>BGPT01000971.1:230335-284810 GCA_003297045.1 Symbiodinium sp. clade C Y103 | reverse complement strand
TCAACCTATCATCAACCTATCATCAACCTATCATCAACCTATCATCAACCTATCATCAACCTATCATCAACCTATCATCAACCTATCATCAACCCATCATCAAGGTCAACGATCACCCTTGACTGCACTGACTCACAGCTCCCAGGCACAAGGGTAGCCCAGCGCCGGCACCGCCACAGGACACTTGCCATCCTGGCAAGCTATTGGAGGGTGACCTAAATGGTGAAGTTCCTTGGAGTTATTCATTTAGGAAAAATCCAAGCGCCATCCAACATCTCTGGGTTCTTCAGAATCATGAATCGGGCGATTCTTGAGATTTCTCATTCAAAATATTGCAATCATCTAAGATTCTCGCAAAACTGGTTTTTCGAAATCTTAGATTTTAGATCTTGACCCATCTTCCAATGTGGACCGATTCGAACACACCACCATTACCTCCACGGCGCCAAGGGGCCGTCAGCTCGGAGCAAGTGATCTTCTCCTCTCCCTGGGCCATTTTTGGGTATGAGTTCAGTTTCAACCCAGGATTAAAACAACAAATGCCCAGTTTATTCATAGGAAGAGTACGAATCTTAATAGTAACTGATCACTATGCTAGAGCTAAACCCCCCCCCAAAAGGGTTTATCAATCCGGGGTTGACATTACCGGAATTACTTTACAAAAAAATGATCTGGCTTGTCATCTAATGAATTGTAGTGCCTTTTTGTGGCTGGGAACCCAAATACCCCAATTTTGGCCCATGCCCATATTATGGTGATGCCAAGTCAGCCAAAGGTCAGGAAACAATAGAGTGACCTGGAAAACACATTCATGTCTAAGCCATCATCTTGCAACTGGGTTGGATATTTTTCCGAAAACGAAGGTATCCAAGAAAATCGTGGTGATGTCCCCGTGAAAATATGCCATAATTTGGATTTGCGCCACTCATATCCTCCATTTCTGGACCACAGTATCATGTTGCTCGTTACCCCATTCATATCCTTATTCTACTTCTATCCCAATGCAATATCCCCATGAATTATATCATATCCATCATATCCCCCTAACATTCCCTTAAATGAACATCACCCTAAAAAGCTTGGTGTTCGACACTTCCCAGACCCACCTCGATCAGGCGGTAGTAATTCCCTCCTTCAGCACGAAGGAGTTCGGAGGTACATCCGCCCTCAACGAGGATCCCAAGCCATGGCAGGATCAGAAGCCGGGACATCTTGAGCCGGACTCTGGAACCCTGGCAGAAAAAAAAAGTGGTCCACTGAAAATTCTTGGTTTTCTTGGGGGATGGAATTGATTCCATGTTTTTTGCAAGGTTGCATGTCCCTGTTTTCACAATGCTGCATTTCGGAGCATCTCAAAAATGGGTTGCCACCATCATGATTGTATACCTGTTCACATTCAGAGATCCAAACCATCGCATTCACCAAATGAAGCCTCTACATCCCTCTGGTTGGATCAGCAAAACATTTTCTTTGGAGGCACGACAAGTCCTTTCCCAAGTTTTCCCTTCAGCGCATCCCCTCCCAAAGGTCGCACAGAATTGGCCAGTTCAAGAATTGTCTCAAGCAGTTCCTCGCACTTTTTGCTTGCCCATGCTCTGAATGGTAAGCAAACCACCGCAGCAGCCTCACACACTCATTCGACGACAACAAGTATTTCGACGTGTTTTGACGGTTCTCGACACTTCCAAGCAACAAGGAATAGAGAAAAAACTGCGACAACAGAGCAAAAGAAGGATCCAAACGATAACAATGGGGATACTACAGCCATCACCGGTTTCACCCAAACCTTGCGCCCAAACCCACCACATTTACGTTTTTGGGGGCAGGGAAAGCAAAAAGTCAATATCCCACAAAAAGAAAATTTCTAGCAACTGCTTTTTGGGGAGCGCGAGGTGCATCAAACTGAAGGTCGCAACTGCAGATTGAAGCGCCCATCGTGACATATTCTGGAAGTGATGGCTTCTCATCTGCAACAGCAACAGACAAGTTTTCTCATTTCAGAGCACATGTTCCGGCCAGAATCTTGAAGACCTAATGTCACAGATCCGCTTGGATGTCCACCGGTGTCACCACAGGACTAATGGAAGGAGCGCCTCATGTACTGCCGAATTTCTTTTTCCAGGCAGTGTAGCCACACTCGGGGGTCTTGCGATAGGTGTTTAGGACCGGGTTCATCGACAGTTCGCGCCAACGTGCCTGGCTAATTTGGTGACCCTGTGCAACACAAAAATCTCGCACGACACATGTTCTAGGAGATGTCTATTGTGGAGGTGCGTTCCCGCCTGCGCGCCGGGTCCGTTCTGTTGGGCGCTTTTCAACCTTGTGGACACTTTGTGCACGCTAGATTCCTTTCATTATGGCGAGGTGTTGATTTTGATCTTTCACAAAACTCCACATTTTGGTGGCGGTGCTGTGGTGACTGCGACATCTGTCTTGCAAGGTGCTCCTGGATGTCCTTGTATGAAGATCTAATAAAGTCAATTAAAGTCCCTTGTGAGAACCTGGTAAAGGCCCTTAAGATGTCCGTACATGAAGATCTTGCAAATTCTGCTAGAGGCGCTTGTACCAAAGGTTTCGTGTGATGCTCAGGGCTTCGGTTCTTGGTTTAAAATGTGTTTTCATGATCTATGATCCTGTTGAAAGTGAAATTTCCAAATTTTCTGAAAGTTCCTTGTTTGAAGATCTTGCAGAGGTTCTTGAAAGAAGATGGAGATCCTAGTGAAGTCCTCTAAGGTGTTTTTCCCTTAAGGTCTTGGAGACATGGTTTTGGAGGTGCTTGGATGTTCGAGATAGTTCGAGATATCACAAAATCCACCAAATCTGCCTTCTTACACTCCCCGCCCAACCTTTCCAAGGCACCCAAGGGTAAAGTCGCTAGCTGTGCTGGGCACCTGGCAGGTCAACCCAAAAGGGCGGACAATCACAATGTACGTGCCATGTGGTGCAGTGGTGGCACGTACATGGCACAGCACATCCTGCGCGTGTTGGGACTCACAAGATTTTTTTCCGCAGCTTGCCTGCCGAAGACGAAAGTTCAGTTTAGGATATGGCTGCCTTCTGCAAACCAAAAAATTGCACGTTTGAATTTCGCCGGACAGGTGGAGACTTCGCCTTCTGCTGCGAAGCCTTGCCCAATTGGCTGTACAGAATGTTTGCAAAAGGGGATTTAGCTTTGATCAGGGTATGGGCCAAGTGACTAAGTCGATTGCGCTCTTGCCCGAAAGATTGAAGAGGTTTTGGCATGTTTTATTTTAGCTAGAAAATGCAAACCAGGGCCCTTTGTGATATTTGTCCATACCTGGCGCTCAACCCATACCCTTGTCTAGCTAGTGTCTGACTTCGTCTCCACCTCCTCCGCCCGCCGCGCGCTGCTGGTGAGAAGCGTGGGCAAAGAGGCGGATGGCGCCACTTGCGAAGTCAAATTCTGCATCAAGCTCTTCAGGGTAGTCTCGTAGTGAAGATGAGAGGCTTCCAAAGCTTTGCAAATCGTAGTTCGAACGAATGTATTCATCGCGTCAAATCCTCCCGGCATGCTTTCGATCAGCGCGTGAATCATCAGTCTATCCGATTCTTCCGTGGCTTTCGCAGTTCGGGTGTCCAAATCAGCCACAGTCTTGGCCACCGCCACTGCAACATCGGTCCCGGCATTGCCTTTCTGTAGGACGCCAGCGGACGTGCACAGCAGTAAACCTTGGAAACATTCGCTTTGCGACAAGGAAATGGTTTGGTAAACCTCGAAAAGGCACCAGATACGCTGTAGGGGCAAAACGTTGTCATCGATGATCATGGTAGTACCCTGGCAGTCTGGGCTTCTGAGCGCGAGATAGAAAGATGACTCCTGCCATTTCCCATGTCCAAGCTCAGCCTTCACATCCCATTGGCTATTGCTAAAGGTACAAATCCAGTAGGCTGAGTTTTTCCAATCTCCCTCGCAGCACTGAGCATGTTTGCGGATGGCATCACTAAAGTGGCGGACTGGCATGCCCCAATAATGACTCACGAACCATTGCATTTTTGTGGGCCCAATCAACTCAACAAAGGACAGTCGGACTGGTTCGGTGAGAGGCTTCACAATGTTGGAACAAACGTAGTACATGGAGCGCTCCTTGATGAAACTGTCGAAGAACCTCGGCTGAAGCATCAACATGGACCATCACCCCTTGTTAGTTCGCGTCTGAATCAAAACCTTATGAGTGTTGGGGGGCTCTTCAAACAGATCGCGCCTTCATAAAGTTCAACCTTCAAGCCTTCGGAACCACCAAACCTGTGTAAGCCAACCCCAACCCAACCTAAACTCGAGACCGACACAAGCCAAGACAAGAACGACCAGCGGCCAAAATTCGCCAGGCAACTGCAAGAAGTCCAGAAGCTGCCCTGCTGTCATGGATCGATCCGGGCCCCGGTCACATCGCGCAGGCGCCAAAGGCCACTCTGTGAGAAATTGGCGTCGCCGTTTTGTCAACGGAGTCTTTTCACCTTGCCTGATGCCGGACACTGCGAACTGCTGAACTACATCTGATCTTACAAAGTTTTGAAGCTCTGGTCTCGCTATCGATGTCTTCAAAAAACTGAAATATTACTGTTACTTTGCTTCGAGCAATCCCCGCAACTGATATCTTATCAGAACAGGGGACTGTGGGAGTGCAGCTTTTCTGAATATGGCTTCGTTGTACATACACACCTCAGAACCTTTGCAATCACAAACCAGATGAATTAGCTGGTGAAACCTCAACCAATTGTTTATGTTCTTCTGTTTGTTTTCTTCAAGTTTTTCAAAGTTTTGACTCATATTCCCCCAAAAAAGTAACAGAAACCATTGTCCATGTCTACTCAGCCACATCTCACGCACATCATCCAACTGTGAGTTTTTTGCTGATTTTCTCATGTTTTGGGCACCCTCCCAGAAAGTTCTTTGATGGTGGGAGGAAATACAACATAGCCAAGACCTGAAAATAGAATCAGCAAACAAGTTTCAGCATGGCCTTTGAAGTTTGTTTTCAGAGCAAAATCCTCCAATACATGCCTTGTGCAATTGTTTTTTCCTAAGAATCAGATATTCCTTGCATAAAGTCACATCATTCTTTGCCTAAAGTGGCATCATTTTGTAGAGCCCCCTTATATAGAGAAGTGCAGCATTTCTTTATTTGAAGGGAATAGTGGCATCATGTTGTAGAGCCCCCTTATATAGAGAAGTGACGCATTTATTTGAAGGGAATCTCAAATTATTTTCAAAGAGACAGGCGTGCAAAGTTCTTTTAAAGAGATAAAGGAATCTATGAGAGAAGGACAGCACTATTTCAGAATGGAATCCGTTGAGTACCTATTTTAAATGATTATGGCATTCCTTAAAGAAAGTGTTGGTGCAAGTATGTGCAAAGCCTTCACTAGGATGTGAACCATTTGATTCAATAATACAAAATAGCAGTACTATGAAGTAGAACTCTTGGGTGTGTGTGTATATATTTTATATTTTTTGAAAGAGACAGGTCATGATTACATGTATGCAATATGCCTTTCCAAAAGAGTGAAACAACTAAACTAAAAAGCACCGTTACTTTGAAGAAGTGAAATCGGTCCTTTGAAAACAAATGTCATGCAGGAAAAAATAGAAAAAAATAATATTATGCTTAACTTCATTAAAGTATATATTGCGCCTGTTCACATATTCTATTGCGGCAGGAATACTACTTTTAATTTCAGGGATTATCTTGTCTTTAAGGCAATTATATTGAAGAAGTGAAGTCTCTCGTATAAAACAAATGTCATGCTGAAAAAAAACAAAATGAGGTTTAACTTCATTAAAGGATGTATTGCATCTTTTCACGTATTATAAGTTTCTTGCACGAATATTGCTTCGTATTTAAGGGCAAAGTTTGTGTTCAAGGCAGATTGCAACCTGTAAGCAGCATTTTTCTTTCAGAGTAATATTTCTTGTTCCAAGGAATGCTGCAGTGTACATCGACCATTGCACCTTTGACAGCAATAGTGAATGTTAATCACATACTGCATAGTATCTAGGAATCTGATGTTTGGAAAGAAATATATACTGAATGATTGAAGGAAGGCTTACTACTACTATCCAAGTAAGTCTGCGCTTCTTCAGAAAGGAACACTGCATGTTTAGAGGAATTCTCTATTGTTTGTAGGGATGCTGCTTCTTGAAAGAAGTATGCATTGTCTTGAAGGAAAACTACAGCTTGTGAATGGAAGGTAAAATATGAAATGAGGACCTCACTTTTACCAAGGGAACTAATTCTCCATTTTTTGGATAAATGCCTCATTATTTGCTTGGGTGATTGAAAGATTGCATTTGCAGCTGTTTCACCATAGTTTAGCTTACTAGAGTGTAGCAAGGACTCAATACTGTCTCCCTCCCATCGATTGTTTGTGGATTATTTGTGGTGTTTGCCCTTTTTCTGGCTGGTGGCACCTTCCTTTGAATGAAACGTTTGGCAGATATATTAGGCATGATTGTGTTTTTGAAGAATTAGCACCAACAACTTACTGTAAAACTAACAAAAAAAAGCGCACTCCCACAGTCCCCCTCTCTCCATCTTATCTGACAGTCTATCTTACATTTAATTAAGCATTCTTGTCTGCCATATTTTCGGACATACATTCCAACATTCATTCTGACATCCATGCTGACATTCTATCTGATATTCTGGCTGAACTTTCATTAATACATATATATAATATATATATATATATATTCTGACCTCCTTTCAGACGCTTGATTTTCTGCATTCTATCTGACATGTTATCCGGCGTGTTTGGATCCGGCGAGCCCGGAGTCTCCAAGCCGCGGAGCGGAAGGAGGAGCAAGCTGACATAAAATCTGAAGACCCTCACCTGACAGGTGGGGAACAATGGCCAAATTTTGATAACAAACAAGAATTCTCTTCTAATATTCTGTGTCAAATGGTTGGGGGAATTCGTTTCCATCCCGTTTTGGCTATTTTGTCTGTTTTTTCTTGGGGCTAGATTCTGTGGGAAACTTCGCGTCGCATTTTTTTTCAACAGTTCACGCTGTTATTTGCAATTTTGCGCTACAAACGTTTCTGCTTTAGGGCCACACTTGGGTTTATTCAGGGCTGGTTTAGGGTTGATTTAGGGTTGGTTTGAGGTCTATGTAGATTTGGTTGGAAATTTATTTAGAGCTGGCTTCAAGTTTATCGAGGATTTAGGGGTGGCTTAGAGATTTTGTAGGGTTGGTTCTGGGTTGGTTTGAAGTCTTTTCGGGGTTGGTTTGGGGTTTGTCAACAATTTCTTTGGGGTCTATTTAGGGCTGGCTAAGGGCCCATTTACATAGAGTTGGTTTTTAAGTGATTCAGGGTTTCTTTAAGGTTTATTTTGGATTTGGTTACGATCTATTTAGCGGTTTTGTGTTTATTTAGGGTTTATTTAAGGTTGGTTCAGGGTTTATTTGCAGTTGGCTTCTGGTCTCTTTCGGGTTGCTTGAAGGCTTATTTTGGTGTGGTTTCAGGTTTATAAAAAGTTGGTTTTAGAATTTATCTGGGGTTGGTTTAAAGTTGATTTAAGCTTGGTCTAAACTCTATTTGGGTTGGTTTGAAATTCATCTAGGGTTAGCTTCAGGTTTATTGGGATTTGGGGTTGGTTTAGGGTGTGTGTAGGGTTGGTTACGGATTGGCTTAGGGTTCATGGAGGGTGTGTTTAGGGTTTATTGAGGGTTGGTTTAGGTCTGATTGATTCACTAGTTTTAAGAGTTGCTCTAAGGCTGTCCTGTTTGTCAAAGAAAAGCGGAGAAGCAGAAAAGCAAAGCGGCACAAAAAGGGAGGGAAAAGCAAACAAGGGATCAGAGAAGTGAAAAAAGCCGTGAAGCGGAAAAGCTGTGAAGCGGAAAAGCGAAGAAGCAGAAAAGAGAAGCAGCAAAGAAGCAAAGAAGTAGGAAAAGAAGCAAAAGCGGAGGCAAGAGCAGCCAGAGATTAAATCAGGCGAAAGAAACTCCAAACAGAAGAGAAAAGTAACCACAAATAACTATAACAACATATAACAACCCTGCCGCACTGCCATATATTTGAATATAGACAAATTTGTATAAGTATACCTCTCATTATCTCTCTCGCTCTCTCTCTCCCTCTGCGTTGTCTTGGATTGTGATGTTTTTGGGGGTATGTATGGTCTCCTCAACACCAAAGGAGCCCGACCTTCGCCGCATAAAGACCCTGCCTTCGCCGAAATGCAAACGCCAACAAGCCAGTGCAAAAACCAACACCGCACGCCAGCGCAGTCAAGGAGAACATGAGTCGGCCAGCCAAACCTGCAGTGGCAGCTGCGAAGAACAAGCACCACCCAAGGAGTGGGCAACGCCACATCCCCATGCATAGAAATGGATGTGGAAAATTCAGGCGAATATGTCCTGTTGATGTATCCAAAGGTATGGAGGCCTGCTCACCATGGAGTGTAAGCTGATACGAACTCAAGGCTCTCACCTTCCATTTTGATGTTGAATCCAAGTTAGGGACCTCAGTGCCAGCGAAGGACACGAGTGGATGCGCTCGTTTCAGGAAATGATGCGCAATGGAAGTGGTGATCACCCACTTGTCACCCTGTGAAGAGACATCAGCAATGGGAAGACGGCCAAAGCAGCCAGTCAGAGACAGGAAGCAGAAACAAGCTGCGGTCATCCAGCAAATCAGGCCCAAAACGATTTCCATGGCATCTACTTGGCATGTTTGTCTGGTGGCGTCAGCAATGGCTCGAACGAGTAAGTCATTGCATGGGCTGCAAGTTCCGCTGCCTGCAACTGAAATCGTGCCCTGCTGGCACAGGTTGCAGAACTGATTCTCAACTTCATGCTTTCCAGCTGGACATGCTTCGCACGCAATGCTACCTGGATCCCTGGAGATTTCTCCTGTTGGGCATTCCGAACAGTTGGTGCTTCCTGCCTCAGAAAACTTTCCAGCAGGACAATTGGGACACTCACTGCTTCCTGCAGCAGAGAAGGTGCCTGCTGCACATTGCCAACATTCGGTGCTGCCTGGAACCTTTGATATGGTTCCTGCAGAGCATTGGGAACAAGTGTTGCTGCCTGGGTCAGAATAGGTCCCACGGGGACAGCTGTGGCACTCACTTCGTCCTGCCGAAGAAATGGTTCCATTGGGGCATTGTTCACACATCAGGGCCTCTTTGGCAAAACGTCCGGCCTCACATGGACTGCAAGCCGCATTGCCTTCTGAAGAAATTTCACCTTGTGGGCATGCATTGCAGACTTGCCTGTTGATTTCGTACGTTCCAGCTGGACATGCTTCGCACGCACTGCTGCCTGCAACCTGTGAGATTGCTCCTCCAGGACATTCGGAACAGCTGCTGCTTCCAGCCCGAGAATATTTTCCAGCAGGACAGCTGCGACATTCACTGCTTCCGTTCGCAGAAATGGTCCCACCGGGACATTGTTCACACATCCGGGACTCTCTGGTAAAACGCCCAGCCTCACATGGACTGCAAGCCCCGCTGCCCTCTCTGGAAATGGTGCCTCGGGGGCACAGTTTGCAGTTTGCACTGGCTTGCCCTGCATAAGTGCCTGCTGCACATGGCTGACATGCAACGCTGCCTGGAACCTTTGAGATTGCTCCCGCAGGGCAATCGGAACAAATGTTGCTGCCTGGGTCAGAATAAGTCCCGGCACGACAGCTTTGACACTCACTGCTTCCATTAACAGAAATGGTTCCGTTGGGACATGCTTCACACACCACACCATCTTTGGCGAAACGTCCAGCCTCACATGGACTGCAAGCCGCGCTGCCTTCTCCCGAAATAGTGCCTCGCGGGCATGCCTTGCAGAATTTATTCTCACTTTCGTAGGTTCCAGCTGGACAGGGTTCACAAGTTGAACTACCCCATGTCCTTGAAACTCTTCCTGCAGAACAACTTGAACAGTTGGCGCTCCCCCTGCGGGAAACCTTTCCAGCTTCACATTCTTGGCAACGGCCTCCGACAGCTGAGAAAGATCCGCCAGCACAAGAACTGCAGCTTCCATCAATCTCTTCTGTGCCAGCTGGGCAATGGCCGTCCACGCATGCACTTCGGCCGTCCTGATCTGTCCCATAGAAGTGGGCTTCAGTGCAGTCGCATGATCCATTGCCTATCGCCATCCATGCAGCCGTAGACTCCTGTTGAAGACGTTTGGCCATCACATCATCAAAGCAAGTGCCACGACCGTAGCACACCTTGCCACCTGCAACATCACCAGGACATGCCTTGCAGTCTTGCACTTGCAGCTCCTGCCGTCGTACGCTGTAGTAGTGCTCCTGGCAGCTCGAGCAGTCCGCGGCCTCATAGCCTGGATTACATCTGCAGTGCAATTCGCCAGGGAAACAACGCCCCTTGTTGTTACAAAGGTCACTTGGCATGCAGAAGCCCGGAGTCCAAAGCTCAATCCCACTTTGCTTTCCCCAAAGGGCACTGGCTCTTTGCACAAAGAGCTTCAACTGAACATCCGAAACAGAAAAGAAACTTACCCCGTCTGCAGCTCCTCCAGGATACTGGCTGACATTTGTGCCCAAGCAGAGGAAATCAGGATCACATCGCAATTCATGCGTGCCATCATCATGCTCGCAAGCCTGAGCGGGAGCTTTAAAGCTATCAGGTATTTGGATTAAATCCAAATCCCCATCTGCATCACAATCCAGGAATTGCCAATTTCCTGTTGTATATTCAGCCCGCCGTCTTCTACCAACATTTGGATTTGGTGGCAAGGATTGCATGGCACCTACCAGCGGGCTTTGCTTTTCATGTAAGCTTCCATCTGCCAAGTGTTCAAAGTAGCGTCCATCTGGTGGACCCAAGAATAGATCGAGGTCACCATCGTTGTCCCAATCTACGACCATGGGCTTGGCGAAAATCCAAACTTGATCTTGGTAAGGGTCTTTCTTGAGTTCAATCTTCTTGAAGGGATGTTCTGCAATCTCTTCACCCAGATTCGGATAGAAATGGAGTTTGCCATCGGCTTCTGAAGCAATGAGGAGATCCAAGGCTCCATCCCGGTCCCAGTCTACCAAAGCAAAGCCACTGAGATAATCAACATTTCGAGTGTAGCTGCGATTGACAGCGACAGAAAAGCCAGGCACTTCCTTCATGGCCCTCGGCTGAAATTCATACCGGCGCAAGTTCCACCGTCCCCATGTCTGCTTCACAACCATCAGGTCCTCGAAGCCATCCTCGTTCCAGTCGTGGACCACGAAACTGGAGAGCGGAGACAAATGGATATCCTCATACATATTGAAATGAGAATTGCGCCAAAGGTCTCGGTCCACCACATGCCGGTAGTAAGAGCCCACTTTCCAATTCCTTCTCAGCCACTTCCCGTATGTCTCTACGAACAGAACGTCTGGAAGGCCATCGGAATTCCAATCTGCCACGTGTATTTCTACACTCTCAGGGGCAAGTGAAAAGGGGGTTGAAGTGCATCCAAATTGCATCTCTGCCAAGGGATTCTCCAACGGCTCAATTAAGGTACCAGCAGCTGTGCGCCGGAAGTACCGCCATCGACAGATATTCTCGTATGAGACTGCAACCAGCACATCCAAAAGGCCATCGCCGTCCAGATCCGCAATCTGCTCCACTTGGCCTGCAAAGGCCTGCAACGGATTCTGCTCGCCAGTCCGCTCCTCCAATCCATCCGAAACTCGTTCAAAGTACCTTTTGCCTTTACTCACGACAAGATCAAGGTCACCATCTTCATCGAAGTCCACGGCTTGCATGTCACAGTCAGTGAATTCAGTTCTATTTGTCTCCAAAATCGCCGGGTGGTCAGAAATGTTGCTCACACCAGCGAGAACGACGGAGTGGCTCAGAAATCTCACAGTCCTGTAAGCTTCGCACATCAGTATATCTGGCCTCTTGTCACCTGCGAAGCTTACAGGAAAATTCGGAGCAACAAATGTTGCGAAACTCTTCCATACCCTTTTGAAGTTCCATGTGTGGAAAAACAAAAGCTGCACATGCTTGAAAGGGAAAAGAAAACAACAATGGCAATCAAACAGCTGCCGGTCACCATCCCAGTCTGCAACTTCAAAACGTTGTCGCATGCGCCAAGAGGAGAAAATGGGGTCAACGTGGCTGGAAATCAGCTTGTGCTTCTCGAAAACGTCACCTAGAAGTCTTTCATAAAGCCAAAGGGAGTTGTTTTCCGTCACCAGGACATCCATGTCACCATCACTATCCCAGTCTGCGAAGCGAAGGGTCGCATCATCATTGCCTTGACTCTGATCGATATCAGAGAAAACTGCTGAACGAAACCCATGCTGCGGCCAAAAAATGATGTGTGCTAGGCTGATGAAACTGTGTCTGCATAGCTATGCTCCTGGCAACGATCGTTTGTTGCCCTGAAAAAAGCAAAACAAGTTTCATGTGCAGAGATATGGGGATAGTCCTATTCATCTTCGATCATGTTTTGTTATACCGAACTATCCCCCCAGTATATGCACCTTCAAAAGAAATACCCGGCGATTCGAGCACATGCAGACCAGCGTCAGTCTGAAAAGATTGATGCCAATCCATGAGCATAGGATCCTGATCCATCGCCTTAGCTTCGGGTGTCTGGGAGGACAGGTGGGGTCACATGGCTGTTTTGTGAAGAATTCAGCACAACAATGAAAGATGGTCACGTGAGACTGTGATAATAATCGATTCCTATTTGGTTCAACCCCTTTAAACTTTAAAGCTGTCGATCACATTTACCATTTGTGAATCTCTGAGTTCTACAGTTGAAACATTTTTCAAACAATCAACATTTGATGATTTCGATATATTTGATTCAGCCATGTCCCTCCTGTGATATTTTGAGAGATCCATTGGGAATGGAGCAAATCCGAAGGTGGCATGGTCAGACATTTTGGGGAAAACCTCAACGTCTCATGCGGCTGAAAAAAGAAACCACTGCGATTCTTGGCAAGCTTTCATCTATACACAATGTGTGGTATTTACATTTAAGTTTCCTAACACAATTCAGTGCAATATCAGCCTATCTGGATGATTTCAATTGATTGCACAATTATCTTTTGGTTTTGAAGGTTTACAGAATGTTCTACAGCTGCCTTATCCATTTGCTGGTCTTCAAATTTAATGAATTTGGTCGGGATTATCATTTCGTGGATTTCAAATTTCAGTAAACCTCTTTGAATAGAAAAAACTGGGTAGCAACACATACACAAAAAGAAATGCCCTACCAAGAAGGGTTTTAATATGGTTTGACACAGCTCGCCTTGCAACAATGGCCTCACCGTTGTCTTAAAAGTCTCATCCTTCTGGAACTTGTGACGCTGCCCGATGCAACTACCAGGAGAAGCTTGGCACCACCAGCCCTTGGCAGTCACGAGATGCCAAAAAAACACCAGCCATCGCGGCACCATGCGGAATCAAAATTGCGGCACTTCTCTCTGCCCTTTGGCAGAAAGGCCCTCCGATCTTGAATGTTCGGCATTGTTTTTCGTCTCTACTTGCAAATTTATTTCTGTATTTGCTATTGTTGCATCTCTCCTTTTTTCAGACCTCGCACTGCCTATTGTTGTAACCTTGAATCATACGTCAATGCATGTCATATGTCGTTGTAGTTTCCATACATGCGCATTGCTTGCGATAGAAGGGACACTGGGCCAATTGTCTGCAGCATGGTGTCCCCCACAATCCGTTGATTTGTTTTGTTCACATGCAAAGACTATTGGAGCAGGACGGCCACAACAACGACTTAACACCAACGGCACCGTGCCGTGGAGGCCTCGCAGAGGCACCTTCGCTTCGTCCCGGGCGCTGGACTTTGCCATCCAAAGCCTTGAAAATGACTTCCAAAGGGTCAAAAAGTCATATGACTTTCAAATCAAAACTGCAGAAGTTGAACATTTAGCAAGTCATTTGAGGATATTTCAGGTCATCAAATGTTATCAATGGGTCATGTCAAAGCCAAACATGTCGATGGTTCAACTGGGCCAAGCAGTGAGATGCCCAACATCACCAAGCCCCCAATGGCCCAAGCCTGGCCATGGCCAAAGTTTCCATAGCGTGGCTGCGGTTACGAGTCTGAAAGGAACCATTGCTGGCGATGAGAACATGCCAAGCTACGGAGAACTGATACAAGATGCTAAGAAATGACACTACATCTCTTGTTCTGTTTGTCGTCTCAAGCCATGTCTTTTCATATGCTTGGGATATCTAGACATATTCATGTACATCCCCATATGATCATATATGCATTCGCATTCTGCTTGCCAGTCTACTTGATCGCAGAGTCTTCCCAAGTCTAGGATACAGAAAATCAAACAGTTTAGTAAAGCAATCCAAATATCAAAGTTGAACAGGTCATATCGCCAACACACTAGTATGGCTGTACTATTGATTATAGTGTGTGGTGATGTGGGTGTGTTTGTCTGATACTTGGTCCATTATTCAAACCTACACAAACGAGGCTCTCGAACTTGGCACGGAAGACCCAATCCCATTTTAAGAAGACAGAGACCTCGGGAAGTTGTAGTACTTCCAATGGAAACTGCAGCAGCTTATGGTGCTTCCTTGGCCAGACCAGCTTCTTTGGCTTCCTCAGCCGACGACTCACTGGACTCCGACATTGCCCGATAATCCTCAGGGGGAGCTCGCGAACGGTAGACTTTGTAGGCCGCATAGAGGGGCAAGATCGCACCCAGAAACATACCAAGATAGAATTGGAGAAGCCAAATGATCCACACAATCGCAGCTCCCCACGTGGGAATCAAGTTGAAGCCCACGGGCACGGCTGTCTCTGGCGGGGCTGCCTTTTGGAACTTCACAACTGACGGAACCGCCAGCACGGGAGCTCCAAAAAGGCTGTAGTAACTCTCCCCTGGAAGCAGGTAGATCAAAAACTCACGTTGAATCATCACCAGGATGGATATGAAGAATAAAGCTTTGAGCATGAAACCACCCATGGGTTTCACTTTGCTAAAGCAAGTTGTGATACCACACAAATGGCCAATGAGACCCGTTTTCCAGCAAAAGACGGCAAGGATGACTGCAAAGAGAAGTAGAACGATGCCGGAGAAAATTGGGTCAAGCAATGTTGCCCTTTCCTCTAAGATGCCAGCTGCAGGATTCTGGGGATCAAATAAGCAAGGATAGGTCCCCAGCTTAAATTTGTCATTGCAGAGTTTCTGGCTTTTCTCATATCCGCTGCAGCGGCCAGAACTGCAGTCCCAGATTTCATCTTTGCAGGGAGACTCCCCAAACATCCAGAAACCCACAACTCCCCAACAATACACTCCAGTAGATTCTGTTCGCACACGTTGATACCTTGGTAGATCTGTCGAGTCCTTCTGGCGCGCTGCCACTGTCACTGGAAATGCACAACGAAGTTCAGGTGTCTCGGTTGCAGGTCCATACTCCTGCATCCTGCTGAGCTCTTGGGAAATGACCTCGAAGTGAATCGAGTCCAAGCTTTCGTCAGTCGAGTTGCGGCCGTCCAAACAAAGGCCTTCCAGCTGGTTTCGATAAATCTCCAGCGATGTGTGGAAAAAGCCTGCCTGACAGTAGATGAGATATCCCAGCAGCGCCAGGCCAAGCAAGTGAACCGTACGAAACGGGCGCTGGGAAGGCGAGTTTGGCACCGGCTCGTTCGATTCCAGTGAGGACGAGGACATGGCAATGGGGATATGGACTGCGGCAAGGTTTTCTCAAAGAACCAGCAAACTGACTGGGAATGGTTGCTTTCACATTGCAACATGCAAGCAGCTTTCTCAATTTAGATCCATAAATCGCTACACAATTTTAAAAAAATGGTGAATCACCAATATTCTGCCAGATTCTCATCAAGATTCCCCAAGATTCCTCATGAAATCACTAGCAACTTGGGAGCAACCCCCATGTTCAACGACAAAAATCACGGCAAATCACGATTTTGCTCACAACTTGGCCATCTGCGGAGGTCTCACATCGAAGGTCTTGAGGACAGAGCCTCGGTTGATGTTGCTGACTTTAATACCACTAACTAACATATGTATATATATATATATACACTCATGAGAGTGATGACGATTACTTTGATAGTCAGGTTCAGGCAAAAGCGGAAGGGCCCGCTTTGCAACTCCTGTTGATTGCCAAGCAGTGTCCCATGTCGGAATCAACCACTACAGAAAATATTCATGAAGATGGCATGGTTCTTCCACTGGTTCCATGTTTTCTTCCCACTGAACAGCTGGAAAGCAGGAAACGTCGCCTTTTGGTTGCCCTGCACCAACTGATGCCCCAAGTTTGGGGGACTGGCTGTGTCTGGCTCTCTGAGTGAAACGCGCTTGTGATCAACAGGCTATACCAACTTTCAATCACTTGAAGAGACACCGGCTGTACGCAACTTGGCACGTGGCAGATTGCAGACTCTGTACCAAAAAAACCTGGGAGTTGTCATAGCCTGGAGGTTTGCTCTCAAAAGAATCGGTGGCTGAGGCCATCAATGTAGAGAAGACAGCATAGGAGGACGCCAACATCCACACCAGAGTGCACTTGAATGCCTCGGAAATGGGAGCACCCCATCCAAGAACAATCCAGTCCAATCCAAACTCCATAATAGCATTGCATACAATTGCAATGCCATGCAATGGCCATTATTACACATAAATTATTTCGAAAAGAAAAGTTAATCATACATCTAATGCTCAACCCACAGGCCATACGGTATGGGTATGGGTCAAAATTCTCAACCCGCCAAAGTGAATGGTTTTACACTCAAAATGACCAGCCAGCCTTCTTTGGGTCCAGGTATCAGGTACCCCAATGACTTCACCAAAAAAGCCCCTATTTCTGTTGGCTAAACCACCACTTTGATGTCAACCAGCCATATGATGATTCCTAGTTCATATCCCATCAATAACCCATTTGATATCCCCATAAATCACTAGCCACATCCATATCCAGGGAAAATATATGAATTATATGAACATATCCCCCATGATCATCATTCTCACCGTATATTCCCCGTATCCCCCAACATCTCCCTAGCCATATCCCCATCCCCAGGCCCCAACCCCTCCACCAAAGGCGCTATAAAACTTCCGTTCCGTGGCTTCGAAGCTGAGTCCACCGCTCTGCGTCTTGGCCAAGCTCCGGTTCTGCGAATCCGTGACGCTCAGCGCGTCCACCGTGGCGCCACGGAAGATCATGCCTCGAAGCGGAGAAGCTGCGGGGAAAAAGGGCGCCCAAAATGGCTGGGAGGTGATGGGAGTTGTGGATATCCATCCGAAATAGGTGGGGAAATCATGGAAAATCATTTAAAATCGTAGGCCTTGATGCGTCCCAAAAAAAGGTTCGACAGGATTCAGATGACATGATTTTCCAAGAAACATCCGATAGACCTGAAATTCTGAAAGGCAATTCAGAAAAAAACAAATACCAACTATCATCGAAGAGTCCAGACCTGTCACATTTCGCTCAAACTCACCCCAGAGATTGTTGGATCTTACACAATATGTGATGAAATCATGACCTCATTGGAGTTTCATAGATAGATGATGTACTCGCGTCGTTCACCTTCTATGACCTTGTACTAAACCAGCACCTGCCAGGTTTTTTGGTGGCAAAACTCCTCCAAAACCAAGTGGCTGACAATCTCCTCCGCACCAACCTTTAGAGCAAAGCGCTGACATGTCGCATCATCCTCCTGACACGGTGATGCGCTGTTTCAAGAGATGCAGAGCTGCAAAGTGTCTCGGAACAGAAAGTTGCCAACCAAGTGAAAGTGGCAGTTGAACTATCATGTTCAGTTTAAGATTCTCTTAAACTCTCACAATTCACGCCACCAAGGGCTTCAAGTTCGGCTGGAAGCCTTCTGGAGACATGCAAAGATGCTGTTGTCCGGCAGACAAATCTCCATGTGGCTGCCAGATTTCTGCACAAGAGCCAAAGCAGAGGTATCCACAAATCCTGCCAACGCCAAGAGGATTGATGGAAAGGTTCTCAACTGCAATACGAATCCGCCATCTATGGTCTAAATCTGTCAGATACTCATGACTTGTCACTCTTGAATGCCAAACTGCTTCAAAAGCAAACCCGGATTCTATTGATGCCTAGATATCGCATTGGATATTCCCATTTGTCCCCATAAACTGGTGTTACTTACCCCCAACATGGTTTTTCCCATACATCCCATGATCTGATCACCACAAAATGGCTTACTGGTGCTTAGTAGGCAATGGGGTTTCATGACCTATAATAACCATTAATAATCATCCCAGCAACCCCCATTCCCTACGTTTCGCACCAGTAAGATGGATGGCTATTCTCCCCATGACTTTGTTTCATTGGATTGGTTTAAGGGAAAATTGGAACCGGAAACCCCTATATTTCATAGGAAAATCTATGGTTTCCGGTTAAAATTTTCCCTTAAACCAATCCAGTGATTGTTGGTGAACAACGGCCGCATTCTTCGAAGCGCGCCTCGTTTGGGGCTGCGCAGCAGCGAGCCTCGGGCTTCGGGCCGCAGATTCCGCAGCACAATTAGCGGCTCCAAGCTGGGCTTGAGCCGCGCCTCAGCATGGGTGGATCATGGATGGATCATGGATGGGACATATGATATTGATATGGGGATGTCTGGAAATGGGGTATACCCCCAATTCTAACCATTTGATAGGGAAAATGATGATTCACCAATGGATTTAGAGGGATGGGTTAAAAACCTATGAAATTACATGAAATGACCATCTTTGGGGGGAATCAACATTCATTAGCCAGCTATTTAAGGCGGATGGATTCATTGGATTGGTTTCAAGGAAATATTAGAGGAAAGTCCTGTGTTTGATGGCAAAAAACTAGCGTTTACAGTTAAGATTTTCCCTTAAACCAATCCAATGATGGACTATTTCTGATGAATGGACAAATGTCAACAGTAGTATTATCGGGTGATCGTGGGCCGTCGACGAGCGTTTGTTGATGATATGTATTGATGGATACATCCACAAATATAAATATTTGGGAATATTGACGGATCATTCCAAATTTTGATGTTGGTGGGTCATTCTGGACATTACTGGATGTTGATGGACAGTTTCTGTCATGTTTTAATCATTTGTGTGGATGGTGAGTGGATGGGTCTTTGCTGCCTGGCAACTGAATGAGACTGCCGCACAGCTTCACTCCAGGCCAGATTGACTTCTGCCTTCAAGATGGGCATTCCAATCCTGAGTTCGGCATCCAGCATGGGAATAGTTTGGAACACGTTCAGTTCATGTCATGGGTTTACTTTAAAAAAAATAATGACACAACGCTTCTACCACCACAACCATCCAAAACCATTGGCCCAACCATTGGCCCAACCATTGGCCCAACCATTGGCCCAACCATCCCCCAACTCCTCTCACTTCCAAGGGTCGGATCCACTACATCCACAAAGACCACCGGAGAATTCTCAGCAGCCGAAGCCAAGTATGGCACCCCCAAGACACTTTGAGCGCCACGGGGCACCAGCAGATCCGGACAACAGATCTGCTTCGTGCTGTAGATGCGCGCAGGACTGCTGTCCTCTCAACCCCATTGAGATACACGGTTTCGACTGAACATGGTTTACGCCGCTATGCCCATAAAATGACCATGTTTTACAGGGAAAATAGGTTAAATATAAAATATACTGTAAATAGGATTTTCTCAACCAGTGGATGGAATGAGGTTTTCCCATAGTTTTTACACAAACGATTCATAGATGATGGAATACTACTTGAAGCATGATATCACAATTTTCCATTGACTTACTTCAAACGATGGAACATCCATCAACATCCGTCAACATCCATCAAAATCCATCAAATGATCACTGGTTCCTGCCTCCGTGGGAGGCGCTGGAGTCCTTGGTAAGGGAGAGGTGCGCGCGGATTTGACAAGAAACCAAGGGGAAGTGATGGGTGAAGCCCACTGGCACCCTATTCTAAAGAAAATGGTGAACGTAATCTACAATTATCTACAATAAACCATTGTTTGCTTGGTATGATGTTCATCAAGGTTTTGCCCAAAAAACATGTGTCTCAACATCCAGAAAGCGTGCGAAAATCGTATTTTCCCCGTTAGTTGATTTGCGTGGCCAAAGAAACTTGATAAAAGCCACGAACCCGAATGAATGTCTTTAGTGAATGACAAGACCATGCGGTCCACCGCATCATTCACCGGTGTGGAATTGCAGAGGCGCACCAAGATCCACGTACGCCCCGGCCTTTACATACCGCCTGCTGTCAAACTGGGTCCGCTTCAGCAGGACGATCAACTTGTCGCTCATGGGGCCGGCGCTGCATTCCTGCGTCACCTCATCTTCCACTTGACAAGATGCGCAGGCAATGCCAGCGTCTGGCAAGCGCTGGGGGGGACGCTGAGAGACCCCAGGAGTTGCTGCACCGATGGGGCGGTCGGCGACCTTCAGAACCAGGTAGGCTTCCAGTGTGGTGCGGCCTTTTGGGGCCAGGGGCGGGTGACAATTGCACCTTGCCCGGCGGGAAAGGACGGTCCGGAAATGCCCAAGGCGCTTTCTCGACCAGAGGGTGGGAGCTCTTCCAGAATATGCCCCAGAAACTCTCCTGAATCATGCTGCCGGCCCAAGTCCAAGCTGAGCATCCTGAAGGTGGTGACCATTCTGCGTGTCGGATGTGGGCTGGGACCCATTGCACATCACTGAGCTGATGGCGCCAGATGCCAGGTGCCCAAAATGGAAGTGAACAATGACAACCCTTCTGCACAGCATTGGCAGTGCGAACCACTGCAAGAGAGTCGCAAATGATCCTCACGGTGCGGCACATCGAATGGGCCGCAAACAAAACCTGCAAAATAGCGAAAGTTTCAGCTGCGTAAACATTTTGATCGCACCCGCGTATGTGATGCGCAATGGCATTGCCGCTGCTAGCGACCCCCCAAGAGGCGCGGCGAGTGCCATGCAAGATTTATGAGATACCGTCAATGGCAATCAAAATAATTTTCTGGGGCACCACTTCCGCACCAGCCGCGCATTCAATTGTACGGTTTGCGCTTGGAAAAGGTGTCAAAACCTCGTCTGAATGCGGCGGTGGCTCCGGAGGGGGCCGGACGCATTTCAAAGCAAGCGTTCTTCCATGGCATGGAAGGGCAAGCGGGAAGATCACTTTGAGAACAATGCCAGGTAAGATGGCTGGCTGATGGCCAGTCCTGGCCGCAAACACACTGAACATGTTCCAAACTAAACTGTTTGGCAAGTTTGCGGCTATCTTTCCCCGCTCCGCAAGCAACAGAAAAGGCGACAAGATCTTTAGCTGGCCCTTCTTTCATCCAGGCCTTGTGCACATAGGTAATTGGTTTCTTTACCTGACCTCGCAGATCAGCAGCGCGGGGCTCACAGTTCCAAAGCTGATGCTCCCAACCAGCTTTCATTGATCGTCGTTTCGCCATCAGCAAATAAATCCATGGTGCCAATTGGGGTGCAAAAACAGGTTTTGGAAATTTGCTGCCAATTCCACTTCTGCATGACTTCCTTGAGTCTCTATCTCTATTTGACCTGTGGCGGCGCAGACATCGCTCTCAGGTTCTCGAGGTCAGGTATGCTTGCACAGGAAAGCACTTCACGCTTCAGTTTCCAAAGTTCATGCAAAATAACTTGGCAGTCAAGCGCATACTCAGGATCTAGAAAAGGACCTAGATAACACGACCAAACAAGATATCTTGAGCGGCCTTGCCTGAAGAAAGACAAAGAACAGTTGTCTCAACGGCCGTTCGCCACTTGGCAAGCAACTTTTTTGGGATGGCTGTCCATGGACCAGTGTGAGTGAAAAGAAACAAAACAAGGGATCTCACCAACTTGCGCTTGAGCCTATGCTGCTGGCTGGCTGTGCGAAGTCTTCGGAGGCGTGCCTTTACTCTTGCAATCACTCGAGGGTCAATCGGAACCTGCCTGGCTCTGGATGCACAGTAATGAACTCCTAAAAGCTTGAACTGCTTTGTTACACACCATTGTCTGCCACTGCAAACATTCCAGCACCGGAAACTCCTAAGCTGGGCACCTGAACACTTGTAGAAAAGTTCGCATTTAGAGGCGTTCAACTTCAAACCCATGGCTGCATCTATGAGGACGGATGCATCCACAGCTGCTTTGATTTCACTTTGGTCTGAAGACCAGAACGTGCGGTCATCGATAAACACTGAGGACCTCAAACTGGGGGCTCTTGCTTGGACGTGCATCCGCCAGGCTGTCATGAGTCCTGCTAAAAATGCACAACTGCTTGGGCAACCTTGCAACAAACCACTTGAACATGTAATTCGCTTGCGACTGCAAAAACCAAGCCACTCCATGGTTTTGGTTTGCGCAGAAAAAATAGCTCTCAAAACACGCAAGATGGCAGGTGGAGATCCTAGCTCATCCCACACCAACAAAGCCTGTTCAAAACTTACATGATCGAAACATTTTTCGACATCAATTTTCGCTCCGAAAACATTATATATTCTCATTGAGCACACTGCCATGGAGTTCCTCATGCACTGACGTGGAGCTACGCCCGCCTACAAGCGCCGGATGCGCCCACAAGTCTATCCATCCAGTCAGTTGCTGAATGAGTGCGCTAATACAAATTCGCCAAGCTAGTGCTGCCACACATATTGGTCGAAACCCGATTGCTTTGGGAATGAGAACACAGCGGACTGCTGCCCATGGTAGCGGTAAAATACCAATCCTGAGAACAGCTGCGCCCTCAAGCCAATCTTTGGAACTTTTTGCCACGTCGCACTTCGGATCGGTTGGTTTTCGTGCCAACCATGCACCAACCATACAAGTAAGTTATCCCTGCACATTGCAAACTCTCGGCTGGCAGAAAAGGGGCTTTTTCACATTTCAACCTTAAAAGTTTCTACTGCATAGCATATTTTTAGCATCCTCAAACTCTGCAAATGCTCACCCCTGTGAAATGTCAAAACGAGCATAGAGCGAACAATCAGCGGAACTTTCCAAAGACAAGTGGCTCTTTCAGCCCGTTTTGCCGCACTCGCTGAAGGCACAGCGAGCGGCAGCACTTCACGCCTGAGTACCACGAAGTCCCATGCCTCCCACACAAAAAAAAAAACGCGTCTTCAGCACTCGCTATAAGCATTGCGAGCAAGACTATCGGAGAGCCGTGCAACACTTCCCGCCTGAGCGCCACAAAGTCCCGCCCCTGCCACACGAAACCCAATTTCGCAATTCAAACCGTCGCATTTGGTAGCAATCGCTATAGGCACAGCGACACGTGACTAGCCGCGACAAAAACGCCACGAGCCGCAAACAAAGCTCCACCCCCAGACCGTACTACCAAGAAAACAAAGAACCCTTCGCCCTTCGCGACACAGGGAAAAGATGCCCAAATCCCAAACCCAGCAGGGTATCCATCTTTTCCCAAATCTAAACCAAGGCTCTGGGACTGGGACCATCTTCCTCGATCCCGGGGCTCCAGGCTAGGTCGCATCGACGGACCTGCCACCACCGGAGGATGGGTTTGGTTCTCAATATGAATGGGATATGATTGGGAAATATACACCCAACATGTGGGAAATCAAATAGGAATGGCATATGAATCCAATATTGATGGACAATTATTGGAAACATAACCAAGAATTCATGGAGATTCAGCTTGAAAGCTGGCTCTTTCATGTGGTAAATCTTACTATGGGGGATGAAACCACATATTTGGGACAGAACGGGGGTTGTTTGATAACAGGGGGATGGAACTCATGTGATACCAACCATCACTGGGGGTTCATCCCATAGAACCAGGGTATACCCAATTAAAAAAAAAACTCTAATGATTGGTGGTGATTTATCATTGGGTTTACCACAGTACTAGCATTGCACCAAGTATGATGCAATGGTATGTCAATCTGCAAACCGAATATCGACACACTAAATTCCACCCATATCCACTATCCAATCACTATCCACATGACTACCACGACATCTACGTCATATCTACGCCTCCAACTCGAACTCGACATGACGTGGGCCTGGCAAAGTGCCAGGTAATTTGGGTAACTCGGGCACCACATTCATGCTGCACACACAGCCGCAGACCTCGGCTGCTGACAGCTTGACTATTGAAGTGGAAACATGACCAATTTGGAATCTATAAACCATCTGGTACTCCATCTATAAACTATTGGTGACGCATCTATAGATTGGAAATTAACTTCATATGAACTTGCTCATCAAATACCACTTGCTTCAAAATGATCAATGCAAGAAACATAGTTTCAATTTGCTTCGTATCAACTTGGTAACCCATCCATGAACCAGAACTGAACCTTTGTAATATCATTGATCAATCCTTCATCCGCTCCAGCATCAGATAAATGTCATCCGCTACTATCTCAGCGAGCCACCCCAAGGAGGACCAAGCTGACGATCAGTAGCACCCATGCGCCTCTGGACAGTCGGACCGGGTTTGTTTCTGGTGATGCACAAACATAGCGATTCTCTTCCGTTTGTAGATAATGATTGCCAAACATAGAGGCCTTACAAATGGTGGTTTTCCATGGTTTTCCAATGTTTTCCAAAACAAAATCCAAACGATTGCCAGAGGGTATCCGTCATGTCGATGACGACTGACCCGCCTGACGGGGATCCTTGGCCATGGCTTGCACTCAGTAGTTCACCTTAGAAACCGGAGGAATCTTTTGTTGGTGGATCTTTGAAATCTCCCAGAAGACGCCGGACAGGTTTAATATTCCGGGATTCCTATAGCAAGCCGCTATTACGCTATTATTTTGGAATGGGATTTGACGTTTCGTTTCGGGGGTTGCTATTGAGTTTGTCTGCTGAGTTGGGAGAGGCCTCTCAATGTTCAATGGGGAAAGAAACTTCCATGGACCTTGGTCAGTGATCATCAACAGCAGCCGGGCATCATCCCACTTAAGCCAAGCATCGATTGCCATGGGAATAGTAGAGGAGCTGCCACGTGAGATATGAATTCGAGTCCTCCAAACGGAGCCGGAGTGGACCACTCGTGCTGCAACATCTGCGATAAAAATTCGTCCAGATTCCATCTTCAAGGTGGGCGTGTCTGAAACATGGAAGATCCATCGAAGGGATCAAGGTGGCAACTCCTTTGATAGCGAAAATGACCAAAAACCATGAGATCTTGAGGTTGTTTTTCCCCCATCATTTTCGGACAACCACATCCCAAGCCAATGCCTCAGGGGAACTCGACGCATCGGACTGCCAGGGGCCTGGGGTAGATGGTCCGCTCACATCAAAATAGCTTAGAAATGAACTGTTCATCCCATGAAAAATTTGGAAAATCCATGAAAACCATAGCTCTTGACCCACTCCCAAATGGAAAAACAGCCATTTGTTTCCATCAACTTCCGCTGAGGGACGACCCTGGGAGCCCATCTGCATTAGTACGTTGCCCACAGCACTCGCTGCATCGGTGAAAGGTGGTGTAAGGTCGCTGGTCCCACATCGATCGCCTGGGGCTGTGTTCATTTTTGGTGTCGCTTATACCTCTCATCGTTTTTGGCCCATAGTAGTTCACAGTTCAGTTGAGGCCTAACTAAATCGTCCATGGATGGAAATGAACCCAAACAATCAGGTGATCCGACCAATGAGCACGTGATCTGAAAGTTTTTCAATGTACCAGGAGGAGATTCTACCCAATCCCCAAAGGTGTCCCTAATAATCGATGGTTAATAAGCCATGATATCATTCTGCAGTAGATGTACATCATATAGATAAGATAATGCTATCACAGAATCATTCATATATATATATATATATGTATACACTGTATGTGTATCACTTTGCAGTGTCTACCCTCCGCTTTCTGCTGATAATCACTGCAGTGAAGCCACTTGGATCTGAGCAAAGGCCAGGAACCTGGATGTGGCTACAGAAAATGGAGCACCACTTCACCCGTAGAATTTCTCAAGTTTTGCCATACAATCCCAATCCTTTTAACATATCAAATATCCCCCAAATAAGGCGCCAGGGTTCAAGGTGGCGAATGGCTTCTGAATACCATCTATTTCGGGTTGAACATGGGTGAATAGTCTTGAGCCACTGCCATTTTTGCTGGTCAACATCTTCATTTCTTGCCTAGTTACATACCACCAGTACTTCGCAAATCAAAATGTGCGAGTCCAAAGATCTGAAAATATGACCTCCATTTCAGTTCCCATGTTGCCATCATTGGCGCAATCACATGCTGCTTGGGATGGTTCAAAGTTAACATGTTGACACCCAGTCAAAGCCACAGATGTTCGTCCATTTGTTTCATAGTGTTTTTCAAGATTAAGTAAGCCATCCCAACCAGTCTCACACCTTGATCCATCATCATCATGATCACCATGGTCTGTTACTCATAGTTCCTATGGTACCACCAGCTTTCACCACCTGGGGCCCCAGACTATGAGGCCCAGCACCAGCCAACGCATCGCGCGGCCGCGGCCACGCCGGCTTGGGCCGAGCTGCAGATAGGTCGATAGACTTGCTGGGTAGGTCCACCAATGAACAAACCAATACATAGATTACATAGATCATCATAGATCTTACATCTATCATCAAACCCCCGTGGATTTTCCTGGAAAAATAGATGACCAAAAGCTGACCTGCATCAAGTTTGAGGCGGAAAAAAACGACATCGCACTGAGCTTCTGCACTCAGGAGAAGGTAAAATCCAACCGTGCAGGCCACCTGCATGACGCTGTGTCCAATAGACCCTGAAATGCTGTGACGTTAGGTCCTCTCCAAAAAACTCCCAACATGTTTGGCAACAGATTCCGAAAGCCAAGGGAGTACATGACTCTACAGGACTACATTGCCAAAATATGCTTTAGTTCCTATAATCAATGGATGTTCCTGATTGATATTTACCAAGGCTGGTAGATTGCGTGCTTGCCCCACTCAAATTTCTTCCCACCTCGAAAGTTTGACGCTCACCCAGGGCACCCAGGGCTGCAGCATAGCTTGCCTGGGGCCATGACAACGCTTGATGCAAAAAAAAACTCCCCAAAAGTGATGTCCCTAACTTCGAGAAACCCAAGTGTGGCCCATGATTTAAGATGATTGAAGTATATGTCTAAAAGATCGTCCCCATGCAAAAATGGACGAAACCGCCATAATTTTTTTTGAATGGGGGCCATTTTAGTGTTAGTTTGGGATCAATTTGGGAGCCATCCCCCCGCCCATCGCCTCGCTGACGTTCATGCCAGCCTCTAGCAGCGCATCGGAGAGTGCCAGAGCCTTCGCTAGTGCAACAGTCCCGGAAAGTGGTGAAACTGTCCTCATGAAATATTTGCTAGATGGATGATGGATGACAATATTGGAAGATGGAAATGGATACGAGTATTGGACAAGGTTTGCTTAATGGAAACTGGATGAAAGTCCTTTGCCGAGCATATGTGTTCTCATTGGTAGCTTAAGAAGACAGCAGAATTGATTATCGCATGCGACCACGGGAGTTGCAAATGAGATGCTGATGACCCAGCGGCAGCGATGGGATTCAATTCAATGAGTTTCTCATCTCCAGTATAAATGCACTGGAATTCAAACCCGGTGTCTGCATGGGTTGTAGCCTTTCCAGCAACGCCTGACTGTTTTGACCTGAGGATGTTCTCATCCCACACAGTTCATGTGTTTCATCCATATTCGAGATGCCTCAGAAGTTATGATTTTCCATCTCTGGTGGAATGAAGATCGGTAACCAACTACATACCCGCCATTTTGGTTTTCGCCACAGTAAAACCCAGGTTGTGATCCACTGCCAAATCTGTCACCCCCAAGGTCAGCTGGTGCTGGGACGCCACACTGCAGACTCCTTTGCGTCTAGAAGAGACTGGCACTCCTGAACACGTGGAAGGCCTTAGACATAAAGACCTCCAGTAAGGACCAAACTACAAATCCATGCCATGGAATCCCCGTCAACAGAATCCATCTCCAAACATAGCCATCAATTCCCATGGTATAACCACAGGTGTCTTGATGAATCGGCTGAGCCCCGGCAGCTCCTTGGAATCTCTGCCTTGCGACAGTGTCTCGATGACATCGGCTGGTACGCCTGGTCAACAAAGAAATGGATGGACTTACCCCCCCCCAAATGTGGCAATATTAAATGGAAAGTGATGATCAACCCTGGTAAACCACGGAAATGTGGGAAGGTATTCCCCAATTTTCGACAAACGCAAAATCAACCTGAAGTTTACCCAATCCTGTTGGAAGCAGCTCTTTGGCGAAGCGATAGCGGATGATCTAGCTGAAGTCCATTTCAAACATCAAATCATCTGCGGGTTTCTTAAAGTGGAGGACCCCAAAATCATCCAGAGTTGGTCATGTTTGGTAAGTGGAAACACTGAGAAAAGGTACACCCCAATTTAGGAATAACAGCCAGAAATATTTTTGTACAAGGCCCCAAGCCACCAGTGATCCCAACCTGCAGCTGCTGCCAGCTTCTGGTGTGACCATAGGGCATACGTTGCACCCGTTCGTTGCACAGTGCGGAGGATGCAGAGCCTCAGTGGACTGTAGTAGCAGTTTAGCAAAGCCCAATGACCAATGCTGTTGCATCTCCACACTCATATTGTATAATTACAGAGATTTATTTGTAGTTCATGATTATCTAGATATATCTAGATATATCTGATATATCTAGATTGTCTATACCCTCAGGACCTGTGTGTTTCGGAGGATCCCCACAGCAGCTGCAGGGCGGATCGTCTTTTTGTTCGCCTGGCCCGTTTGGGTTTCGGCTCCACGTCCAGATCGAGGACCGTCTCCGGGACCTCTGGGACCGTCTCCATTTCCTCCAGCTGGATTTCTTCCAGGCTCACAACATTGCCTGGCAAGGTCTGGTCGTTCGTCATCTCAAATTATCTCGTGGTATTGTAAGTCTAATGTGAATTGAATGTAAGTATATAATGATATAAGTCTACTCTATAAGTTAAGCGTATCTCAAATCAAATCGATAGTATGCAGATATCCAGTGGTATCAACTGATATTACACAGCGACTCGAGAAGTGTCCCTGGCCTGCAGCCGGGCGTTTGGCCTTGAGCCGTTCCTTGGGATCCGGGCGCCACTTGATGGCCATGGTTCTATGGTAACAACCAGGAACCACTGGATATCACCACCATGGATTTAGCCATGAAACATTGGAGATTCGGCCACCTGAGAATGTGGATATTTAGTGGTTTCCAAATGTGTCCTTCATATGTTCCATCCAAAAAAATATGATCATATTCAGTTTTTGGGTGATTCCGTACTATTTTTTCATGGCAAAAAAACAGGATGGCGCTCCGAACATCCACCCAAAACCTGGTAAACCGTCCCAGCATCCAGCGCCCTCTGCCGTGCTGCCGCCCACTGTGCAGGCGACGCTTGCAGACGCTCCATCGCTTGCGCACGCTGCGCGGCCCACTGCGACGGTGTGACCGCCGGAGGGGCGGTCTTTGGCCTGGGATGGGATGGCTGGACTAGAAGTGGATGATATAACTGGGGATATAAATGGGATATTTATGGATATCAAACCAAAATGGTTTTAAACCTAATTTGCCCATGTTTTAATGACCATAAAATGGGGGGTATACCAGTACACCCTGTTTTCAGACCGCCTGCTGGGGTGAAACTAATGCTTTTATGATATATTATATCATCAGAGGATGTCAAACAAGTGCCTGAGAAGCCAATCATTTTCTCCATGATTCAATTGGACATGTTTAGATTACGCCTTACGCATCCAAACGAACCTTTTCTTCCCTGATCTTTTCCAATCAACATGTCTAAATGGCAAGAATGGAACCCCTTCACCTCCAAAACAAATCTTCCCCATCTCATTCATCATCATCTTTCATCCCCAAAAATCAGCCAAACAAAAAAACACCAGGTACCTACCATCCCCATCCCCATCCCCCCCATCCCCCACCTAGTCTTGTTGCGTTGCGCCCGCAGCGCCGCCCGGCGCTGCCTCCGCGCTTTGGGGCCGTCCGCGAAGGCGCCGCCCACCACGTCCACGCCGCCGTCCTCCGCGCCATCGGAGGCGCCGTCGGAGATCTCCTCCTCGGAGGAGTCGTTGAGCACCGCCAGCTCCGTTCCTTGGAAGCTTAGAGAAAGGTCACAAAAGGATCAACTAAAAGGATGGATTATGGGTTAAGTTCAGTGAGTTAAGTCATTGAAAGATATTAAAAAGAAGGAAAAATGCTGGAGGGGCATTGAAGTGAGTGAAAATGATTTGTAAGTCGATGAAACTCTCCAGTTTGGGGTGCAATATCAGTGAGCTGCCAGGCCAAGTCTCCTGGAACGATATCTGGATGCTCCTCCAAATCTACCGGACCTGTCAGTCAAAATGACAGGTCGTTTTTAGAGTCGGGGCAAAGAAGCGCCAAACTCCAAAGGAATATCAAACCAAATCCCAATCCCTGATATCAATCTAGATTCAGGATTGGGATTAAATAGTCTTGCAAAGCCTTCTGGCCAGCTTCAACAAAAATAAGATGTTATATGATATACCCCAGGATAACATTGGTTTTTTTCTCAGCCCGGCCAAAAGTTCCGCCAATTTTCCACACCCCAGGCCTCTCTCCTCCTCCTGGACGCCATTTGGGGCCTCCTCTGCTGCCTCCTCCGCCTGGTCCATGGGCATGGCCCAGGCCGCCGCTTGCTTTGCCCAGGCAAAGAAGTCGTCCTCCTCCGGGGAGGGCGGCGGTGAGGGTGCCATGCCTCAGAGACGGTGCAGCTTGAACGTCGGGGCCATTTTTTGGGGGATGAAAATGGGAAAATCCCGGAATTGGATGGGAGAATCTTCTGGAAAATCTGCCGGAAACCATAGGCACACCTCATAAAACCTCTGTTTGACGGGAAAAAAACATGGTTTAAAGTTTAATGCTTGAGATGTTCCTTGAAACCAATCCGTTGATTGCAAGATCATCTGCATGTGTCACTCTGGGAACGCACGTGTCATGAGAGACACCCATGTGACACCCAGGCCTGGTCCCAAGATGGCCTCGGCATTTTGCCGAACTTGTTCCAGCTTGGAGTTGTAGAGCTGCCGTCGCTTCTCCGCCAGATCCTCCCAGAACTTCCCCTGGCGAGGTGCCGGTGAAGATATCGTTGTTTCAGCTGGATTTCCCGCAAGACCCGAATGGAAAAGATGTGAAATGTAAAACTCCAAAAGTTCGGGAAATCGATAACCTGTCAACCTGTCAACCTGTCAACCTTTCCATCGTTTTGGAGGTGAAGCCACACATTGACCCCACCCAACCCACCCAACACCCAACCTGAGGCGCTTTGGTCTGTTCCCCGCCACTGGCCGCCGCCAGCGCGCGGTCGATGCAGGGATGTTGGAATTCCACGGTGGCTTCTTCGATATCTGTGGAATTCACCTGGAAAAAACAACGCCAAACCGGTGGTGATGGCTGTCCTATCTGAAGCCCACTGCGAAACATCAAGGTGAAGAGCAATTCTGAGCTGATGGTCGACCAAAGTGAGAACATCAAAGCATCTATCAAAGCCTCTTTGGGGTTCATTTAAACGGAAATTTAGGATAGGGAAAAGGGATCCACCAAACGTAAACCATTTGTGATTTGTTGATGTTTTAATCTCAAAAAAACTTTTGTTTCAAAACTGTACCTTTTGTCAATTTTTATCAATGATTGAAAGGAAGGCCACCAGTTAATGCATAAAAAATCATATTAATTCAAGGCTTTTTCAAGGAAATTGTGTTATGTCACCATGGTTTTTGCCAGCAAGTTTTTTTGGGGGAAAAGTGATGTCACCGGCCTCCGATTTGGACTCCGAAATCAGCACCACGTGGTCATCCACCAGAAAGGTCCGACGCAAGCCTCGGTGGAAAAAACCAGGCCCCAGCATGCAGCCCTATGAAATGAGTCCAATGGAACTGAGATCCTGAAAAATATGCAGGTTTCTTTCAATTAGAAATCTGGGATTTAGATGGATCTACATGGATTCAGGTGTCCTGCCTATGGCAGTTCAGTGGGGAAAATGAGGTTTTAAACTTGCCTTTGCTCTTCATCTCTGCTCACCAGCAAATCTCGGAATCACTTGTGATGGCCTTGGTAAAACCTCGCCCAATTGCTGGACAAACCCCAGGGACCGAAACAGAAAGACGGCACAACTTCAGTTCAGTCAGGTGGCAGCAACCACGTGCAATTCCCAATTCCTTGAACTGGATCAGGCCGAAGGGAGCGCCTTTGGCATCCCGGTCAAGCCGCAACCTGAATTCAGGAGCCAGGATGGTGAACAGCCAGAAATTCACCAATTTTCCTGTGGTAATTTGGGGATATATCACACATACATATATATATATATATATATATATATTAATATTATATTATATAAGATTTGGAGATGATTGGATGAATTTTGTGATAATTGGATGAATTGGATGTTGACAATCTCTGTGAACACTTTCCTCTGACTGCTATCAAGCTCAAGATCAATCCAATTCGTTAAAGGAAACTAAGGTGTCGTGCTGAGTTCTCATGCGCAACAGCCTGTCTGTGATAGTGCAAACTAGTGCAAACTACCCTTTTTGGTCCAACTTCCAGATTGCAGACGAANAAGGTGTCGTGCTGAGTTCTCATGCGCAACAGCCTGTCTGTGATAGTGCAAACTAGTGCAAACTACCCTTTTTGGTCCAACTTCCAGATTGCAGACGAAAGGGTGCCAGCTCAGCTACATTGACTATACATGCTGAGTTCAGAATCAACAGCAAAGATACAAAGACAGAATTCAATGCTCCGTGAACTACCACGAAAGCGGAAACTGCCAGGTGCTCATGCGGCATAAAGTGCCTTGGCTTTCACATAGAGAGCCTTGCCCTGCGCCGTCTTTCCGTTCACAGCACAAAAACCTTTGATNGAAACTGCCAGGTGCTCATGCGGCATAAAGTGCCTTGGCTTTCACATAGAGAGCCTTGCCCTGCGCCGTCTTTCCGTTCACAGCACAAAAACCTTTGATGCCCAACTCCTTCCTGGCCTGGATCACTGCGTTGTTCCAGCCGGAGATGTTCTTGAAGCGGTTCTTGGCCGCGGCATTGGCCTTCTTGCTCACCACTTTTCCTCTCTTGTTGATCATGAGGTCGCTGCTTCNTTCTTCTTGTCTTGGGTGACATTGTGCCTCAGGGACAGCAATGCCGAAAAAACATTCAATCACTCACGCAAATTGGCATCGAGCAAGATGCGACGTCGCACCTCACCCAAATGATGAATCAAAGCTTTGGCTTCATCCGCAGTGCCATCACGGCACCAACCTAGTCTACGGGCAATGGGGTCTTGAGGAAGGGGTGGCCTACCGCTAGAGAAAAAGGGGCAGAACCAGCTCAAGTGANGCAGTGCCATCACGGCACCAACCTAGTCTACGGGCAATGGGGTCTTGAGGAAGGGGTGGCCTACCGCTAGAGAAAAAGGGGCAGAACCAGCTCAAGTGATCCCAATCCGGAATGATGGCACGATTGCAGTAGGGGCAAAACGCAACAACGGCTCTGTGTTGAATCTTCTGGTAAACAGCTATGCTATTGGCAGCCCCAACCATGACTGCCCTCTGGTGGCTCGAGGCTCGGTAATACAAGTTTCTGGCCATGGTGACCTGCTTCTCGCAGTAAGCCACCCCTGATTGCAACAAGTGGCGAGAGTCACGCCGGTTGTGGTTCAAGAAAGATTGGAACAGCTCTCGTCTCCAAACTTCGCGTAGCATGTGGGCAATGTGCTGGGAGGACTGAGTTACATCCCTGGTGATGAAGCGGAAAGTGCCAAACAAAGGGTGCCGCCACTCATACAAGTTCACTTCAAGAAAACCAGCTTTCAAAAGGATGCTTCGGATACGTGAGATCCAAGGACCGGCTGTGTATGTGGCACCTCTTCGATGCCAGAAATTGACGGAGCGGAGGAAACTGCAAACTGCTGCAATGTTGGCAGAAACAATGGGAGACAGCCAATGCCCCTGAAGGAGTGTCCACAAAGCCCTAGATCCCATTCTATGTGCATGAAAAACGCTTTTTAGTCTAGTGATCCATTTCCGTTCAAATTCTCTGGTGTGTCCATGAAGCCAAAAACCCCAGGAGACGAAAGGGCAACATCTGGTTCTGTATAGAAGCTCTTTGAAAACCTGCGGAACTCGAAGGACCATCAAGCGAGGGAAAATTTTCAGAGCTCTATCCACTCGTTTCTGGGCCGTTACCGGCAGAACTTCGTGCTGGGAGCAAAAATCGATACCAAGAATGCGTATGGAATCAAAGAAAAAACGGGGTTCTATTCCTGATGCTATCATGGCAGCGCGCTTCTGCAAGGACCTACAAACGATTTGCAGCTTGTTCAAGTTTTCTCGGAGCCCAAGTCTTTGGCTCCACTGTTGCCATGTCTGCATGGCGCGCACAGCTAACTCAGGACATGAACATGCAATTGCTCTGTCATCTACAAAAACACTTTGGGTCAAAACCTCGGGGCCTATCTGCAGTGTCTGTACTGCGCAACTTGCCTCAAGCATCAAAACTACTAAAGCAATGGGTGCCATGGCGCACCCCTGTGGAATAGAGGTGCTGACCCTCTCAGGAGAACAGGCAACATGTCTGCCGAACTGCATCCACCGGTGTTGGTCGGACCATGTCCACTGCAAATGTCGCACCCATTGCGGGTGCATGCCTGCGTGCAAAAGGTGCCCTAGTGCAAGTTCTGGTATGATATGGTCAAAACATTTCGCCTGATCAAGTGATATGAGAATACCCCCTCTATGAAATGCTGTTTGCAATGGCAGGATGGCAGTCGCGACTTCTCGACCNGATATGGTCAAAACATTTCGCCTGATCAAGTGATATGAGAATACCCCCTCTATGAAATGCTGTTTGCAATGGCAGGATGGCAGTCGCGACTTCTCGACCTCCTATGGCACCATGCGTGCAATTAGGCACTAGAGTCTGAAGCCAGGATTGGGTTTCCTGGCGCTTGGCAAGAGCTGTGGAAATGACGCGGCACACTACAGGTTGAACAGAGATGGGTCTCATGTCTTCAACCTGAACTTGACTAAAAATTCCTTCGGTTTTCGGGAGCATGACCTGTCGACTGTGTTTCCAAACTTCTGGGAATATGCCACTCTCGACCCATCGCTCCCACATGATGAGCAAAATACGCCATGCAGCCAGTGGCCAGTGACAAACTTCTGCGGCGGTCCAACCATCTGGCCCGCAGCTTTCAGAGGACTTCTTGCGGGCCGCTCGGAGCAATTCCTCTGGTGCAAGTTTCCAAGAACCAGGCATGGGAGCGCCCGGTAANACCATCTGGCCCGCAGCTTTCAGAGGACTTCTTGCGGGCCGCTCGGAGCAATTCCTCTGGTGCAAGTTTCCAAGAACCAGGCATGGGAGCGCCCGGTAAGCGGGAAAGTTGTTGGGACCTAAGGCGCTGTAACTCTTCAGGCAAGGCATCTCTGTTCCAAATACGTTTCCAAAAAACTGTCATGGCTTCCAAAGCTTCACCACTGCTCTTGGTTGCCGCGCGTTCCTGACCCGGGCCAGCAGGTTCAGGTAAGAGGGCAGGAGGGAGGACATAAACAGTTTGCTTTAGCCAATGTGAAACAAATTTATCATTCTGCAAAATTCGGCGTTTCCATTTAGCCAAAATCTGGGCACGGATACGGCTTTTCTCTGTTTCTAAAAGCTGGCGGGCACTGACAAGGGCAGCATCCCAAGGCACATCCGTGGCGATCTGTTGTNGCCAAAATCTGGGCACGGATACGGCTTTTCTCTGTTTCTAAAAGCTGGCGGGCACTGACAAGGGCAGCATCCCAAGGCACATCCGTGGCGATCTGTTGTGGCCACGTGCGATGCAAAGCAGCGAGAAGCTTGCGGTCAACATGCGGTTGCTGCCTTATGGCTTCTGACAAACGACCTACAAACTTAGCTAAAGACCTTTGTCTAAATGTGCCTTCGGACTGTTTAAATTTGACATGGGATCCAACCTTCAAAAGTTCNGGCTTCTGACAAACGACCTACAAACTTAGCTAAAGACCTTTGTCTAAATGTGCCTTCGGACTGTTTAAATTTGACATGGGATCCAACCTTCAAAAGTTCTGGCAACGAGCCCTTGGGTCTGCAAATGCCACCACGGGGCGGTGGTTGTTCAAGTCTGGCCTTGGCTCTGAGGGCGCAACGTTCGGCGGTCAGGTTGAAGCACCGCCATTCCTCATCTGCCCCCAGCGCTGCTGGGGCGCTGACATGGGCCCACTCTTCTTCAAGGGCTTTTCTCCAATCAGCTTGTGGAATGTCCGGTGGTTTAGAACAATCACGCGTGGGCTTCAGCAGTCTTNGCGCTGACATGGGCCCACTCTTCTTCAAGGGCTTTTCTCCAATCAGCTTGTGGAATGTCCGGTGGTTTAGAACAATCACGCGTGGGCTTCAGCAGTCTTCCGACTTCAGTGGAGACGTTCAACTGCCCACGCAGATGCAAGATCTTGTGATCGCTTACNCGGTGGTTTAGAACAATCACGCGTGGGCTTCAGCAGTCTTCCGACTTCAGTGGAGACGTTCAACTGCCCACGCAGATGCAAGATCTTGTGATCGCTTACTCGCTCTTCTGCAAATGATGCCCGCAGGCCTGTGAGATCTGTCAAGTTCGAAACTGCATAATCGATGCAACGACCGGATGCCCAACGGCTGGGAATCAGCTCCGATTCAAGGTCATGGACTGCACAAACCCCAGCACCCCCTATGACAAGAGGGTTTTGTTCTGGAGTGAGGTTCCAGTCGCAAATTCCTAACCAAGGCACCTCTCGAACCGTGGCATGCAAGCAGGATTGGGCAATGTCTTCCATCCAGTTTCCAGCGTTGTCTTGACTGGGTCGCCTCCAGCCGATGCTGACTGTCAGGCTTTCCATATCGACATGAATGCTTTCGCCATCTTCATGCAAAAAATTTCCCACAACATGGCCCCGCACGTCTTGTCTAATGGCTACAAGAATTCCACCCACACTGTATGAGCGGCCCCGTGCATTGGTCTTTGGCGGGGTGCATGCCANCCACAACATGGCCCCGCACGTCTTGTCTAATGGCTACAAGAATTCCACCCACACTGTATGAGCGGCCCCGTGCATTGGTCTTTGGCGGGGTGCATGCCAGCCATGTTCTGTATCCGTCAGCCTGAAGTCTCTCTCTGAGCTTTTTGCCCTGCCATGGGCTGGCGCAGATCTCGGCCAAACCAATGACATGTGGCTTGNAGCCATGTTCTGTATCCGTCAGCCTGAAGTCTCTCTCTGAGCTTTTTGCCCTGCCATGGGCTGGCGCAGATCTCGGCCAAACCAATGACATGTGGCTTGGCAGGGATAATGGCTGTCAGGGCTTGGTAGGCCGCATCATGACCTCCACAGTTGCAGAAGGCTATGGATAACTTTTGCAATATGCTTTCTGAAGGTCCTGGGTTTGGCTCAATGTCTCCATCTTCCACCAACGATCTATACCATCTGCACTTGGTCAAGGGCGTGACTGACTGCCACCCCTTCGGCTGCTTCTTTCTGGCTTGTGTGTCCAAGGCTTGGACCTCCTGCTTAGTGAGCCTCCAAGCTTCTACACAGGCATTGAGGGCCTGTGGCCACTTTTTCCTAAGCATCGCCCACCATCTAGCCTTGCGAAGGATCTTGGTGCGGCGCGAGCTCAATTCGGGGTGCCTCTTTGGGGGCACTTTCACTGCAAGAGGCGACGCTGAGTTGCATATTTAACAAGAGCAAAACCAAGTTGGTTCAAACTTTGGCCACTTTGCAAAATGCGCTTTCGGTTTTGTTGCATGCTGGCACGTTTGCCTCCGCAAATTTTGACATGTCTCCTGGCTGCATTCCAAACTGTTTCACGCTTGACGTGGTTGGCAATCCCTTTGCCGCAATAGCTACATGTCCAAGCTCGAAGTGCCAATGGTATGTCAGCGATTTCCACATAAGCATCACGCAAGTTGCGGAACTGGCTGCTGGGCACATTTGGATGGGACCTTGCAATATGGTTTTTACGTGCAATACCTAGTTGTTTATTCGTGGCTGCTCCAAGCACTCTGTCGCACTTTTGGCAGGTCCATTGGAAACTGGGTTCATCTACCAAGGGTTCCTTGCAGGCATGGGTTTTGGCGCTACAAACGGATTTGGTTTTAGCTATGCTGCGTTTCACTGATTTGCACTTGGAAGATGCGAAATTGGAAAGCTGCACGGATCTCGGCTGCCTGGATGAAACTTCAGACAAACGGATGCTGCTGCGCTTCGCTGTCTTGCACTTTGGAGATGCGAAGTTTGAAAGCTTCAATGATCTGGGCGGTGTGGACGCGAAATCGGACAAACGGATGCTATCAGGGCGGTTTGTGCTTCCCCCCCCACCTGCTGTCTTGGGAGCGGTGGGCCCTTCATGGCGCTTTGCCCAATTGCGGAGCTCTTCCTCAACTGGACCTGCAAGATATTCATAATGTGCCAAACATCTCCTTTTTCTGTTAACATGAAGATATCACGTTGCAGCCCAGCTGCCAAGGCAAAGCATTCCAAATAGGTGGCCCAGCATCCACTGAGGCGGATTCCTGCGAGGTAGTCATCAAAACTGCCATCCCAAGGTTGCTCATCATCGGGTGAATTTGAGCCTGGCGCGCGACCATCCCACAAGGCGGCGTACTCAGCTTTGTGGCGTTCCATGAAAGCAGTTGTGAAAGCACGAACTTGTCTGGCCGTTCTGTTCTTTGTCGGTTCCAGGACCTGAAGTGCTTGCTGGACTGCATAGAAAAGACAATCGCCAGTGCCATGGTTGTACTGACGAGTGGCTCCTCTTGGCATCCATCTGCCGTAATCTTGCACCCAATAGCTTTGGCCTTTTGACCGAATCCGATTCCATTTGCGAATCTTCCTGCTCCGGCGGCGGAGCCTCCATTGTGGCTGGAGTCTGGACAGTAGAAGAAGACCTAGTATAGGAGGAAAAGGTAGTCACATGACACATGTGGTCACATGACACATGTAGTCACCTTGTTGTGCAGCTTTCTGCGTTTCGCAATTACTAGCGCCTGTGACACGCTTGGCTACCCATTGAAAAGGGGGGCTCGGGGGGTTAGAGCAAGCGAGACTTCATGCAAACATAGGCCAAGCTGCCCTTGGGCCTCCAACAACATCTTTGCTAAAGCAAAAGCAAATCCAACCAACCACCGCTAGCTTTCCCGATTGATGAAAAAAACAAAAAACGGCATCCCCCCGCAGAGATTGAGCGCACCAGTACTCGTCCGAAGACTCTGAGATGCGGTATCCTTAGATGGCCAAACATGGAGAAACTTCTCTGTGCTCACAACCAACTCGCAACGGATGGCATGTGAATGTGAACATCCAGCACATTCCAGCACCATCTCATCGTTCGAAACCTTTGCTCCACACTGTTTTCTGTGTCTTTCGGTGCAAAACATGCGATCTTGTCTGCAGCTGCAGCTGTGAGTCGTGTCCAACCCCGCTCCCAAAGATCAGCTGGATCCTGCGCTGGGATGTGTTGACCAAAACCTGGGATTGCCTGGGTATCGAGTGTGTGCGCGCGCATTCAATCTAGTCTATAGTGTAAAAATAAAGCATATGTGTGCGTATGTGATTCATATGGTATGCAGCTTTAATCCAAGCTCTACACAGTTCAACAAAAGAATTCCTCGCCAGAATGTTATCAGCTGGAGACATGAAGCATGGTTCAAGTTGGAGATTTTTTAAGCTTGGGTTGAACCACATGCGGAACAGTCAGAAAACTTCCGCACTCCTCCAACTCTTCTGGCTTTGCTACCTGCTCATCGTCCAAGAGACGCGCAGAAGCCGTGTCCTAACAGTCATACAGTGCATACGCAACACACTCAGTGGTCAAAACATCTTTAAACAACCCTTGAGATCCCTTGAGTATTTCAACTGAAGCCGGTGGTGTGCATCAAATCCATTCAAATCCATTCAAATCCATTCAAATCCATTGATCCTGGCCTGTGTTGATGCGGCCTTGTCGCTTGCTGTTTGGGGGCTGTGTGGAGCATCAGCAGCCTCACACGCGCACGCTTGCAGTCCACATTGGCATTGGACAAAGCAATGAACTCTTTCTGACTGCTGTTGCGACATTAAGATGCTGGGCGTGTGTCTTGGAGATGGGTGCACTACTTGGCGCTTGGCTTTCAACGCGGTCATATGCGGTCAAACCGGTCAATCCATGTCAATCCTAGGTTCGTTCCTGGAATGTGATGCGGCCTTGTCGCTTGCTGCTTGGGGGCTTTGAGGAGCATCAGCAGCCTTGACAGCAAATCAATGAGATACTGTATCAATGAGCAGTGGTGTCCTGCAAACATGTTGAGGGGAATCAACTATGCTCAATCGTACTACCGGTCGTCACTCCGCGAACTGTTCGCATTTGCTGGCACAGAACTGCGATACATGTTGGATGTCAAGCGTGTTACATAATGTTACATACATGTCACATGTCATTGATTGTCATTGCATGTCCGACATCGACATGGTGCACACAGCCTTCCTTGTTCTTATCTAACCCTGGCCAAAAGCTTGGCCACGATAGCTGAACCACTGGCAACATCCATCCATATCCATCCTGCATCTCCCCACGTCTGCCTCAATCAATTCCAAGCCAAGCGCTTTGGGCTGCCCCTGCCAGGGTGGATGCCATCAAGGGCAGCTGCTAAAAACTACACATTCTACAGGAGATGAGATGAGGACGCCAACTGCTTAAGGTGAGAGGCGAGGGGGCCGGACACGGGAATGCATTTCTTCAGCCGTTCCCGTGCTTCTCGTCTCACTTACTCCATCCAACTTAGGCGGTCATGGCATCGATGCATCCACTATCACTTGCGCTCGCAACATTTGAATACATTTGAGGTCTTGGTCTTGGTCCAAAAAAAATAACGGCGATCCGACCGATCCTTGGACTCGAAAATCTTGAACCGGACCCAATCTCCAACCTGTCATTGCGATCATTGCGGCCGTGGCCAAGCTGAGGAGTCACATCCCAAGCGCACGGCAGCGCCTTGGCCTTGCAGCTGGCAAGCTGCTTGTGATGGAGGAAGACGTCCCGATTGAACTGTTTGAACCTCGCTGCACGAAGACAGGTGATATCAGGTAATTCACATGTGGTGATTCATGGTGATTCACATGGCAAGCCGTGGATCACAAGTACCATGGCAGTAAATGTTGGTTCTTACTAATGGCAAGCATATTGACTTAGTAAATTAGATAATTGATGCAATGGAAGAGTGTCCTGGTGCGGAGATGTGTCTCACACACAAAGATTGTCTTATCCGTCAAGTGTGGATGCCCCTGTACTGCCTGCAGTGTCCATATAGTCCGTACTCTTCAGGGATTACGATTTGGTGGGCGTCTGACTCTGAATGAGTCAAAGTCTTGCTGGGAGCATCGCGTCTCATCACAGCTGATGAAGCCATATCCTGTGTCCTCTTTGAATGACTTGATTTTGCCCTCGTACCTTTTCGCATGGAGACTTGAGGAATCAGAAGCGCAGAATCTCCCATTGCCGATGCTTTCATATTCGCAGGATTTCGCAGGGCACTTTACTTGATCCGTCTCGGTCAGGGTCTTGTTTTCTGGCGGCCTCTGACCATGTGGGAAGAAGGGCAGTAGGCAAAGTTCGTGTCACTTTACTTTCGAAGCTAATTTGGGGTTCAGTTCTCCACGATATACCAGCACGTACATATTGACACAGTACAGTATGCATTCCTTAAGACTCTGCAGGTGTAAGTCCCAATCCTCTCCACAAACAACAAACGCCCGGTTCAGAAACCCTAAACTTTAGCACTGAGTCCACCATCTGTCTCCGGCAAAATCGTTCACAAACAGGAGCTACATTCCTATCTGCCGCCTTTCTGCCACCTCGGTGATCCGAACCACCTTGGCCTCACCCAAGCAGGCCGAAAATTTGTGTGGCACCACATGGTGAGTCATGAGGAACTCCAACTCTGCTCAAGCCATTGAGGTTTGGTAGGTTCAGCATGGGCATTTATGGGCATGCCGCCTAAATCAGCACCGGCTTCTGAGTGAGTTTGCCTTTTGTGTCTCACAAGTGATTCATGTCTGAATCTTGAAACGGAACAGGCACACGCACACGAGGAAGGAACAGGAACGCAAAAGGAGGAACAGGAACACAAAAGAAGGAACACCGCCAACATCCTCCAACATCCTCCAACATCCTCCAACATCCTGCAACCTGTGGCTTGTCTATTCCTTATTCAATGATGTTACAATGTTGGATTCAAAAAGTGCTTCAATGTCCAAAACTCAACTGATCTCACCAGTGAGGCATAACCAGGCCTGTGGTCGTCCGCTTCGATCCAGGTTGCACCAAAAGGTGCATTTCGACCCCACCCGCACCTTCTCGGCGATCTGCGGCACAACAACGATGGAGAGATCTTGGGACTGGGAGACCCAAATTGGTCTCCTTAAAACATGTCCTATCCATCCTCCATCGACATCACTAATGGCTACTATTAGTAGAGTTCATATATCATACATATATACATATGATATGGTTTTATAAGTGTTACCACTTGATGGTGAACAACCTATTTAAACCCCACCAAAGACGCAGAATGTGTCAAATAGAAGCAGCCCAGCTGGGAGTCTGAAATCCGCGTACCTGCTGTGGATCCACATCATAGACCTCGCTCAAGGAGAAGTGAACGTCACACCTAAGATCCATTGCGTTGGGGGCCTGAGCGATGTCAACTGTAAAGCTGCAGGAATACCATGGAATACCAATGTCCGAGGCGCCGTAGCAGATTCCACACTTTTTCCACACTGATAAAGCCGTAGCCTCAGAACATGGGATGAAAGAATGGGCAGCTAGATGGAAAGACAGTCAAGAATACCCAAATGATCCACATGATATCTAGCTGCATGATGCATGAAACTGCCTTTGCTCTAACATGCTCTCAGCCTTTACCACCAGTTCAGGTCCGAACCTTTGGCTATGCTGAAGCTCTTGATTTCGCCATGGAACTTACTTCGGACTGCAGCGCGCAAATGACAATCTGAAATTCAAGTCAGATCATATCACAATTATCACATCTATATTCCCATGGCACCGCGCATGCGCTGTTCCATGTCTTGCTATGTCTTGCCTCCTTGATCAAAGAGAGACGACAAGATGACTGACGGTGGTGGTCGAGGTGGGGCCTGGCGGGTTCTGGCGGGTTAGCGCGAATGTTGAGAAAACCGCACAGTCAGCACAGGTTTCCACTTCTTGAGAGAATCAAGCAACCCTGTTAAATTGGCATAAATTGGCCACATGCTTTCCCAAATTTTCCCAAACTCCAAAGTTCCTAAACCTGCCCGGTGGAGTCCGGCCGAAGTCCCACAAAAATTTCGCCATGGGCGCCAGCCCAGAACGAAGTGGTGGATCCAAGTCGTCGCTCACCTCCCCGTTCTCGGGAAAAATGTCATGGGTTGATGATATATTTGAGTAACCCCCAACAAGAATCAAAAAGATGGAAAAGTGAATCTTCACTACTTCAATGGGGATTTACTGTTTTTATCTTCTTGGAGATGATTATCTATCTATGTATATATATATATATATTATAAGCTAATTATCTATATCATGTGTGTCTGCCTGTGTGTGTCTGCACACACACACATATATAGTGTGTGTGTATATATTAATACTTTATATATTGTCGGTATGTGTGTGTGTGTATGCGCACGGGCACACGTGTACACTAATCAAAAGTGTATCGCCCTTCACGGCCCATCATGGCAATGTGATTCATGATCAATATCAACGCTCAAAATGACCCAATCAAACATACAGCAATAGAATCATGCATGCCATGCTGAAGCTTTTTCCATCAAGCAAAGCTCTCGAAATCGAGTACAGCCAGCGCTTGCGCCCGAAAACCGCGCAGAGCTGCCGTTCAAAAAATGATAAACATGAGCACGAACTATGGACTTTGAATGTAGCATCTTCAAGCTTCCCGGGAAATCTGATTTCTTACAATCTCTTTATCGTGATGCGGCATGATATGCCTTGCAGCAACGGTACTTTGCGATTTGCCTTCTATATTATATGCATTTCTCGCATTCTTCAGGCTCATGTGTGGTTGTATGTCTGCCAGAAACAAACGGACCTGCAGGTCTGAGAACTTGCAGCCTGCACTACCTCAATCTCGCACTTGCTGTATTTTCTTTGGGCCTGCTTTTCACTGGCCAGCAAGATGCGTAGAGCCATCTCTTTTCCAACGTCAAGCAACAAGGAGTCTGGGGTGTCTGTCTCAGTCCGGCTCGTTTTGAGGGGATAGTTGTAAAATGTTGTAAACAATCAATTTCGCTTGACGATTTGGTGTCTATTCGTTCCGGCTTTTCAAGCTTCTTCAAAGCTGAGCACCAAAATCACCGGCAACAACAGGGAAGGGCCATTCTGGCCTATCTCCCATCCAAGACTGATCAGTGCTTTGCGGATATCTGCATCCTGCCTGAGTTCTACGAAACGAGCTCACTAATGCCAACAATCTGGCTAATGCGGCGATGAGTAGGCTGAGACTGCAGAATCATCTCACATCATCTCGGATAGAGATATACTGGTTGGTCAATAGTCAATAGCGACTCCCCTCATGGATTGTGAAAATCCCCAATATATTGGGTATAGTATAACCCCGGCCAATCATCGACCAACAGGGGTTTAGCAGGCACTGCTCACATCTTCCATGTTGCTGATGTTTATCTTGTGCCATCTGACTTGGAAACCATCGCATGCGAATAGAATTCTGTGATAATCTTAGTCAACTCCGGATGCATTGGTCGGTGGCATGCGGCCAGGTCACGTGCTCAACGATATGCATGTCCTTGGCTAGCATCCCCTGAGCCCCATCTTCGGTGATGGATCAAAACCTTTAATACACTGTCTGATAATGATTGTGGGCGGATGAACATGCATCTCCCAGTGATGTTTCTTGGCGATACATGGTTTTGATATGTTTGATATGTTTTGATCCATCCCCAGGTGCCATCGTTTTTACCTCATCTCCGCTGCCTTCTTTCCCAAAAACTGGGTGCCAGTCGTTGGATCCATATGGCTCCAAGCCCAATGCTCGAGCACGTACAAACATCTCTTGAATCATCGAAGGCCTAGGTAAAACAGGGGAGGATAAATTGATGAAAGATGGATGGTACATGAAGGACATGAGTCGATGTCACAGTCGTATCAAATGCAGCTGAGCGGGCTCAACAATGGGAACCCGGGAGAGAAAGTTGATTCCTGTGAAGGTAATCCCGTCTCTCTCAGAACCTGCTAGCGATCAAAGGGCGTCTGCATGCAGACCACTAGTCAACAGATGTCAGCTCAACCAGCCCTGCCTAGACATTGGAACTGAATCGACCGGGTGTACTCATAGCCAGTTTGCGCGGTGATTTCAGGATCGCTCCAGATTTCCAGGACCATGTTGTCGAACCTGCTTGGGGGCTTGCTAGGAGGCTTACCCTGGACGTCAGCTTGCTCAATGGACCTGTGTTTGCACCAAGACACTCCTGACCGAAGCCTGTCTCCAACATCACACCAGGGTTCTGCGGCTTGTAGTACATAGTCATGTTGCATGTCCACCTCAGGTGAATTGCCAGGCAACTATGAAAGAATTGAGAACCACATGCGGCTGAAGCTACTTTAATACGGATTGAACAATGGTGGTGGTAGAATGTGAACTGCCCTTTTAGCCTGAGTCCCGCACATGTTCATGCGTCTGTTGCCATTCCTCGGTTCTTCCATTGTTCCAACCGTTTCAAGTAAAAGCGCCTTTGACTCCTTCCACAGCTCCTCCTGCGTTCTTTGTATAATCTCTTGGTTGATTCCCATCTGACGAGAGAAAAGGGGGTTTCCCTGGCATCTGTCATTCTTAGTCATTCTTGCTGGTCAAGCTTCACATTGTATCCTGGTAGCCATGGCCCATCAACCCCCTTTGTCCATGGCCATGGGCATGTGACCGTAAACCTCGAGCCACTGCCCCAGCCACTGGCCACCCGGAACGCTCACAGCTGAGGCAAGCTAAGGCAGGCTGAGGCGCGGGCATGTCCTCAATGACGTTGCCATGTCGCGTCATGTTGAATTGGGTGCAGCCACAGCCGTTACATTGCGTAATGTCGTGGAAGGCCAATTCATACCAAACTCCAACCTTGAACTGCACAGGTGTCAGACTAGATGCCAGATGCAAGCCGGACACCAAAACTTTCATGCTGTGACATGCGTGCAACGCTTTCAAGTCGAGAATGAATGCTTTAGTTAGGTCACACAACAACACATGGAGGATGATACTATTACGAATGCCTGCAGAGCCTGTTCAAGCGGCGAGGGATCCTAATTTTGACAAGGAGCGTACTTGTCAACATCAAATGCTGGCATTGAATAGCTTTTTAGCTCCTCATATTCTGGGCATTGTAGCGTACCTTTCCTCATTTGACAAGGCTCAGGAAGGGATGGAAAACATGATTGCGAAGGATTGGATCCTGAAAATGAACACCATCAACACATACACTGGCGATCACTGGCGTGTGGCTAAGGGTCGGTGTCTCCAGCAAGTAGTACCAAGGCAGACCACCCCTGGGATCAAGTGGATTATCCACGAGTGGCGTTCCCTTCCTTGACAAGGGCTTCTTCTGCATTGCAGCGATGGTCAAAGATCCAATCATCGAATCAGAAAAGGTCTCCAGATGCGATCGGTTCACCAAGGGGGCGGCACTCACCGCAGTCACCAGCAAATCGCCATTCACCGTTAAGCATGAAGCTGAGACCAACGATCCACTGATCGCTGCAGAGATTCCAAAGTAGATTTTCTGCAGTCTCAACCGGCCATAGCGGCCATCTTTGGGCCCGAGGCCATAAAGCCCAGCATTGGACCTCATAGCAGCTGGTTTTCTGACAAAGGGACTGGGAATTTACGGTCCGGTAGATGGTGTCTGGTAGAAGGGCCCTTGAAGTGAGCATCTCTCTGCTTGTCAATTTTTCTTGACTTCATTTGAATTTGTTCCCCAATTCCGGCAGATTTTGCCAAGCAGCACGGTGACAGAATATGCTCGGCCAATTGTGCTGGGATCATTGGCAGTTTCACGGATGATGGTGTCCATCCGCAGCAGCCGAACACCGATATCAAAGAGTCGCGTCGACTCTGCGGCATAGCCTGACCAAACGTTTGCACAGCAGGCCGTGGGTCAAGGGCATGTGGATGAATATACAAACAGGGTGGTTGGACATGTGTACACACCATCTATCAATATGATATATATATATAAGATTAGATGATTATATATATATATACATATATATATGTGTGTGATTACTACAGTTTTAATGTGTAAATATGTCATGCAATATTACAATACTATGTGTGTGTGTGCATCGGTATCCTCTTTTTTTGAGGTATGTATATATACATATATATATATATAGTCAATTATACTTCAATATACTATACATGTATGTGCTTGTATGTGTGTATATACATGTATGTGCTTGTACGTGCGTATACATGAATTACACTGTTTGACACCATCTCTCACGTGTCCATTTATGATCATTGATGTGGGCGCATAATGGCACGCAACCGCAATCTGTCCCGATGATCTCATGCGCCAGCCTTTCTCTATCCACAAACGTACAGCATGAGCTGAAGCCCGCGCCAAGTCCCAGAATGGAACACCTGAAGGCGGCCAAGCGAAAATCAACAACACGATCGAACACAACAGCCAAGTGAATCTGAGAGGAAGAATGCTATTTCCCTCCAGCATGTAGTCTTGCTTTCGGCACAACCCCACTACTGCAAATTTGCAAACATGATCAAAAAATGATCACGAACATGCGCTTTCAATTCTGCAACCAGCATGTTTCCGTCCTGCCTCCGATGCGTGTTCTCAAAGATTCATTGGCATCTTCCGCTGCAAAAGCTGCACCACTTTTGGGCAGCCTGAGCTGCTATGGGCATGGCTGGTGGCTTGGCACTGCGCCAGCCCCATCCCAAAACAAGGAAATCCTCAAAAACAGTATGACATGCTATCCAGCCAAGTAGCAGTCGCAAGCTGAAGTCCAGTGCACCTGATGCACCCTTTCTTGAAACTGGGGTAGCTGAGGAATGTGATAAAATTGGGCAAATAATGTGCCACGAGAATGTTGCAGTTCCTGGAAATTCTAAAGTCTTGCTGGAGCTGCACCCGAACTGATCTCCCTTGGTCCATTGCAGTTGGTAGTTGCACATGATATGTCATAATAGGAGCTGTGCAGACAAAGTGGCCAGAAGCATATGCCATGGTGTCTTTGGTCCAGTCACCCTGAGGAGCGAAGCGTCTCATGTCAACGCCTGAGCTTCAGTGCGGGATTGGAAGCCACGGCAAAGCAGCATTGTGAAGTCAAGCCACCCATGAGCAAGCGATAGGCTTCGTATGCAAAGTCCTGAGATGCAAAAATGGCAGTGTCAAACTCCATACCGGAAAAAAAAAAAAGTGGGCCTCTGTCCCTATCCCGCTCTTCTACATCCTGCATCAGTTTGCATCAAGCAAACTGCCCATTGACAAAGACCAATGATTTGTTCTGTTGGTTCAAGCAATGGAGCAAGCAGCCAAGTCGTCATTCGCAATGTCGCTGGCTGCCAGCAGGGCTGCTGTGGAGATGGCCATGGACCTCATGGCAAATCGGAGCATTCGCCCGGATCCAAATGGATGATTTGGGTGTGTCTTAAACATAAGGTGCCCCGAGACTTGATGGTTCATCATCATTTTCCCATATCTTCCCAATAGTTAACCATCTGGGGCATCCCCTTCATTGAATAAACCCACATGTAAGCACAAAGGATTTCTATCCGATGCCCTCGCAGAGGTCCGGGCATTGTGACATTGTTCTCTCTGCATTTCTGCCGCAACATGGTCACTTGCTCTTCAGGGAGCGAGCGAAAGCTGACCAAGTTCTTTCCTTTGCAATGCACAGCTGCATTTGGAACGCCACCCATTGACTACAAATAAACATCCTTTCCTTTCAATCTAGAACGAAACTCTTCCCAGGATTTCCCCGATCTGCTCATCGTGTATAGTAACCAAGATCAACAGTTGGTCCAATTACAGTAATGTGTCCCAAGAGTAGTAGTCCAAATAGTGCCCACACAAAAGGAAACTGCCCAGGCTCTGCGAGAGGACCAAAAATCCGACTTGGACGACAGCGCCTCAGATCTGACAAAGAGTTGGAGTCACACACTTTCAATCACTTTCACTGCATGATATAGTTTGGTAGGTTTGGTTAATACAAATGAAACATCAGAAAAACATCTGAGCCATGCAAACTGCACTGTCCAAGTTTGCCCAAGTGCGCAGAACAGAGTAAGTCGCCTGCCTCTGACATCAACAACTTGGCGTCTCCGCTTGCGGGTTCTGTTGGCACAGTCTGGGGTCGCTCCTGCAGGCAGCAACTCCGGAAAGTCAACATGCGGTAGACTGCTGCATGGTGCAGCATCTCCTGTGCAACCGGCTGCTTCGGATTCAGTGCGAAGTTCTTTCGGACCTGCAAAGATCCGCAAGAATTGTCACGGCAGCAGAATCTTGGTCTCTTGGCACTGAAGCCTGAGAGATCTGAGCGCCACACTGTCCTCTCTGCTGAACGTAACGCAGAAGGAATCTTCATGAAGGGAACCGCACCAGCTTGAACCTGCGACAATGCCTTGGCGCTGGGAACGCAGCTCCGACGAACTCTCAGAAGGGGAACTCAGTGGCCGCACGTACCCAGCAAGTTTCTGGACGTCGAGGTCATCTTTCAAAAAGACTTCCTGATTTCAATGGCACAATCAATGAGCCCTAGGCCATTGCTGTAGGTGCCACACATATGTTCATGTGTACCACAAAGCTTATGAATATATGAATAATTGCATGCATTGTGTTTTCTGGAAAAACATGGTGTTTTTCCAAGTACCTGCGATTTCATGGGTTGTGGAGGCCCCTGGTATATATATATATATATATACAGTAACAAAATATGTACATAAATGAATCTATATATTATATATATATACACACATATATTAATACATTTACATTTAAGTATGTATATATACATATATATATATAATTGTAATAATGATAAGAAGAAGAAGAAGAGTAAGAATAATAAGAATAAGAATAAGAATAATAAGAATAAGAATAAGAATAAGAATAAGAATAAGAATAATAATACTAATCATGATAATAATATAATATAAATATATAGCTGTGAGTGTGTGTGTGTGTGTGGGTCTATGGGGTTCGATAGCGTAATTATAGGCGTAATTACCGTAGCCCATCTGGGAAAACATCAGGTCCTCCAAAGAGGCCGGCAATTCCGCAGGCTCTGGGTCCTTCAAATCACCTGCGAAAGCAGCGCCCTATGCTTTGTGTATCTTGATATACCTTGGCGATTATGTACGATTAAGATCTATCAAAATCTATTAGTTAAGCATTAGTCCGCAACCCCTTGATCTTGAATGATCTTGACGTTTCTCTATGAGATCATGCCTATGACACCAGCGCGCCCAAGGCATCCAACCAAAAGCGTCTTTTTGTCCCCGGACCTTTTTGCGTCTTTGACAATGACATGGTGCAGGGGATGCTGCTTCGAGCCGCTTATCAAAGTGGAGATCCGACCTGATCTGAACTGTATCTGTAAACCCTGCCCGTGGCACCTTCTTCCTCCATGTGGGACAGCAAGTCATGCCTTGTTTCGTCAAATGTGGTGATGTGGTGGCCGAGAGGCCCATGCAACCATCATAAAGAACTGTATTGCAATAGTATGCAATAGTGAATTCCAATGAATTCCACCAAAACAAAATGATGTGCAAAAAAAGGGCGTAGGTAATCGTTCTGGATCCTAAAGCAAGAACCGAGATATGCCTAGGCACAAGAAGATATTGGCGCTCTTCTGGTCATCTGTGGAGTGCACAAAACTGAAGAGGAAAGCACTTCTGCCACCCGCCGGGCCGCGAAAACCAGACTGACCTGCGCCATTGCCAAACAACCACAACCAGCAGCAACCAAACAGAAACTGATCGGAATCAGCCGGGCTAAGTTGCACACGCAGAAGGTGCAATTTCCACAGTGGCCCCTCTCTGAAGTTGAAGCTGCTTCGGTCCAATGACTGCTCAAAGTATTCTTTGCCTCAAAGGTTCTTGGGTGTGGCTGCCAAAGTCATGAAGCAAGCGCCAATTCGACAATGGCCACAAGGACATGGAGGAACAGGAGGAATGCAAACAAACGCATGTGGGCATGCAGAAGTTCACGGATTCCCTGCGAAAATCGGGCGTCTTCTTGCCAAGATGAGCTGGGATACACTTGGCGTCAAAGTCACCCGAGACCTCAAGGCAACATCAAGCGACAAGAATGAGCAGAAAAATGACAAGACTCAATTCGCTCGCACAGCAGGCAAGAGGCATCTTCAATCGTTAATGCCCGTTCGACGATCTCCTCCTTGGTGAGATTTGTGGGAGTCCACATCCACCTGTTGGCGACAATCCGGCCAAACGTGACAAAACCATGGAAAGAGGCCAGAGTTTGGGGTGAAACGGTGAAACCTTCACCTCTGATATGACCAGCCCCTGGCCTTCCATCCTGGCCTCCATGAAAAAATGGGCCTGGCAATGGCCCGGTAAGAAAGAATGGCAATCTCGTTGGCTCGGGGCTCTGCAGAAAAGGCACCGCAACATGTCCATAATCAATTGGAGTGAGAAATCAGGATCATGAGTAAAGTATAATCAAGCAAGAAGCGAAATTACAGGTCATACAGGCATGTTCCGCTATTGTTCACTATTTGTTTCCCACATGATTTTCTGGTCCATCATCTTTCTGACCCATCTTCCTGGCAACCCCCACCTGTGTCCTTTGCCCGGACACTTGGCTCTAGTGCCGCTGCGCGCAACATGGGGTGCCGAATAATGGCCCAATGCAGAGCCTTCTCAAGGCGCGCCTGGTCTGCAACACCTTGGGTGATGCATTTCATACCCAGGTGGAACACTGGTGCCAGGTGGAACACCGCGGGAAAACATACTGATTTTGGACATGATGGGGTTGGGGTGGCGGGGTGGAGACATTGAACGGTCATGTTAACTTGCAGACGCACTTGATGCTAGGCTGGAGTATGCTTCATGTTACTTTGCACACCCACTTGCTGCTGCGTGGATGATAGGCCGATAGGGGTTATGGTGGGGTGGAGGTTGGGATGGCGTGGAACAACAGCGTTTTTACAGTTCTTACAGTCACTGCTTGTTGCTGCTGTTTACCAAAAAAAAACTTTTGCCACACGGAGCTGCAGCAGTGGGTGCGCAGAAGATGACGAAACAGTTCACGGCTTGCACACAAACGTTGGACAGAGGATAGAGAGAATTGACACGCCCCAGTGGCACTGAGATTACAGCCAAATATCGCAAATCTGGTTTGATGAACCCAGAATTGTTTGAATGTATTTACCTAGATGTGGCATGATGTGGCGCGGCAATGCAGGTCTATACCTTCGGAAATGCATGCAAGAGCTGTTTCAGAAGGCGATTGAAAGGAAGCAAAAAGGAGACCATCCTGAATCCTCATGCCATTCCTGACCCAAATCCAAGGTCGTATTTCCCTCCCAGGCCGTTGGTGACTTTACCTTGTTGCTCAAGCCAAAAATAGACTATCAGATGGTAATAGTAGTTATAGTAAGAGGTAAAAAAAAATTGATGACAACATGATGATAGATGGATGTAAATAAAGAATCAATATGATACGGCATGAGATTGAGATGTGAATACAGTAACTACCCCAAACATCCCAACAACACATTGGAAGGCTGGAAGGCTGAAGCCGAATAACCTTCCAGTAGCGCCAAGGACGTGTGGGTTGTGATCATATGCCTCGGGTTCAGCGAATTCTACAACAGGATGCCTAAAATGTCGTACAACCTGTTTGAAAAACTCAATTGGCATCCTCCAAGTACCGCGAAAGTCATCATGAAACTATCACGAAATGATCGCTACTTCATGAGACTTAATGCTAGAATTAGTCCTTCATTATCAATAATGAAATAATGCATCTGATTCAGGACGCGGCAAAAAATATGGGCTTGTCTGAAAACAGGGTACACTTCCCAAAATCCTCCCAATTGTTATTCTATGTAATTCCAATCAAAAAATACGGTATGCTAAAGAATCGACTTTTGGGCTATCCAGGGCCTCCCAAGGTCGGTCGATCCCATGCTGCCAGGGCTGCCCTTCGGGCATCCGGCTGAGCATCAGCTGCTCAGCACTGCCCACCTCCCTGGCTCTGAATCGAGGTAGCGAGCCGTCACTGTCCACTTGGCCTGACGTCAGGATATGTCATGGAAGGCAAGGAATCAGGCACCATTTTTGAATTGCAAATCAAAGAAAACCATTCAATGTATAGAATCTGGACTCGGTGAAAGGGAAAAAAATATGAAATAATATGAAAGAAAAACGCCTTGACATATTTGACATTGCCTGTGTCCACATCTTCCAGAACAGCTTGGGCTCTGCGGCCACTGCGTGTCATAGACGTTCCTTGCTTCTGACTGGAAGATACCTTGCCAGGGATGTCTCGGTTTTCCGCCGACCCCTGCCGCCAGCAGGGGGAGCGCGTCAGAGGAGCACTTACAAGCAACAAGGGGCCAAAAGATAGCAAGAAAAGGAGAAAAAACCAGAAGCGGCTGGTGGTGCATGTTGGAACTGAGGCAAGAAGCGGGAGAGACTGGGCCGCAGGCCCGGTGCATCATGCAGGGCAAGAGACNAAACCAGAAGCGGCTGGTGGTGCATGTTGGAACTGAGGCAAGAAGCGGGAGAGACTGGGCCGCAGGCCCGGTGCATCATGCAGGGCAAGAGACGAGGCCTGCAGGCAGGCCTGGTCCGCAACAAGGGGTCAGGGCAAGAGGCGAGGCCCGCAGGCCTGGTCCGAACAAGGGGTCAAAAGACTTCTGCCAACAGCAGGGGGTGATCACAAGAGGAGCAAGGTGTGCGCAGGCCTGGTCCGCAACAAGGGGCCAAAAGACTTCTGGCGGGCGCGNAAGAGGAGCAAGGTGTGCGCAGGCCTGGTCCGCAACAAGGGGCCAAAAGACTTCTGGCGGGCGCGCCGTTTGCGGGCCTTGGCGGCTGGCAGACAGCTATAGTTTTCTTGTCGGTTCAGAAAGCAACGTTAGGCAGTGCGGCCCGTGGCCCGCAGGCCCAGCTCGTCCTTCACTGCCCCGCTGTTTGAGTGTGGCGGGNGAAAGCAACGTTAGGCAGTGCGGCCCGTGGCCCGCAGGCCCAGCTCGTCCTTCACTGCCCCGCTGTTTGAGTGTGGCGGGCGCGCCGTTTGCGGGCCTTTCAGAAAGCAACGTTAGGCAGTGCGGCCCGTGGCCCGCAGGCCCAGTTCGTCCTTCACTGCCCCGCTGTTTGAGTGTGGCCGGCGCGCCGTTTGCGGGCCTTGGCGGCTGGCAGACAGCTAATTTTCTTGTCGGTTCAGAAAGCAACGTTAGGCAGTGCGGCCCGTGGCCCGCAGGCCCAGTTCGTCCTTCACTGCCCCGCTGTTTGAGTGTGGCGGG
>BGPT01000971.1:129309-201791 GCA_003297045.1 Symbiodinium sp. clade C Y103 | reverse complement strand
GCGCCACAACGGCGTGCAATTTTTCATCTCTCATCTGCCGAGATGTCTCCGAACCCGCCGCTTTAGCGAGCCTACTTCTCGACCCTCCGGAGCCACAAATCCTTGGAAAAACACAGTGTTTCGCGGCTTTCCTACCTTTTCGCGCACCTGCATCTCTNCACCTGCATCTCTTCTCTTCTGACTTCCTTCATGGCTGTGCTTTTCCATCTGTCCATATTGTCGGAAGGTTTAGCTTCTAAACTTCCTTCGATCATAATTCTATGCAAAGGACCGACCCGCCATTGCATTGGCAAGCCTTACATAGGCAAGGTCTTCACGTCCAAGTGGGGTACATGTTGTCCTACCACTTGTAGCCATATTGATTGTTGTCCAACTTGAACAAACTATCCCGGCAAGCATCGTAAATGAGCCATGCCTTGCGTTGAGGATAGTTGCAAGGGCTAGCCTTGGTTGTTCGCTGGTGGCCACAAAAAATACATACTGATGAGCTGCTATCAATTGGGTAAATATAACATAAGGTTTTTGGTTCTTTCAAATTCTTCCAGTAAGAGAGGTAGAGCGCAACAGAACATCAGTACCTACATCATATACATCTGAGATGCAGGAACCCTGAAGCTGTTAGGATGTCAAAGTGGTTGGAACGGTCAGGATGGTCAGGATCAACCCGGAAATATTCAATATCCAGAGCAGCGGTGGATCTTCCGGACTTTCCAATCATAGTGGATGCCATAGCTTGACCAGCCCACAGCTCCACGAATTGATAGGACTGCACAGATGAAGTGGATGAGGGCATTGCGAAATCGTTCATTTTATTTCACATCTGGCATCCAACTTTTTTAACAGTTAGTGTATACATATTCATATTACATATTACAAGGGTTTGGTGAAAATATGTGAAAATGAAATAGATGTAATAAATAACATTGGCCCTGTGTACAGAGTGGACCCAACTACATTTTACACATCCACACCAGGTTAAGCCAGTCCAGCCTCGGTCAAAGTCTGCACATTCGATGACCAAAGGAGCATCAAAACCAAACTTATCAGGACCTGGGAGCCACTGCATGAAGGCCATAATCATATGTAATTGTATATGCATTGCATTTGGATCATATCCCGTATATATATTTATGCATCCATGCATGGTTATAACGGATACAAAATACTGAAATATTGATCCTATCTCTTGTAGTTTCCATTTCAGTCACACTGCAGTCCCGAAGTTTGATATCACATCATACCATCAGCAGACCCTAGCTGAGGGATAAACTTTCGGAGCCCGAACACAGGACAATCTCCATACCAGTTCCGGGAGGGTAAGTCTTGACACCATGGCTGGCAATGGATGATCCAAGATCCGAAGTGAGGAGATAAGACTTTTCTCCACAAAGCCACTCACCAAAACCCAGGGATATGAGCCAAAGGCTCTGCATGGGACAGATACAATGCTTCGAAACACACAGATATAATAGATGCAAATATGTGTTGCATCCTTTGGCTGTTTGATGCTGTTTGATGCATATTTATTTCCCATGGCAAAAAATGACGGAAACACTTTTCACACGTATATAGTGCATAATGGCATTATCCCAGGAGCCAGTGGTCCAGCTAAATCCAACAACATCTATATGCTAATATGCACATGAATCACGCCAGCTTCACCGCCCTCATCCTGAGACCGTTCCAATCTGGCTTGCCAGGCTTTGCGCTTGACCATCGCTTGGGCACCTCAAAAGAGGACAAGTGGCCCACTGGCGATGGGAAGTGGGGCAAGGGAAGGTGTTGTTGGATAATAATGTAAAACCTGAATCAATGAAGGTGATGGTGGGGAATGGCAGGCCAAGGCAGGCAATTAAGGTCTAAGGATAAGAAAACTAGGTCAGGAACAAAAACATTTTCCCAAAAGTTGCAAAAAAAGGTAGAAGCGTTGGACAACTGAAAAGTACACCAGCTTTCCCCATTCCAGAGTAACCCATGAGGTGGCAATCCTTTTTTTCTTGCCGGAATCTTGAAATCTGCAGGTTATAGGCCTGGAAGCATACGCAGTGGCCATAGGGCCAAGTTACTGTTCAATTGATGGCCAGCACAGGAGGAACACCAGCAATCAGTGTCACGATTGTATCATACAATACCATTCAATTTTTGTAATGCCGAATTATATCTTCAGATAACAGGATCACACTTATGATACATCGCCAAGTTTCCACAATGATCCTTGCAAGTATGAGTGCATGGTGTCCCATATTGCATGGCCCTAACAATTGACAACACCCGGGCAGCAACTTGTGTGCGCAGCTTGGGGCCATGCCCGCATGTATGATCAAGATGATACCTAGATTTTCTTTCTTGATTTTTCCATCGTTGGAAACCCAATTGGCTTCAAGGCATTTCAGAAATCACCGCAAAATAGGCCAACATGCCTTAAAAGGCGGCATGTACTACAAATGCTATATGTATATTATATGGGACCTTCATATGGTACAAAAAACCCAATGACAATGATATCCTGTAAGTGTGGCATGTTGTGAAGAACATATAGTGAGAACCTCACCCCGAAGCCACCTCAAAATTACACTGGTGTTTCAACATCGTGTAAACTATTGTCCAAAATCCTCTAGACCCTTTCCAAGAGAATGGACAATTGAAACCGCAGTCACAAGATCCTTGAGCGCATCCTTGAAGGCAGTAACTTCCTCGGAATCGAAGGCTTTGCACTTCTCAGCCTCCTTGTCCCCCCCCATGTAGTCGACCTGAGCACAGATGCAGTCGGACAAGTAAGGCAACAGTGAAGTGAGGATTCCTAAGTATATAAAAACATATATATAGATTTTTTAAAATAGAATGCATGCATATATATTTGTGGCTTCCTATATGTCCTACACTAGCTGGAGAAAGTAACTCCTATAGGGTATCAATTTTGTTTGACGTTTTTATTTTTGGATTTCATAGCTACAATGCTTGACATAACATGTGTTAAAGCACCTGCAACCACATGCATTATGTTGATGAAACAACTCACACAATAGATTTGTTTAGACAACTACAACTGATGTTTGTGTTTTTTGAACAATTAAGATGCGAACAACCAAACGGCAGGCCATGAACGGGATGCCAATGTGCTGACAATGGCCCCCACCATAGCTCATGAGATGCTTGGACCCACTCCCAACCTGTTTTTGAAGTAGCCCAACACGGTGGGTACGCCAGTACATGCTGAAGTTGTAATAGGTCATGATGGTATCACAGCTTCTCTCCGGACGTTTGGTGCTCTCAAAAAGTTTGCCCACAAAAAACCACGCTGATGAATCTTGCTTGGCTTCAAGTAAATGTTCATTGGCCCACTTCTGCAACTTTTGGGATGGGGGTCGAACAGGTTTGACCTTGTTGTCACCCTCCTGGTCACCCTGCTTGTCAGCGTCCTTGCCATTCTTGTCATCCTTCTTCTCGTCCTTTGGCGACTTTGAAGTCTTCGCAATTTCCTTGGCCGGGGCCTTGGGATTCTCTGTGGGGCATCCGGGTTTTTGCACTGCCTTCGCTTTTGACTTGACTGCAGCCCGTTTGGGCCTCTTGCGATCTTGCTTCACCGGTGGGGAGGCAACAGACCCATCAGTGGCCTTTGCTGGGGATACAACCATATCATCACCATCCTGAAAAAGCTTTCGGCGCTCTGGGGTATGCATAGGTCTCTTTTGTGACACCTTCTCCTCACCAACCTCCATGTCACTTTCAACTGATTTCTTGGGCGGTGAACTCACTTCCACATGAGGTTCGGGAACTTTCTCAGGGTCAGGGTCCACAACTTTTGCTCGTCCTCTTCCCCGTCCACGTCCTCGCCCACGTCCCCCAGCCTTGGGAGCCGGTTGCTTCTTGCCCTCCTTTTCAGCCAACTTGTCAGCTTTCTCCTCTGCTGCAACCTGAAGCTGCTGCCGTCGTGTGAGAACCTTGCCAGGGCACTGGGTCAAAAAAAACCTTGATTGGACATGAAGCATACATATGTTTTGTGTACAAAAAATCAAACCTTTCTTGGAATTTAAGGAATGGTTCAAAGGTGAACTATGTCATCGATATCGTAGCAAACAAATATGTTTACATATCAAATACACATGTGCAGGTATTTATTTATTGCAGTAAAAAGGTGTCATAGATTGTTGGAGTGACTTGAAAATACATTGCATATGCATGCACCTACACTACCATCATACATGCATAGCTCATGTATGTCACATGGGAGCCTGCCTGCACACCCCCGGTTTCTGGGACATCTGGTGAAAGATCCTTTGAGCCACCGGTCTCCGTTTGGTTTTGCTCACGTTCTAAAAGGACGCCCACAGAGCTAGGGATCTCATCACCTTCCATGTTCAAGGGCAGTGTTTGGTCAAGATCACCAGCAAGGGGAAGGGAATCCGTAACCACCCAAACCTGCTTCTTGTCAGTACTTGACCCCGCAGGCACCACTTCTTTCGTCGAGGTTTGCCTTCAGTAAAGAGCATACCCCTGGGCACTTGGAGACTAAGTTTTTTTGCATGTGAAGACTTCTAGAATTCTACTGAACCCACTTGGATATGCTGATGGATCCGAACACATAACGTGTCACATAATGCATCCTGTAAAATTATTTACATTCTATATATCATGATTTCCGTTGAAAGCTGAAAAAATATATAAACAACTTCAAAATTGCAGTGATCATGCAGATTCTACTGCGAAACACCTAGGCCCCCCACACATGCACCGGTGTCCCGTCCAAGTCGTTCTCCAAAGCCGCAATTTGTGCTTTCAAGAAAGCAATGCGTTGTTCCTTGCTTGCCTTGCTGTCACCTGAGGTTGCTGGCACACTTGCTGGGGAGTCTGCAACAACAACTGGGTCCATCGAAGAAGCTTTGTCCGGCGTTTTCTCAACATCACCATAGTCACCAAACAGGCTGTCTTCAGAAATCTTGAGTGGGCGTGCAACAGGGCGAACAGGGCAAACAATCTCTTTGGCAGGACCCTTTGTAGGAGAAGGACCATCAAGCCAATCATAATCACCCGGAAACTGAAGAACTTGGGAATCCATCGTAGGTTGAGAATCCATAGGCAGTTCTTGGGAATCAATGGAAGGTTGGGAATCCTCAAGGCTGTCTGGGAAACCACTGAGGTTCTTCTCAATCAGCTGGTCCAACCATGAGTCATCCTCACTTTCTGACTCTTGATCATCAGGGTTAAAAACCACCAGATCTTCAGGACCCAAGGTTTTCCCATCCTCACCCTTCGGCAACTCAAGTCCATCATCATCAGAACCATCACTTTCTTCTTCTTCAGCTACACCACGTCGATTGAGAGGCTGCAGGAGGAAATCAGGCAAAATATGGCTGAAAAAATGAAGCAGGTGAATGAATGGTGCTAACTCAATTCAACTCAACATAGTATTTTGAAGTGATATGTTTCCACTGACCCAATATGAATGTAGTGGTATGTCTTGACCTATCTTTCTAAAAAACAGAAAAATAACATAGGGGACCATCTTGGGTATGACATGCATGCAGTACTGAAAGCATTGTGTGGCATACGCAAATACGAAACACAGATGCATTCACAAAGGTACATGGGTTAATGATGATAAATCGCACTTTCGATTTGCACACATGCAGCATTGCAATGGACAGTATATGTGTGCGTGGGTTTAGATATGCATGCATGAATGCATGCATGCAGATATTTGGCAGCCCCAGAACCCATAGCGTATGGCCTGGATCTCGGGATCAAGAATCCGTTGGAGCCGCAAGAAGTCACGATCCTGGGAAGGGCAGCTGTTTATTTCCAAATCCTTGTAGGATCATATGCAAAAGTTGATATTATCATCTTGTAAAAGGGTATGCCTTGATTTGATATGAAAGGTATTTGGTTCTATCGTTGGCTACCTTCACTGCGGTGTCTTAAGACTGGATCTAGATTGAATTTCAAGACTTCCATCCCAACATGATATCCCATGCACAAGGGCTACAGACTTTTACCTGAAGCTGGTAACGAGTTCAAAAACACAGAGCAAAAAAACAAAAAGAAGAACATATGTTGCTAACTAAAGCCAACCTAGAATCCACAGACCCCAAATTTTTGTGAGTCTTCATCTTGATGAAGCTCAGCATGCTCTTGCAAGTCCAGGCATCAAGCTTAATTTTGTCTTTCTGACAAACCAGGCTCATCTTGGATCGGAAAATCTTGATCCTAGGAATGGGTGGAACTATCGATCGTGTTTGAAAAGAACAGAAAATATTGTAAAAATTATTGGACCTAGGCTACACTAAAGAAAATCAAACATCACCTAAAGATCGAGAGTCTGTGTGATCAGACTCTTCAAGCTTGGCAGTGGGTGCGTCTCATCATGGGCCATGCGTCGAAGTAGGGGTATCAGGACATGTTGGTTGTGAACCGCATCCTTAATGCAAAACTTGATGCTTGCATTTTCATCTGACTCGGGGTGAAGCTTGTGGGATTCGAACAACCTGTCCCTCCTCACGGACACCAGCCTCACCGCCGGGGTATCCTTCCATAAACGGTGCACTCGTTCCACATCGCAGGAAGGCTTGATGCGATTGGCTGCCACATTTGCCACCGGATTAGGCATGGCAGCTGGGTTGGGACACAACTGCTTGGATCACACTGGGCCAAAAGACTGGCTGCAACAATACAGGATATCGAAGAGAACATGATGGATCATGATGGGCCATGATGGGCCAGAAGTGGAAAATGCTTTCATGTATGAACAAAACCAAAGCTGAGTTGAATTTGGTTTTAGATATTCATGATTGAAATGCAGTGCATGAGTTCATTAAGATATCAAAATCTCTTTCAGACTTCAAACACAACAAACATAGTTTCATTGCAAAAATAATAGACATTATATTTTTGGTGGGCTACTTTGATGTTTTGACTATATGACACCCTTTCTACCTGAGTTGGGCCGGTACATATCTCAGCCGCCGCAGGTCAGCTGAGTGCCGGACTGATCTGATGTGCTCACCATGCAGCAAAAAAATGCATGGGCCAGGCGTTCGCAGGTGTTGTAGTTGATGTTGTTTCCCCTAATATTTGAAAGATCTCATTCCTTGAACCTCCCAAAGATTTCTACCAGAGGCTTCCTTGGCCATTAATGGATGTTTTTGAGGTTTCAGTGGTGACTGTATTCTCTCAATTGTGACCGGCATACTGCTATATCTAACAAATCCCACTATCCAACAAGATCTAAATGCCATTGACCATTCCTGGTCATAGCCAAAATGGCTCTTCAAGTTGACAGCGCCTGGGCAGCAGATGGGGATAAAGGGGTCAAATATGGAAAACCCGGTTTTTTATAAGGGTTTTTTAGTTTGATTGATTCTATGGGTTGTGAGACCAAAAACCAAGACATTGCCAAAAAACCTTGAATTTTCACTGTTAGACCATTAGATGGTATATATATATATATATACGCAAGTGTATATATATATATAGTAGAGTAGAGGTCAATATAGATGGGACATGTTTGAAATATGCAACGAAATTGGGGAAATTAACCATAGATCTGGAGAATCAATCAACACAAGAACCTACTTTTTGTCACAAATCACATCTCCATACGATGGAAAGCGGATTTCAGCGGCCGCCTAAGGTGTGATTCCAAACAACTCCCGCTACATCGATGTCATTCTGAAGGATAGCGAGTAAGCACAGATCCACATCTGACAAATCAAAAAAACGTGTGGAAGACATGATAAGATTGTACATGATTGTACTCTTCTAATCAACTCTATTGATATAACCCTCAAGCAGTAAATCAGATTGATTAAAGACTGCATTTGGAGAATCAGTCAGAATCAGTCAGATGTGATTTGCTTCTTTGATATTCCAACAGCCACGCCCGAGCAGTTGGGATGAATCGGAGTGAACCATATAGTGAAGCTCTGAACTGCCGCGGGGGCCTGCTCGTTTGGATCAAACTTGGAATTATTGGCCATCATGAATTTGTAGGGTGTGAATGCTGCCCGTTCAATGAATCGGTTCATTGAGGTGCTAATTGATATCTTTCACATTGAACTGTCATGTGTTGTGTTGTGCTGTGTTGTGTTGTGTTGCGCGGTGGAGGATCGTAGTGTGAAATAGTGCTGTTCGAGAATGTATGACAATGTAAAACGAGTTGCCGAGCGCTGCCTGGAAATTTCAGTGCGATGTGTGCAACAGCAGGGGTGTATAGTAGGCATCGTCGCAAATGATGTAGAACCCCGCATATATTTGCTTGTAACCCCAAAACGAACAGATCTTGAACCACACCAGGGTTTTTGTGTGCGATTGTGTGCGGGATGTTGGCTGTTAATTAGGGGAGGGGTTTAATTGGAGGATGATCCCACCTAAACTGGTGAATAACCCTCGTCAACAAGTCCCCTAACTCGGTTATCCATTTCCAAGTGGGTTAGAACCGGCTTACAAACCAGATACGATTTGGGTGATCCTCCAGGTAGACACTGCTTGGACGGCCCTCTTTGATCCTTCAGCAGGCTAATGGACATCTGGACACAGATGTCTTCTTCGGCAGAAAATGTTGGGCCCTGGATATTTTTAAAGGACAAAGATCTTGCCGCTGTCATCACCCTGTGGATGTTCAAGAACCGTTTTGTCGTCGTCAAGACCACTTTTGCGACAGCTGAAACAGCGCACGGAAATGGGTAAGGAGCAGCAAGCGCATACCAAGCTGGTATTCATGTCACTATTTTTAATGTCAATTCATCACAAATGGGGTTGAGGTAAAGGCTTGGATCCCTTTGGAAGGTTTGAAACATCACCTCTAGATAGCCTTCAAATGGTTCTTCAAAATTATTACCCTAATGGTTGTGTGACAAATTGCAGCATGCCAAGCTGGGGTACCATCAGTTGGTTCCATTGTCAATGATTCATTGACATATCTCCAGTAAATTGACATAGCTATGGAAGTCATGGCCCATTTAGTTCGATGATTTACCGTTCTAAAAAAAACATGGTGCTTTTCCAGTTCGCAAACTGCAACAGATTAGATTACCAGAGGGTAAACCTCCGTTTAAGTATAGATCATGTTCCCGGAATTTTCGAATGTTGTCCCATTCAAATCATAAAGACCTGAAATGTTACTACATGTTATCCATTGTTATCCAATGTTTGCCTCTTTTTCATTCTTTTTCCTATTTTTTCAATGTTGGATTTGGAGGGGATAGATCTGTCAGATGAATTTCAGCCCACGTGGTGAGTCGCGGAACCCGAGCTCGAGAGCGCCTTTTGACGCTGGCGGCCGAGCTCTCCGGGGACTACCGAGTTGTGATACCTGGGATGCCTTGAAATCAACGAAACCATTGAAGAGTAAGGTCAGGCCTGGGTTAACCTCATGGGGTTTTATGGAAACAACCCTATTAAAGATGGTGGTTTTCTTTTTACCCTCTTATTTAAATAGCCATGGAAAACCACCATCTGAAAATAGGTAAATCACCATGAATCATCTGCAAATGGGGAATTTTCCATGGCTATGTTAAATAACCAGAGGAAAAACAAAATATATTAATTAATTATATGCATATATATATATATATATTCAACAAACTGGGATTTTATGGATTTTAGTGGGATTTGATTGGAATCCTAAGGGTAAACATAGAAAAATAATGAAAAAGATGTGGAAAACCACTGGTTTCCCGTTCGGAAAATGATTTACAAATAGTGGGTTTTCCACATTTGTGTTGGTTTACTGAAGATTTAGTGGAACTGGAATTCATCATATTACTCACATCCCTTCATATTGGTGTAACTGGATAGCCAATAGATTGATCGAGACTATCACACCGGATGCCACGTATGTTAATCCATTTTATGGTACGCTAAATAGTCACGGATAGCTTGCTGAGCAGTTGTAGCTCTGGCCCCTTGAACTAGAAAGCAAGGGAAGCGGAGTCAAAAAGGACATCAGCAGCTCTGATAGCCAGCTGGGGGTGGGATGTGGGTCTTTCAGAGGAATTGGGGTGTAAGTACAGGGTATTAATAAAATTGATTTGCAATTTAATTAGATCTGTGGAATTAGGAGCAATATTTTTCAGACAAACCCACGGGTTTATCTCAAAAGCGGGCGTTTGGGGGGCAGTAAGCATTGCCGTATGCTGAGTTTTGTAGCATACCCTGACCCTCAATTTGCCCTCAGAAATGTGTATTTCTTGCCAAAAATGAATCAATCAATAAGAATGCTTCGTTTATCAATGGTAAATTGAGATAAATTAATGGTCAAGGAGTCAAGGTACCCAATCAATCCTACCCTTCCAATATTATTTGCAAACATAGAGGCCCCCCTTCCACCTAGTTGTTTGTTGTTTTTTGAAAAGCATGTTATTAGTCCCTTCCCACTGCTACTAAAACCCAGTGCAGCAATTGGCTAGAAATCATATCAAATTGTGTTAAACGATCAAAGTTGTCTTTCTGTTTGGTGTTTTGAGGTATTTTGTCCGTTAAGTCCTGCCTTAGATGTTGATCCCAATGGGCCAAGACTCTTGTTTTTGTCTTGAGACAGCCGCCGGTCTTAGCAGTGAAAATGTCACCCATGATCATCGGCAGAGGTTGCTTGCGAGACTGATACCTTTACTTCTTTGCTCAGCGTTGGGGCAGAGGCAGGGTAAACACACTGGGGATGGAGTGTTTTGAGATGAGTCAAAAAGAGTTTGCCTGAATTATTGGCACCTCACCGCGACGTCACTTCAGATAATGGTTGCAGTTGTAAGGAGACTTACTCCCCAAATGGCATTAGTTTAGATGGGTGTATGTTTTTATATAATTCAGTCTGAAAGAATGGTCTTTTTTGACAAAACGAACAGTGGGGGTATTGAGCATTTACCAACAACATACTTGAATGAAACATTTTGGAATTGAAGCGGCAAAAAATATATGCTTTTGTTACTTGGGTCAGCAGTCCGGTGAATGTTTTCCCAGAAATGGTTCGATTATAAGACACTTTGATGGCTCGGGACGTACACACATACATACATGCATACATGCTGGCATGCATACATGCATACATGCATACATGCATATGTGCATGCATCCATGCATGAATGACTCTATTTATATTCTGTATATGCACACTATATCGTGCCAAGGAATAAGCCCATGGTTGGCGATGGATTGGTGTAGATTAATCTTTTTGTTTCCCAAGCATGTGAGGAAACTACTGGGCCTACTGCGGAACCTTTTTTTTAGGCCCTTCACTTCAACATCAGTATGTGGATGCCTGGGGTTTTCTCAATCAAACATGATTCTAATCCAATCGCAGCATCATATTCCAGTTTGGTGCCTTAAGTGTCCACATGTGTCAAGTCTCTTAAGTGTCCACCTTTTTCGAGGCTTAAAACCAGATCTACTCTGCACCAAAGGTCGCAGTGCGGGGACGAGCCCCATGTGAATTGGACGGCGGTTCGCGAGGACTGGGCACTGCACTGGTCCTTAGTTTGGGTGGATGTTTCGGGTGTTGCCATTGTGTTCCCACAAGGTGTGGGGTCTCCTAGTCAAGAGTGTGTTTATAAACCTATACCCAAGTGATTTCAACGATTCAACAGTCCCTCGCATGCCACCAAATCAGTTCTTTTGGACCTTTTTCCTTGTTTCATTGTTGTCTTGAGGGTAACGAGGCCTGGTTATGGGATGTTATGGGAACAGAAAGTGTGGACATCCCATGGGAGACCCTGCCGCATCTCCATCCCCAGTCACCCTAGTTTGGTCAATCAACATTGATCAACCCTGCATGTTGGTTGAACATTCCCATGGTATTTCAACCGCATTTGTTGGTCATACAACGCACCTTCAACGCACTAGGACTTGGTCACCTACAGCACGCTTTCTGAGCCTGTTATGCGTAGTCGACGCTGCTTTGGCGACACGGGCGTGTGGTCCTACTGCGCCCCGGCTGAGATTGTTAGAGAAGAATTTTCTGGTACGGTAACTTAACATAGCTATGCAAAATGGTTCATTTATACATGTTCAATAATTTGCCTATAAAGATCTACAAAGAATCGTGGTTTCCATAGCTATGTTCAGAGGTCTGCTTTACTTTAGTCCAAGAATGGGGTATAACCAAATTGCGCTCGAATGGGAAACAAACCCATGTGGGGCAACATGGGCAGCCCCATGGATGGCCACCAATGGTGGCCTCATTGGTTACAACCACTTGCTGTATAACTGCCAAGGCGCGAAGTTTTTTACCAAGTTCGTGTGGCAAAGCCAAAAATAGACCATCCACAGTCTTGTCAGAAATGCATGGTGTAAACATGTGCAAACCATTTAAGAAGGTTTTCATTGGTTCTTGGTTTTCCCACAATAAAACCAGCATGGGGCCATTTTCCATACGTACCGGCGTGAACCTAGGTGGCATTGCAGCGAATCTGAGTGGCATTGGCGCTGAACGTTGTATCAATTGGAACAACAACACAAGTGGTCAATCTCCTAAAAAGGCAACAGCAAATGACATGTTGTTGGTTCAACTAGTTGTTTTCCTCTTTTGTTCAACCATATGCATTTGTGATGATGATCCCCAATGACCAGAATATGTTTCAGGGTTGGCTCAACCGCCAACCGGATGAATGATCATCCTGGTGTTTGTCGGACGAGCTGAGGATGAACATTCTGCAGATGCAACCAGGCGCGGTTCACTTGGGTATATTGCCATGAGCAGTCTTGAGCAGTCAGCAAAATGATCTCTGGGTGTGTTTGAAATTGGGACGGTACAACTTGATGGGAAAAAGTTGATTATCCTAGTTGATTTGGGGATACATGGGGATACTGTACCCTTTCTTTATGCGAACCCAAATCATTGCCTGGAATGATTGCGGTTTTAATGAGCAAAGATGTTTAGCGGAGCGACTCAAGGGAAGCCACCAAAAGTGATCGTAAAGAAGATAAGCGAGGTAAGGACGGTGAATATTCGAATATAAAAGTGTTGCCAGGATCTTCAAGAGATTTTGTTTTCCACATTATTTCCAGGTGTCTAACTGTTCCGGTTATTTGGGGATGAATATTGTAACCCCATGGTGCGAGGTGGTGCAACCCAGTTGGAAGTTGGTTTGCAACCCCCATGAACTATGGGACATTGTTTGCCACAAACATACATAGACCCCTAGTTATCTGAGCAATTTGCACCAACTAGGCTAAGATAAATCAACTATATAGCATAGAAATTTGCTAATGGTTAATATATAGTTATAATTTCCTAAGATCAATCAACTGTAAATCCCCCATTTGCCTTGCGATTCCGACCGCTTAGGCCTCATCAGCAACTCCCAGTCTCAGATCAGCAAAGCTCAGGCTGAGTCGATGGGTTGAAACCACCAACAAATAGAAGTTTGGATTGACGCAAGACAAACATATCACAAATCTATGCCAACATATATGTTGCCTGCATATTGTAGCAGGACCGAATGTAACAAGCAAAAATGGAATTTGACTATATTTGACTATGATTTTACTTGATCAGCAAGCATGAGGTTTCAACCAACAGAACTTGGAATGTAAGCAACGCACCTTGACTTGTTGAACATTGACCAGCGAAGATCGGGCTTCAACAAACAATGAGTTGTGATCTAACAAACGAAAATGCGGATTCAACCAGCATAAGCTAGCCACCCAACATATCCATTGGATTTTTCATGAACAAGAATAGGATGACGCCAGCAAGACAGGGATGCAACCAACACAGACAGAGAACTGCGACCTGGAGAAATTGCTTTATACAGAAGATGATACTCTCATCTGAAATTATAAATTTTGTTGGTTTCATGTTGGATTGTTGGGATTTAGGTGTCTTCTCTACAACTGTCAGGTCGAGAATCCCTGCGAACTGGGCCAGGTGCGGAAGGGTGCAAACGCCTTTGTCACGCGGAAACCGTGGATTTTGTGATTGATCTTCCAAGTGCCCAACGATTTAGGGAATCAAAGTGCCATAATAAGTGCCTATAGCCTATAGCAGGCATGGGTCAAGATTCAAGGCCCTGCAAAACCGCACATGGACTGGCATTTTTTCCCACTAAACATCACTAAACTTCTATTAAGGTCTATCAAACTATGAAGGTATGATAAAGCCTATAAATAGTAAATGAATATATTACATAACTAGATTGCATAAGTAGTTACTTTCAATAACTAGATGAAATAACTAGATTAGATTGAACTAAATTAAACTAATCTATTTTGGTGAAGCACAGTTTTGACCCGGATCCCTGAAAGGAACTCGAAGGTGGCGAGATCAACAGTCTGTTTACATGTTTGTACAGATTTAACATATGTTAAATTTTGCCAACTTCTATCGTTTTGGGGATTACTACTGTGCATTTTAGTTTGCCACTTCGATTTCTATGTTCCATTACCAGGTCCTGCAGGTAGATTAGCTGTGGCTGATTTGTCATGTTCCCATTGGTAAATCCATCAGAAATGTGGCATATTTTATTAAGCAAATCCCCAGGAACAAAAAACACATCATTTGGCATTCCAAGACAGATGTTCCAGCTCAACGAGCCTTCTACATTTGTTTTGTATTCCCATTGTTTGGAAGAAGCCAACTCATATTGTTGGTTGAAGACTCTCCAGTAAACTAACACAACTATGGAACATCAGCATTGGGAAAAGCATCCATAAATCCGCCAGGGCTTTCATAGCCAGCTGTTAGATGGCCAGGGGGTGTCCCAATTACCTTCAGTCCTGCCCTAGCGGCGGTCCTGCAGGTGGCCAGTAACTTTTTCGCGATGAGCTTCCTGACTCCCGGCGAGCGATGCTTGACTGAAGTCCCCATCCCCTGCAGGGGACCGAGGAGATGTAATGGGTATGTTATGGGTACATCACGGGTACAGAAAGGGTATGTAGTTGGTATAAAACTGTTTGTATTGGGCAAATGCATGGTTTGTCCAATAATAGGAGATGGCCCTGAATATGTGGCCATTTGAAGAGGGACCGGAGTAAGATGTTTTGTGGGGTGCGCTCGTTTCAGGCACACCCAAATGTACCACATCTACGGTGCTATGTTTCAAATTTTAATCCCAGAAACAAGAAGAGATGATTTTTCATTTCGACTGCCGTGGTTCGTACGGAATTGACAACTCTAATGACAACGTCTCAGAAGTATATCACGATGAATAATTAGCGAGTGGGGCAAGTCTTAGTCATGAATTGGAGGAGGGATGAGGAGGGAAATGTAAGATCTGTTTCTTTTAAGGGGTTCGGGGCGCTTGAATTCAGAATCAGGTGGAGATAACTCAACCAGCAGCGAGCTGACGTGCAGGTTATGGGATGCTGTGGGTGGCCTTTGATCGGTTGAAGAAGCTGGAACGAAGCTTTTGGGACTTCATGTCATCGGCTACACGGCTGCAGCTAGCTGTAGGAAGGGTATATCATGTGTCAACCCAGGATTAATGAACATCTAGTTGATGGAGTAGGTTTGCCCAAGAATGCGCGAGAACTCCAATTTTAAACTGGTACTACCGGTGTGAGTCAACTCGGGGTTTGTGATTCTGAGCTGACATAAACCACATAAGATGTGGCACGTATTGCTTCAGGGCCTGTTTTACGCTGTCTTATCAACCATTCGCAGGGCAAAAGGTCCGATTCAACTAGCTGCCAGGCTGCTGAGTTGGGAATCGGTGGAATGGCAAGAGTGGGCCCACCCTTCAGATTTCATTTATATATCCAATCCATTCCAATCCTCCTGAAGACATAGGCGTCTTCATGTTGATTGCAGGGCAAGTGTTGGGAACTGCAAGTTGCAGGAATTTGGCAGGAATTTGGGACAGATGTTCTTCGGTTCAACCCAAATGGCATCGATGAGCATGTGTGGTCTCACCATGAGCTGTCAATTGCAGTCACGCTGGGATTATTCTGGAAGTTCAGATGTAGCATGATGTAACCCATTAGATCTTAGTTACAGCATCATATGTATGGTGTGAACTAACCCAGATGCCAATCAGCACTGAGGGCTGGCCCATCTTCGGCTTGCTGTCTCGCTTGTCTGAAGTGATTTCGTTGTCCGGTCAGGCTCGGATGGAGAGAGTTGAGACCTAAAGATCCAGTCAGATGAGCATTCAACCCCCCCTGATGGTTGATAATTGTGGGGTGTTTTACTATGTTTTACTATCCAATCAAATTAAGGATTATCAGCATCGATTATGGTATTTGTTGGTGATACTAACCATGCAGCCAGTACAATTGAAGGACAGAGGTGAAGGGTGAAGGACCGGGAAACCAGTGACTTCTGTGGTACGAACAAGCTGCAATTCGAGATGGGAGTAGCTATATAATAACACGGAGAAAGAGCTCAGAAACAACGCTTGTTTAAAAAAAAAGAAGAAAGGAATCTTGGACGAACAACTATAAGATTTCACGGTGGGTTGGCCGAACGTATTTGCTCAAAATTCAACACGTCTCATCAGCCAAACAAAGGATTTTGCCGCTGTAAGTTACAAGCTGGCAAGAGCTTATGGCAGGAGTTGTCAGGGGACGGATATGTACGACATGTACCTTACAACCCCAGTTGAATAATGGGTTTCTGCAATTCCTCTCCACGGGTCTGTCCTTGTAGGCTCGCCCCGTGGATGCTTTGTGCGGCCGCGATGCTACCCAAACACAGCGGGGGGCCTCCGGACTGGGCCTCCATAGACTCTCTAGGACTGAGATCTCTAGATATGCTCCAGTTACCCCAAAGACATTTTTGCAACTGGGATATCTCTTGGGCTGGAATATCTAGCAACATAATCAAGTCACCATCCTAATGGCCAGCTGATACACTCCGTTTTTCAATTTCGTTATATGCAACTCTCGAATTTGATGTAGATATAGTTGATATCACAGGCACAGATATATATATATATATATATATATATATGTGTCAGTATAGATATGTACACATAAAAAATAGAGAGATAGAGATTCATATCCTGCAGCAGCCAGATATTTTCATCCCAACTTGCCAGTCGCCCAAGGCACCTGTCCGGCCTACGGCTGGACTTCTTCCAACGTCTCAGCGAGAGGCGCTCCGTGCCCGATGCCTTGGCGCGGAAAGTCGTCGTGGGGACACCCGTTGCAGAACGGGGGTGCAATGGGGGCGCGTTTTCAACCGTTGAACCCATGAAAATACCTTGCAAAAATATGATACATGAGGGTTTAACTATGGAAAATCATGGTTTAATTCTGAAAGAATTGGGTTTCAACATTTTTTAACCATCGAAACTGCTGGTTTCACCATGAAACACGGGCTCAATATGTTTGGAATTATTGGGAATGATCCAATGGCCGAACTTTCAGTTGAATTGTGAGAATTCAACCAGATTTGTAGCAACACCTGTAGCCATTGATCATTGGTGGTTTAGTCTTTTAACATAAGAGGATTTGTGCATAATGGGAATTGCACCACGAGAATCGTGGTATTTTTTGGTCACCCCCAACTTCAGACGCAGAGTTTGGCAAAATCATATTAAAACAATGGTAAACCATTGTTATATGTTGAGGGGCTGTTGCAACGATATAGCCAAATTTAAGTAGTTAGTGGTGAATATGAACAAATCCCAAACGGGCGATGTTTGTTCTTTGTTATTTTTTTTTGTTTGCTTTGTGTGCATTTGAGCTTAATGATTGTCAGAAGAACAATCACATTTTCTCATGTTTGCTTCAACCGGCCTGATCATCCATGCATCAGACCCACATTTTTTGCTGTTTTGGCACCCTTGGACTTGATGGGGCGGTATGGTTGCTTCCCCAAATTGATAGTCCAGTCCAGACCATGGTTTCCTGTAAACATCTGGTTGGTGGTTTTATGTATAGGACTATGTTGACTTATATGAATATGCATATCTATGTTTACAATCCGTTTCATATCGTTGTGGAATGAGTTGAAAGCAGCAATCATCAATGGCAACCTAAATATATAGACCCCATAAGTTACTTGGTTCTAACCAACAAAAAACACCATGATACATAAAACATTTGGGGTTGTCTCACAATTTAAAACCTGAACGCTCCAACAGCTTATCAGCATGTTCCTTCCTTTGTAGTGGCCCTTGTTTTTCTATCCACCCTTTGGAGACCAGATATTCACAGACTTCCCCATATCTCCAGATTATATCGCCTCTATCCCCATTTTTGTGGGCTCATCTTACTGTACATCATACCAAATAGATCCAAATAGAAGCATGCCCAAAAATAAACATTGGGGACGGGATGGTTTATTACTGGTTTCACCACTATTATTTGGATTTATATATTCCTATTTTATTCCCATTATACATCGATTATTTCCATGATTCCCATGAAACCACTATTATTCCCATTATATATCCATGTGCGTTATTTGATAATGGGATTATCGTGGGATTGATGTTGTTTCCCTTTCTATATCCACTATATATTGATTTGATGAAATCGTATCTATTACTGTAATAGAATATTGTATGTCCCCATAGAATAACATTTTATATTATGGGGACATATCTTGTTTTTTCATCTTCATTTGCCGGGGCAAAAGTTGTCTTACAGACGCTACATGCAAAGCGAGAGACTGGCGACACAAGCAAGGAAAAACAAGAGAATTAAATAAGTGACGAAGCATTACGGGGACATATCAATATTTCAGTTGGAGATAGCCAGAATGTATATGATACATTCTCTATTAATGTTGGTGCAATAGTTGTTTACATATTAATTTCAGCATATGTTTCAAAAATGATTTCTATGAAATAGTATGATTTTCCCATTGCATATATCCATAAAACCACTATAATCCCCATTACTTCTGGTAATATATTCCCATATTTCCATTATGATACCATTATATATCGATTATTTCCCATTCCCATGAAATCACTATTATCCCCAATACATATCCATTATTCCACATGATATATGTATATATATATATATTGTACATGTATCATATAATATCCATCCGGTAAAATCACTGAAAATCCCATAAAACAAGAGCCCAGCTCCAGCAACTCAGGCAGCGGTGGAGCGCCTGGAGAGCCGCGAGCAGCGTCAGCTTAGCCTTGGCTCACCAGGTCTGCGGAAGCTGCGGGCTACGCATCGCAAGATGTTTTATGGCGATTCAATGGTGATTTTAAGGGTTTTATGGTGATTTTAGAGGACTTTACGGTAATTTTAAGGGATCTAATGGTGATTTGATGGGATTTTAATGGTGATTTAATGGGATTTTATGGTGACTTGTGGAGATTCACCAACAAAAATTATATCATTTGGTCATTCAACAGCTTGCTATGGAAGCCATGGCCCATCTAGTTCGATGATTTACCAATGTAAAACATGTGATTTCCCTTAGCGAACTGTTAAACTACCAGTGGGTAGATTCACTCATATTAATTGGTTGATAATGATTGGTAATAGGTTGCCCTACTATACAACAACAATCATTGTGAAAATGTTTGTTTGACATTTGGGGCATACACATATGCACAAGTACACAATGATAAACATGACAAGGACATGAGGGGCATCTTCAACTTGAAAGGTTTGGCAACCGTTGGTTGTGATTCGCCCCTGTAGGTAGGGATGGATCATCTGAAATATCCATCTTAATGAATTGAAGCCGACTCAGGTCTCTTGTGTTTTTTCTTGGGAGGGTTGGATGAATTTACCATCCTACCATTGAGCTTACCAGGCGGCAGCCAGCAGCCATTGTTTGGCTCAAGGTGGGAACAGCCCACCACCGCTTCGTTCATTTGCAAAGTTTCAGGTTTTCATATTGGGGCTCCTGGGCTGCGAGGAGCGGCTGCTTATGATCACCAGGTTGGAGCAACCAACGTATATTGCGGGCTGAATGTGTGGGCAACCTCACCACAACGTCACTGTAGATGATTGTTTGAAACTAGAGCCAAACCGATGTCTGTGTTTGAATCATCGACATATCTTCACTGCAATCCAATTTAATCCCAACCCAGTGCGATTGGATCTACTGCATTCAATTGTCCTATTCCTGGGATCTTCCAAGTTATCAGAATCACTTAGTACAGGTCTCTTCCAGGACCATCAAGAATCTTCACTTGATATTCCAAGATTCTTGGACCAGATCTTCCGTTCCAAGGAGCATTTAATTTTTGGAGTATCCCTAATTTTTGGACAAAACAAATCATATTGATGGTTGAAAAAAAATCTACCGAGTAATAACAGTCCCCTTGTTGATAGGTTAACAGCACTAGACTCCTCACCATCCTATTCTTTGAACCAAAGATCCAAGATTCAAGTGGGTTTGTTCGAAAGTTGGGTACCCTGTTCAATCCACTGGATTAGCATCATTTTCCCGCCCCATTAAGAAACGCCATTTGCGGGTATACCCAATCTTTAGACACCTCCAAATTGCAGGTTACTCACATCCCATGAAATGTCCCCGCGATCATATCACCATGAAACCCCGTTTTTGTTAGTTAAACCTCAATTTTTGTTGGTTAAATGGTTAAACCTCCACTTTCTTGGTTAAACCCCCATTTTCCTCGCTTAAGCCCACGTAGTAAAGCTGGCTTCTCCACACCAAGCCCAGGCCCGAAAAGTCACATTTGGGCTCGAAAAAGACACGGATTGTGGGCGATGGTCACCCGGCTGCAAGGATTCGTATTTTATGGGTGTTTATATGAGGCATATAATCAATCCCTTCCCCTGTTCATATTGAACACCCCCATTCTGTGAGGGATGTTTACACCCCCATTCTGTGAGGGATGTTTAATATGAACGAGGGAAGGGATCAATGGGCATTTTATGGGGATAGAATGGGGATGATGATTTCAACCGGGAAATGATGAGTATGGAACCAACAAACTATGGGGACTACGGAAATTTCACATGATTTAAGCATGTAAAATGGGGATCACGAGTACATAATCATTGATGCTTTGGTAGAATTATAGGATCCTCGTTGCGGACAGAACGATTAGTCTATATGAAATACTCCAAAGTCATCAAGCATTGGAAGTTGTGTGGATATTAAAGCAAAGTCCTGTTCATATTTTGGAATGTTCACTTGGGTCCAAGGGTTTTAACCATCCCCGATCAGTTTTGCCGATTGTTTGATCGTGATGTGGCTGCTTTTTATCCATCACCACGACAACCACTGCTGGGATGTGGGGATGTTTCATCCATCAAGCAGCTTACCTCGCGAAGATGAAGAGACAGAACTACTACCCTCCAGTAAACTAACAGTTTGCTATTGAAAATGGACCATTGAAATAGTGGATTTTCCCATTAAAAATGGTGATTTTCCATAGTTATGTTAGTTTACCAGAGGGTATGCAGTCATATGCAGTCCGTACTTGCATGACCCCCTTATTCACTGTTTCAAACAACCGCTGAAATGAAAAACATGTTTCCAATGTTTTCGATGGTAAACCATCTTTGGGCGATATCCAGCGAATGCACCAATTATATAGTTTACCTTGAAAGGCCTTTATTTTAAAACAAGTCCTAATCGAGTCCAGAAAAGCTCAAACGAACATCAGATTGCCTTAGTTCAATGGATTGGTTGAAGGGAACATTAAAGGAACTCACATGTTTTTTCTCCATGAAAACATGGTTTCCTGCCGATTTTCTGCAAAAAAAAAAACGGTCCATTGATTAGTCCAGCCTTCATCAGCCCACAGTGAGGTGAAACTATGGCCATGCTGGCTGCTGGCCATGACTGCAGAGGCAGCAACACATGCCCTGCATCTGACACTGGGCTTCAACGCTTCGTCAGGTGATGACGATGCCGCCTGAAATCCAGTAGTTTACAATTCTTGGTGGTTCACGGAGAATAAGTGGGACACAACTAAGTCGGGAAAGTGATTGCATTGTTCCGGGCAATTTTGAGCCATCAATTCCTTGGATGAAGCGGCAAGTAGTTTGTATCATGACCTGATAATTAACTTAAGGATATTCTGGATCAGGTTTTGGATGTGTTTGCACTTGTAAATTGCAGTACGCAGAGATGTCCAGATGACTAGGATGACAGTCCCTACTATCATCCTCCATATAACTTGTTGAAGCTGCAGATTTGAAGCATGTTTTGCATCGACTTGGTCACAGCTCAGGAGTGCCAATGGTGAGATTTGGGATTTTCCCATGGCCACCTGGCTTTCCTTTGAAGAATGACGCAAGTCAAAGCGCCTTGCGGCCAGTTGTGAAAACGAGCAACAACGAAAATCAATCAACGTTTACACCATTTGAAGATGGACAGCACAAGTGACCTTGTTCCATTGCTTTAAGTATTGCCGAGCCAATGACAGTAGACCATAGGTGACCAGGCATCGGCTTTCACCAAGGAGCCAGGTAAGAGAATGGTGCGGCATGAAACTCGTGGGCATCAGCCATCAGCTTATCTTCAGCAGGACTGGAACGCCTGCGGCTCCAATCTTTGGAGCACCTCCGTTTTTACGGAGGGAAAGTAAAATCCAGCTAGAATAGTGACAAATGACTTTTCTATCTTTTTTGGGGGTTGTACATGCTAGTAATCCCTTCCCTCTATGACTAGACCTTCCCCCCCCTAATAGTAAACACCTCGGGTAGTTCCCTTTCAAGCAATTTCATCCAATTTGAGCCATATTGGTTGACCACACTGACTGTCAAAGGACCGACAAGATCCTGATGCAGCAGCTTGGCTTATGATGCTGTCGCAACATGTCGCAACCACCATGATCCATCCCGAATCTTGAATGTCGTTCTGCCGTGTCCAAAGCTTCAAAAAAAAGCAACCCCAAAATAGATACTCTAATGATTGCACTTGTATATGTGAATTATTATTATTATGAATATACATGTAGATATACATACAATTATACACATATGTTTATTGTAGCAAAATCCAACTCCAAATGCAGTTGGAGAAGTAGCTATATGTTTTTTTTTGGTGTTTCATTAACTAAATATGAATATAGAGGTGGGACTGTTATTGCTGTCCATTAGAAACTATGAGAAATCAATACATATTGTAGTAAAATTCATGTCCAAAAATTTCCCAAAACAGTGTAATGTATACAACTAGTGTTAAAACACATATTTACCTCCATTTTTGATATAATATAATATATATATATATACAGTATGTATATATATATATATATATGTGATTTTACATGGTAATAGTTATAGTTAGTTTCAACCGTAGGACCATTGCAGTGGTTCTTTGTTTTGGCTCGGCATCTCAGGTGAAGATCTTGAGCAACAACACTGGTCGGATCGAGGAACCGTGGCGGATGGGTGGCTGGACGGCTACTTCATCACTGATCTCTTGGCATAGATGGGTGCATGTAATGTGGGTAAAACAACAATAAACCACCCATTTGGGAATAGTATATACCACCTATTTATGGTGATTTAGGGGATGGTTTATTATTGTTTTACCCACATTATACATATATATATATATATATATATGCACATATACATGCGTAAAGAATTTACACGCACATATGTATATATATATATATCATACAGATGTACACATATGTATACCAAACAGCTGCCAAGAATATGTGTCTTGTCTGAGAGAGCTAGGATACCACAGATTAGCCATGATTACCTGTGTTAGTGGCAGAATCCATGCGCTTGTTCTAATTTGCTTTTTTCTGCATCGGTTTGTTTGTTTGTGATGTGATTCAAGATTTAGCACGTACGAGGCACACTTTGCGCTGCCTGAGTGATTGTATGTGAAAGTCACAAAAGCGTTGTGGCATGGACCCCCTCTGCATCGTCCCGGCACAATGCTGCTTGTGTCATCACCTTAGTTGGCCTGTAGTATTAGAGAGGCGAGAATCCAAATAGAAAAACCCAAGGCAACAAAACTAGCAAGTTGTACAGATGATGTAGGTTGGTCAGAAATGTGATGTTTGGTAAACCTATATGTTTATATGTTTCTCCATTTGTTGTTGGTTCAGCCGCTGAAACTTCCCCACAATTTAAATCTGGCCAGGACTTTCTTCGCACCCTGAAGCAGGAAGCAGCAGAAGCCAATTTGGGCATTGCATTGGGCCTGACGGGACCGTTGCTGTGTGTCATGGCGCTCTTCTATATGGCATCTTGGCAGTGCTGAATCATCAAACATGGGAATTTGATGTAATTTACACTGGTTTAACCATCCTGAATTGGAAATATAGAATGCAGATACACTTCTATTAACAGCCAATGCAATATTGAATGCCACCCATCAACCCCCAATCGAAATCTTGGAATCCTGTTGGATCTTTTCATTTTGAGGGCCCACTTTCAGGGGGTATTGATTTGGGGGTTGGGATCAATGCGATTCTCATCAGGCTTTACCAGCGATCAAACGCCATAGCTCCAGAGGAGCCCAATTGGGGTGGATGCTCCATGTCAGGGAGGTTTACTGTATCACCATGCAGGTGTAGATGAGAAACAATCCGTTGGCTGCCTGTTGGTTAATGGATTCATCAGTAATTCTGCAGATGAACAAGCTCTCATAGGCTCTTAGGGCGTTACTAGCTACCACTGAGATGGAACCATCGCTACACTTTCCAGGGTATTCCCTCGCAAAGTATAGACATCGCTGGGGCGAATGAAGCTCTTGTGAGGAGTCTGCGGTGACAATTTTCACTGCGGTGGCTTCAATTAAGGATCATTCGGGTTGACACGGAAAATGCACATTTCCGCTGCCGCGTCAGGTAAACCAGAGTCTCAATCAGGAGCTTGGGGGGAGGAGCTACTAGAGTTTCCCAACCACATTCTATAATAACATATTATAACTATAAATTTTGAATAGCTATATCTTTGAGATTCTTGAATATTTCTATGGAGCATACGCCAAGTCCTTCCAGTCCATGGAAGGAATCCTTTCATAAACCCTCTTTACGTGGGGGTCTGCTCCGGGGCTCAGTTGGATTTGTCTTCGGCTACGAATTCAAGGATGGACCCAATTGATTGGTGATGTATTTATATACATTTTTTGGTGCTTCTACAGACTTTGTTATGGCATGTTCGTTTAGAGATTGGTGATTTGCGACCGTGTTCAGCCCATTCTTGGCACTTTTGGTGGGTAAAATGATCATGTTTGACGACAATTGATTGTCGCGGAATGGACATCCACGTCTTTGACAAAGACCCGTTTGAATGGGAAAAAGAACGCCCCATGTTGTGTTTTTCTTCGGATTCTGATCGCGATGGACTATGATCATTGGATTTGTTCAGGTCATCATCATCATCATCATCATCATCATCATCATCATCATCATCATCATCATCATCATCATCACTGGTATTAGCTGATATCATCACGCGTTGTATATGCAAAATATGATAAACTACGAGTATCCTGTTATGTTTGATGGTTAAACCATGGTTGAAACACCAAGAAAGCCCTATAAACTGATCGTCAAGTTCTCATGAAATCATCAAGTCTGTATCCACAGTGGTCCAACAATGCCCTCCGGTGACACGAGGACTTGGTGATGTGTACCTGGCAGCTGCTGAGTGGAAACATCGCCCTCTTCGCCACGGTGCCATGTCAGGAAGGACCCCAACGGATAGGTACCCTCTGCTAATTTAACAGTTTGTTTTGGTACAAATGGCCTATTTATACATAATTTTCATTTATAGAAATATGCCCAGTAAATATGGTGATTATCCAGTTCGCTCAGTTCAGTCACCACTAACCACGGGGTGAGATGGGTTTCTAACCCCACTAAGTCTGGATATACGTCTACCATAAGTCCAAACGTTCTTAGCGAAATATATAAGCAACTTAGCTATCAGACTGGGGCACCACCTTGTAACGCCATGGGAAATGGATGAACAGGGTTACCTATTGACTGTTATAGCTATGGAAATGGATGAACATTGATGAAACATATAATAACATTCCATAGCTATGTTATGTTAGCTCTTAACTGAGCACTGTTCAAAACCCCGGTTGGTTGAAGGGTTTCCAACACCACTCAGCTGGGTTTTGCTTACATGATATTTGCCTGCAGTTGGATGGGATACTTGGGCAATGGTGCCTATGCTTATGGGTATTGCCGTGGTGATTCACCGCCACAGGTTCAGAGATTCCCCCGGAACTATCCCTAAACACACACACACACATTACATGAAGCCGCACCCCCGGAAGTATTGTACCAATAGTTCATGTTTGCGGACTTCACATGAATCTCCAACATGAACCTGGGATGGTACTACCTGAGTCCAACCCAGGCTAAGGAATCAAACCTTCCTTTCATACTTTTGCAGGGACTTCATCCCTTCCCCAGAAGTTGATCAAGATAGTTCCGTGGCGAATTATTGGTGGTGGGGAAGTTGATTATTGTTAGTCAGTCATAGCTAGTCATTCAGCAAGACTAGGGGCGACTACAGGTATGGATCAAAATGTTGGTTGGCAGTGGGGCTTACGGCTTATAGATATGCAACAAAGGTCCCCGACAAAGTCGGATCTTTCTCAGTTCAAATGTTGGATTTGTGTAGTGTCATGAAGCCAAGGTGTATCCCAATCATGTCAGCCTAAAACCCACGAAGCACCAAGGTTTATCTTGGAGTCGTAAGAAACAACAGACTTGCTCCTGGCGGATTCGAGGTATTGACCTTCATGGCCCTCAAGAAAGCTTGGAAGTTGCTGGTGGGTGGCCAGCGCCTTGCCGAAAAAGGGAAGCCAAGCGCGGGGCAAACTACCGAACCACTCAGTCACTGGATTCCTTTCAGGGAAGACCCACTGGAAACCATAGTTTTGCCCATCCAAGGGTTCTTGTGATGTTTCCATTCAAGATACTTTTTTTTGGATGGAACAGTCGAAGTTTGGAGTAGCAGTTGAAGCTGCTGTTTTGCCGGTGACTTTGACTTTGAACTAAGATATCTGAAGTCAGAAGGCACCTGGCTGACGTACCCATCAAGTTGGTGGACTTCGTACACTTTGGTTTTCATTGTGCAAAGGTTTCAACTGAATCTCAACCTATACTGCATAGCTTCAACATGTTCAATCTCTGCAGACTCTGTGACAGCCTCCGCAGCCCTGCTAGGGCAGAACAGATGGCGCTGATCGGTGATATTTTGGCCTTCCTGAAGTTCATCGTCCTTCTGCGACTTGGCTTTCTGCTGGGTTGAATGGATGCCATCCGATGCAAAGAAAACATAGTCTCGATGACACTCCCATCCTGCATATGGGATCATATATATATATATATATAGATATATTATATATATAGAGTAAGCAGATACATGCAGATGCCATTTACTTAACAAGGTGTTTTAGAACTTGCTAGGTTCTGGGGAAGCGATTTGAATATGAACCAGGACTGATGAAGTCTCATTGATCTTGCAGGGTGGTGCCTCCCAGTCTGATGTTTGCCAACTTAGCTAGCGAACTGGGGCACCAGCTTGTGTGAATCAGCTGGGGTGCTAAAGATCCTGGCATGCCACTTATATATTTTGAGATATGAGGATTAGTGTGAGGGTTTTATCTATCAAGCTGTTGAGTATGTACCAAATACAAGAGAAACAGGAGGGGCAAATGAACATATTCCATGAAAGATGCGAAAGAATGAGGTGCCCTAAACATATCACAATTGTTTTGGGCGGTATGGAATCCAGAGCACTGGAACATACTGGAACTTTTCATGGGCTGCAGGCTTATGCGTTGGTAGCTATGTGTTTTTTCTATTTATTTTTAGATGTTCATCTCATCTCAGAACACCGACATGTTTTCGGCTTGTTTGTTTGGCATGTTGAACGCTTCAGCCCTTGAAATGCAATGATCAACTGGAAAGCGGAACGCGTGGCCAAAATGGTGTCGAACCACTTTCTAGACGGGAGCTGCATTTACTTCGGTCATCAAGCAACATGGCAGTGAAAAGGTCCCTATGTCATATCATGTTTCCATGGTATTCCGCGGTTTCACTACCGCAGGGTGAATTACTCCTACTGTAGGGCCTGGCCCATGGTTTCACCCCAAGGATTGGCATTCCATTGCTCAGGCTGGACGGATCCTTCAGTTCTTTTGGCGGTTTTTTTCTTCTCATGTTTTCCCCTTTTTTTGCCGATGGATACATCCCGAATAATATGTTACTTGAGCCCTTTCATCGTTCTTCATTGCTTGAACCCCGCCTCTTTTTTTGTCATTGCTTCAATCATTGACACTCTCTTGTGTGTGTGTGTTGCTTACAAGTTGGTGCCCCCCAATTACAAAGTGGTTTGTTACCCCAATGAGTATAAATATAGTGAATACAAATGTATATAACCATGTGTCTATACCATAAATTCTACTTAGTTTTTGGAGGTACAAACTATATAACTTAGCTGACATAAACCAACTATAAATCCATATACCCGTGTTTTTGGTGGTGCCACCATGTTACCCAAATGGGCCCCCAGCCAGTCTTTCGCAGGTCCAAGTTGGAAACCAGCACCGCAGCGGCACGGTGGCTACCTGCGCTTCGCACCACCGGGGCATATCTCATTGGCTTCGCGGGCGCGGACTGCCACTGAGCAGATGTTTTTGAGGGCTGAGCATGGTGAAACTCCGGGGGACTTGGAGGGAAAATCATGGGAATCTCATGGTTTTCGTGGCATTATAATGATTAAGGGGAACAAATAATAAGGGGGCCATGCGGTAAGAGAAAAACAGGGGGGGGTGTTTGTTGTGGCCTGATTTCATCAGTGGAAAATGTGGAGTATTGCAACAATTGGAAGCAATAGATGCCAGGAATACACCAAACACTTGCCGATTCATCGCTTGGCAGTACCACTCGATATCCACTCGATCCCTTTAAGACTATTTTTTGTGGCGGTGGGTGGTTCATTATCTGCCAACCTTTGATACCCCCACCACAATCATCTGTCGGGATGGCTGGCTCTTAATTTCCTCATTTCTGATCCAAATTTTGGCGATTCCAATTGCCTATCCCAGATGCAAATGATCGAACGCCCAGCTCACCTACAAGCCTCTAAAATGACTTGAGAAAACGTCAATCTCAGTCCACTTTACCATCTTTCGGATTGAATATGGAAAAATACTGAAAACAAGGCCAAAACAGATGGTTTTTTGGACTCCTGGAAGAAGATTTTCCACTTGGATGTTGTCAACAGAGTGAGGCTTTGCAAACTTCCTGCGATTGGAGCCCTTCAGCAGAGCCCTGGCCAGTCGTGTCCTTGTAGATATTGTGGCCATAGACAACTAGATGATTGTCCATTTTTTTTAGGGCGTTATATCGACAGCAAAGCACCACGACTGTACGAACCATCCCACCGGAAGTTGTATAACCAAAAAGGCCGATGGCATCCAACAAAAATCTGTGGTGCAGGTTGGAGTTTTGACCCATCAAGAAAAAGAACTATATCCAGAACAAACCACAATATGCATATACCTGAGAATCTTTTTTCTTTGACTCGGATCTGGTTTTAAAGAACCATTCAGAGAATTGGAGATATTGGAGTGCAAAGCTGTGCGCTTTCAACCAGCTCCCACCAGCTCATTGGTTGAATCATGTTGAGTCCCTCCAGTCCTGGGGTTCACTCATTGGATTGGTGTAAGGGAAGATTTACAGGAATATAATATATATGTATGTATGTATATATATATATGTATATATATATATATATGTGTATATATATATATATATGTGTATATATATTATATGTGTAAATATATATATATATATATATATATGTGTACATATATATATATATATATATGTGTAAATATGAATATATTTGTATTCCCCTGCAATTGGTGGTAAAATCGATCGTTTCCACTTGAGGTTTTCCCTAACAAAACCCATCCCCCAGGTTTGGGCTTAGAGATGGGTCTGCCTGAAAATTGGGTACCCCCAAATCCAATGGTCTATCATCATTTTCTATTGACCATTTGGGGAATGTACACCATATTGAAGCTAAGCCCTATCCCCAGAGCTTTAGATCCCTATTTATTTTTCCCAATTTTTTGATAATGTATAATGTCCAATATTCCTCTAATTCGATGAATTGCCTTGTGAGGGAAAAAGTGCAGGAAACCTGTACATTTTTAATTGATGTCCGATGAATATTCTCCCAAACAAACCAATCCATTGACTATTATGTTCCCATATGTTCCATCTAATATAGACCATCTCCATATTTTGACTAATAATCCCCATATTTACATATATTTACTATAATATACAATAATTATTCCCATATTTCCATCCCCATGAAAATCGTCCCGAGATGGCGCTGGCTTTTACTTTCTGGGTATGCTGTTGGTCTTGGGCGTTCTCGCTGCACTGCTGGCGCTGGCATGGAGGTGACCGGTGACGGGGTCGAGGCCATGGCTCCAATGGATCCATAGATCATGCCATCTGGAAAGTCAAAGGAATTCAATTGGAAGCAGCTTAAGACTAGGAAATTCAGGAACATGTTGAATTATTGTTGGGAAAACTATAGGAACATAGGTATAATATAAGGAAACGTAGGGAAATCGTGGGGAAAACTAAGGGAACGCGGAAAGATCAGCTGTGGCGCCAGGATCTCTCAATATGGACGCCCCAGTGATGCTCCGTACGAACCCGAACGCGAGGTGAAGTCGGCTGGGACCAGTGGAATCAGCACCTGGTGACCCTGACCCTGCGATTGGAGCCCCGCATTGCTCGTCAGCTCTTGAATTTTGGATGCTTTGAATCAATGGATGGTAAAGGAGTTCTATAAAGGAGTTATACCTTGGGTCTTATGATGCTGAAAAAAATGCTTCTACTAGCTTTTAAGGGATCACCTGATCCTCCAAACACGTCCGAACACCAGTTGGTCAGGTATGGTTATTAGATATCAGATAATGTTACTGGCTTTGTATATAAATGATTAAAAAGATAAGAACCACTAAGACGGGACATTAGGGAGGGCAATATTACATGGGGGTACCACCCTCTGAGACTCTGGTAAACTAACATAACTATTGAACATCACCATCATAGGTAAATCAACTATACATGGCCATTTTCACAATAGCGATGTTAAATTACCAGAGGGTAACATATTATGGTTACACAGTTATACACATGATTTTCGATGTGCCACCAGGCTGAGCAGGTGGATGCAGCCGGCTTTCAGATCGGCTTCCTGATGCGCTGCGGCTGCATGCTGGATGGGGCTGGGAAGAGTTTATCTTGGGAAATTGGAAGCAACCCGGCTGGAAAACCACCATTTTTCATAATGTTTCGAGAGGTGGACTAAAAAATATATATATATATATATATACAGTTAATACACTGTAAGTTGAATTCTATGACTACTTTCATTGGTGATTGTATGATTCATTCATGTTCTTTCCAGACAGCCGGGCTTGATTGCTGGCCAGTAGGTGCTGGTAAACAGAAATTGCAAAACAGAAAATGATGGGTTGCACGAACACGGTTATGGGCCCTTGAAAGGTCTCAGTCGCCAGCTCTTTGGAAGCGAAGAATGTTGGGGAATCCATGCACAGGAAACCGCTGGACCTACTGTAGGTATTTGACCGTGTGGATCTAGGGTGGTTTTACCCAAAATTGATGCTCCAAGACTGAATCTGAAACCCATCAGTGGGCCAAGTTCCGCTTGGAAAATAGACACTAAGATATTTTAAATAAGTCAAAACAATTTTAAAAACAATAAGAACATAAAACACGTGTTCTTCCATTTCTTTCTCCAAAAACTTGCGATATTTGAAGCAACTTCTGCTGCAGGTCCATGTGGCTGCGCTTTTTGGTCACTGGCTTCTTGCCTGGAAGAACCTGGGCGCAATCGCTGGCCTTCACCGTTGGGTGAAAAGCACGGATTGGGGAAAGACCAACTTTGACATTTTTGAATAGATACCAGGCTTGGGGGTTTTACCATGGAGCACGAAACAATCCATAGTGCTGGCATAACTTGCCCCTGGGTAGTCTTGGAGTCCAGCTAAGCTCATCCCATCAGGGTGTACATCAACATCAACTGGGCGACGCAGGGGTTGCCAGGAAAAGTAGTGTTTCTTCTTGAAATTATAAATTTGGAACTAAGGGTGAAGTTGCGTGAGCATTTTGTTTTCCACGGCCTGGTGGAACGGCGTGATTTTTTGTGAATCTTTGTTTCTGGCTTGTGGCAGTGCAGGAAGCTCCTAAGGAGGACTCAACCGAACCATTTCAAGGATTGAAGAGCCAAAGAACGCAGATTTGTTCTCACCCTCCTAGCTGCATTGGGAGCCCAAGATTTGTAAGTACGTAGCCTTTCGTGGAGCAAAGTAGCCAGGGGTTGCCAAGACAGATCCATGGCTACAGGGAAAGGATGGGAAAGGATTGGCTGTTGGCTACGGTTGGTTGAAGGCATTCTTGGATTGGACTTCTCTTTGTTTAGAAGGTTAGCCATGTGGTTGAGCAGTTGGAGCGCATGTTCTTTTTTCGGGTGGGGCATTGTGACCGCCATTGCCTAGCTTATATTCAGCTGTTGCTAGGAAAAATGCGAGTACTTTCAAAACCTCATCAAGGTGATCATTTTATTTTTCTTGGTTTGATGTTCGCCTTCCCCCCTCACAAAAAACAAAAACAAAACAAAAACACGATCATCGACGATCATCTAATTCCAACACCGTATAGTGTAGACTAAGGGACGCTTACTTAGATTTGGGGGGCTCCTCCAACCAGTCTTCATATTCCTTTTCGTTGACCCTCAGTACCTCACAGTTGGTACATGTCCATTTTGAAGTGATGCTGGACATTACCTAGACCTTCCAGTCCAATTGGCAAGGATCCCCTCAATGATTGGGCGATCAGGTGACGATTGAGCAGGAGGTTTAGTCATCTCGCTTGTTTCTATTTTAAACAATGTGGTTGCTTTAGTTGGAATTCCCCGATAGGTTTTCTTAAACTATAGCTGTGCCCTGAACCAATCAATAGTACCTCCCCTGCTTGTCAAACATTCCCTCAACAAGCGCACCGACGCGAAGGCAAAAAGGAAGCTCATCCATTGAGCAGTCAAGATTTGCACCTCAGCAGCGTTGAAATTCACACGTCGGCAGAAGAGTCGATATGTATGTATGTTGATGTGCTCATATCCAGTACATCTTTGTGTGTGTTGATTTTGGCACAAATCCACGTGGGGCCCACTTGACCAGACCTCTTCACCTTTGTCCAGTCGATTCCACTCGTCATTTTCAGGGCCTACTTGGGTGGTGCGCTGCTGATTTCCATGGCGATTTTCGCGCTGATGATGTGGAAGGTCCGAGCACTGGCAGATAGCACGGAGAGGACTGGGCTCTGGGGTCGGGTCGGGGACTTTGGCCTCAAAAGACTGGAATTACCATCCAAAATGGGTATTAGTATTTAACTAGGCAACATGTTGGCAACATGTTGATATGAATGGGATATCATGGGGCAAATAGACCCCGAGAATCACCATTGTTTTGGATTTGGAACCAAGTTCATATTATATATCTTATATATGCAGTCTTCCAACCCCGGACTCATGGCAAGGTTCCAGGTTTACACTCGTTGGGGGGATGATATGTGAACTATTGTACATATATATATATATATATAAAGGCTTGTGTGTGTGATGTGCTGTAGGTGCCCACTACGTCAGCGAAACAAAATCCAAGATATGGGGTGGTTCGAAGTGCCCCGAGTGGAGGCATTGTCAGAGCCAGGGTGGCCTCTGAAGGACATGGGAAATGTCACAAAGGTTTCACCGTTTCACCAGTGAAAGAGGCTTCACCATGGCTATTGACTACCATCCACTTCCAAAGCAGGATGCTCATAGTAGCTTCATGTTGGCTTGTCAAGCAGTTCTGGACATGTTTTCAAACTGATCTTGCTCCGTTTGTGGTGTCCGCCTGCGTTGTTGTTTCAAGTGTGAAATGCATGTTCTCCTCATGTGTAGATGATTCATCCGGTGATATACCAAAAAAAAAACAGGCATGGGATTCAAACCCCCCAATCAACAGGTATGTATGGGGGATGTTCGTGGTAGTTATAGCCACAATATTTGATCATTTGATAGTTGGCGTCTTCAGAGGCTTGGGACCTCCATAAAATGTAGTGCCCTCATATTGTACGTTGGCCTAGAACCCCCAATAAGTATAGATACATAATGATGTATATAGTCTATAGTTATAGATCTACTATAAGCCCAACAATTAAGCTAGTACAAACCAACTTAGCTAATAGAAATCAACTACGAACATAGACATATCATATACACATGATATATATATATATACATACATATCCCCATTTTGTTGGCAATTCCAACCGATTGAGCATCACCGATAGCTCCAAAAAGGAAGCCCATCTATCGGCGCATCTATCGGATTCTCACAGAATCCAGCGGGATGACCATGGCTTGGCTGCTGATGTACTGGGAGACTTGGCTGCTGGGGGGTTCAACCACTAATGGTTCAGATAGTGATTCAAATAGTGGTAGTGATTCAAATAATGGTTGAATATAGTGATATATTTGAATCAACATAGCTAACTGTGGTATGTGAATCTTACAAGTTGTTGCTTCTAGTTAGCTATGTTGATGGAGAACTCCAGTAACTGTTCGGTTTATGGCCGATAGACTCTATTGACCTAGTTCGTGGAGGTTATAAGCCACTTATAACTGGGGGGCACCGACTTGTGTGAGACTTGTAGGCTACATAAGAACCAAGTTCAGGATATTTCAGGATGCTTTGGGGATCATTCCAGTAGATTGAACACTCTTCCTTTCATCATGATGTGGCAATGACTGATTCAGCTAGCCACAGGCGAATCATGATTGTCCGGAATTTTGCTGCCGTTTTCGATCCGTTTTTTGCACGTTTTTTTTCATTTTTGTTGACTGGCTCAGCAGCAGGTACTAGAAGCTCAGCATGCGCATTTTGTCCAGAGAAATCCTGGACACATACTGCAACTGTTAGATACAAATTTCCAAAAAATCACACATAAATCACATAAGTAAGAAATGCATAATGGATATAAATGTAAAACATTCCTTAAATGATGCGCACACACGCACACATGTATATTGCATTATTACATATATCATTATTATTGTAATTATAAGATAATTACATTTCTATTATTATCATATTGCATTACATATGCCATTGCATTATATATTGTTATGCGCTGTGTACATGAAGATCAGCTATCAAGTACCTAGTGGGATCGAAGAGCCCAGGTGCAATGGATCTTCTGGTACTTCCACCAGAACGCAGATGGCAGCCACAGATCTGGACGGCATGCAGCACTGATGTCACAACCTGAGGTAAGCCAGGTATGATTGTTGATGTGACGTTGGAAGATGTAGACGCCATGGGGGCTACTACAAGATTGCTTTTCTCAAAGATAGAAAGATAGACAGACAGATAGACAGACAGACACGTAGACATATAGATACAGATAGAGGTATAGATGTAGATGTTGATGTAGATATTGATGTAGATGTGTATACATATATATATATATATGTATTATATATATATATATATCTAGACATATAGGTACATGATGATATATTATGTTATTTGCATATATTCCTGTATGAAGACATGTCTAACACACACACACACACCTATATATATATATATATACATACAGCAGCCGTAGCCATGCTCAAGATCCAAGTGTAAATCTGTCAAACCAGTTGGTTTGCTGCTCTAAGCCGCACGGCTGCCAGATTCCGCAAATCTGCACAGAAAAAAAAAAAAACACATCAAGCACATACGCTTTGATGCTTTGGTAATGAAACATCACTATGGAAAACAACATGCTTCTGATATGAGTATAAGCCCTATCTATATAAACGGGCCATATTCCATAGCAAACTGGTAACTTACCTGAGGGTATTTGAGAGGACCTTAGAACGCCCAGCTGTTGGTCCCTCCATGGCATTGCCATGTGCTGCCGCGGCTCCGGTGCGCGTGGCACCTGCAGATCTGCCGCATGGTGCGATGTCCGCTTTTGGACGCATGAAGCGAAAGGGCTTTGGTGCCTGGGCTGAGCCGTAGATTTTGGAACGTTCTGCCTCTTTGGGGATGTCCAAAACATCGGGATACGGAAAAAACATGCAAAAAACAAGGCCGGGAAAATGATGATAAATCGTGAGGGGCACCATGTTTTCAGACATTTTCAGACAAACCTGTTCATACTGGGTAAACTATATTCCCTTGTATACAGTGTTTGAAATGCTGACCAGCAAAAGCTAGTTTTTGCCGCACAACTCTTGTGTGCCTCAAAATTGACTGGTGAATGGGAGGTTGAGGGACAAAAATCTTAGCACTCAAGAGTCGGTCCAAACACGTTTAAACATTAAACCGTTTAAACACGTTTAGAGGCCATGACTCCCAAGTCTTTAAACGTTTAAACATATATATGTTGTGGGGCTGTTCGAACATGCCCTAATTGAGTGATTTGATTAGACTAGTAATAAGAACGGCTGGGCGAGAAAGAAGCACCAGGGTGATGTCACTAGCAGCAGATTTCTCAGTGCTTGATTCTGCAAGAGCGCATGATCTCATGCGGTTGGGTCCACAATCTCCTGGAATTTGTGTAAACATGTTTAAATCTAAACATGTTGAAACGACTTTACCAGGGTCCCCTACTACCCTGGATTGGCTCAAACATGTTCGGTTTAAACATCGTTTAAACATGTTTGAACCAAAAAAACGACACATGTTGAAGCCGTTTAAACATGTTAAAAAACAACCCTAGGCCCAACTCTGTTAGCAATGGATGGGTGAATATCATATCCTGCAAAGTTCAAGTGATTGTTTGCAGGGCATCTAAGGCTAGCAATCTCTAATTGATTTTGTATCCTGCATGTTTCAGCATTTTTCCCCTAGGCTTTTTAACCATTTTACATGTACAATCAAAGACTTGTAGCGCGGGTATGTGGTGTCGTGGGATGGATTGATCACGGATACTGTACAGTCGTGTAATCCGATCGTGGTGGATCCCCGTTCTTCTTGATCCTATAGAGAATCCGCTTACAGCCTGTTTGGGTGCAGTATGGATCAAAATGGGTCACCATTTTAGTTCTTGAAGAAAAACACATACTAAACATGGCGCGTCCCGGAACAAAAGCTCCCTACTAGTGCTAACTGGGGTTCTGACTAAATCCGTAGCGTCCCCCACCTAGACTCAAAATACCAGCGAAGGTGAATGAATCCACTTGTCCTTGGTCAGAAACCTTTCAAAGAGGGCTCCCCCTTGGAGGGGGCTTCAAGAATGAGTCGAACCAATTCTTAGCGAGGGCGGTTTCTCAGGAGTGTTTGTTGGCACCAGAAACGAAAGAATGTGGATGAATTTGGCGAACTCCTACCCAAATGGAATGGTACAATAGGTCAGTCTCAACAGATGTGAGATGGCGATGGTGAGAGAGAATGGTACAGAAACGCTTTAACATCTTTGAACTTTTATCATTTTTTGGGGGGTTGGGCTGTAGGCCCTATAGGTCCTATAGGTCTTGTCTGGCATATCCATACCCCAGGAGACCGTGCAGCAAGCCTCAGCGTCATGGCCTTCACTCTGCGCAGAGTGGCCACCAGGGCAGTGAGCGACAGCGCACCAGTGCTGGCGGCGGCGCGGCGTGCCAAGCGAAGGTCGGAATTTGAACGCACCAAGCGACAGAGTTTGTGGCCTGGCGCAGTGGCGGTTCAGGTGGTATCAAATAATCCAATGGTAAGTGAAACCGGGCCTGAGTTGTTTCGTCTATTAGAGTCTATGACTCGGATTTAGGTGATGATCCCCACTCAACAGTTTGGTTTTTTATGTTTGGCTCGTACCAGGTTGGATGCTGCAGCTGTGGGTGTCCTGGGAGCCTTGTTGTTATATGCCAACAACGGCCAAGAGACGGCAGAGGGGTGGCTCTTGGGCGCGGTATTTGCGGTGCTTTACCTCATCCTGCTTCAGCAGGATGTCAGTGTGATCACCGTGGCCTGGCATCAACCCGGAATACCATGGGGAATTTCAATGACTTCCACTATTTGAAGAATCTAGTAGTTTCCTCTATTTTTTGGTGCATGTGTATTTATTACTATATCTCTCTCTATATATATCTATATATATACACATATGTTTAAATGTATATATATATATATATAAATAAATACTATTTAGATGTACTTATATATATATATATGTGTATATATATATATATTTATTTATCTAAATTGCGCACCTGTACATGTATCCATATATTCCATTTCATGTGCCTTTATTGATTGTCATGTTGTTCCATGTTATTTGACATTATACTATCATGTCTACTTACATTCATTGATTTTGATTTAGAATAGTTTACTTGTACATGCTTATGTACTTATATTTGTTACATATTCAGGGACATATGCGCCTGTAACTATTTGTTCATTGGCCCAGATCCAAGGTGGAGTCCAACCCTTTCAACCTGACCAACCCCTTTCGGATCCTGCGCTTTCTGTTGCCTTTTGGCTTGGTTGCAGCACTGGGCCTTCAGCATGCCTTGACGGTTGGGCTAGACGAGTGGTGGCAGAATGTGAGCTGGCCAGGTATAACGATGACAGCGATGACCTTGTGTTTTCAGACAGGGCTGCATTTCCGAAAAAAATGAGTTTGATAGACAAACTCATAATTGATCAATGGGGATACTGTAGAGCACTCCATTTTTGGACAAACCCCTATTCTCTTTACCCAAGGGTTTTGGTGATTCCTGGCATCACGCCATCCCGTTTTTGGGGCACATGAAACATGGGTTGAGATGCCAATATTCAGCTGTGCTATCATGCGCCTTTTTTCGCAAATCAGCAGGGAATATGAGTTGAATATAGTTGAATCAAGGGCAAGTAAATTTGAAGTGTCGCTTGAGACTTGGGGTCCGATACGTCAGGATTTCAACATATTTTAACCTTTTCCCGTGAAAAGGGGTGCATTTCAAGCCACTTTTCCATGCAGGCGACTGCTTTATTGCTCAATGGCATTGTTGTGCATGTGTTTTGAAGATTGTTTGCTTTCCAACTCCATTGTTGACTGGCCCATCCCCTTATTTCGCTGCAACACTTGTCCAAATCACTATAAATCAATGTCATAAATTCGTCACAATTCATATGGAAAGTGCACCTCACAATCAAACCCAACCAAAGCAAGCCAAATCTAACCTTAAGTTGCTGTAACCCATCATTTTCCATTACTGTACCAGATCCAGATTCTTTTAAAATCCCTTCACAACGTTATTGCAATGCCCAAAACAAGATCCGAACACTCGGACGCCCACTTACCAGAGTTAACATCCTGTATTTTTAGCAATTTTCTTGGGAATCCATGAGATTTCCCTACAAGATGGTGCCCCATAGTTAGCTTTAAGTTGGTCAATGTTGGTGGTAACCCAAACTAATTAAAAGTATGGATAAGATTTGTGTGTCCAGTTGTAACTTTTTTTCCGCAAGATCTTATAGCAACAAACATTTCACCGCAAGGCACCACCAAGTAGAGAAAATCCATAAATCATACCTACATGACATGTGTGTCACTTTTGGGCATCCTTCGGCCGATTTCGATAAATAGGTTTATAAACTGGTTGAGGCCCCCAGTTATAATAACCGACTAGTTCATTATATTCCCCCAAATCATCCCAACAATTCATTCACCTAAGTGAACTGCCCAACCAACTTTGCGATTTCCTCAACTCGTCAGGGGGGCCCCCGCCCAATCTCCAGGTGACCTGGCAGCCTGGGATCAACTTCCGCGGCGTCGTCGCCGCGTCGTCGCTGCTGGGCGCCCTGCTGGGCTACGTCGTGACGTCCGCGGTGCTGCCGCTGCGGGGCCTGGCCGAGACGCTCCCGGAGGCACGGCAGCTGGTGAAGGCGGTGCCCGGGTCGCTGGGAGCCTTGGGATGTCGCGGGGGGTGGTTTTTGGCAGGAAAATTCAGGGATTCTGATCGAAAATCATGGGATTTTCATGGAAAATCATAGGGTCTTGATGGAAAATCATGTTTTTGTCTTGATGGAAAAACATAGGGTTTTAATGGAACATACTAGGCTCTTTCCGGAACATCATGGGATTATAATGGGATTTAAGAGAAATAAATGAATTGAGAGAAATTGAGCAGTGGATGGATTTCCTTTGGAAAACGGACCATCTAAACTTGGATCACCCCGCGAATCGGAACTGGTTAGTAAGACCTAGAAGCCTGTGACAACCCGACGAGTCAGAGACATACCAGGCTACAGTAGTAGCCAGTTACGATTCGTGGGATGATCCTCCAAGGATCTGGGGAGTTTTTTTGCATTTTTCTTGACATGGAGATGGGGAGATCATGGATGTACATTGTATATTCATGTGGTGTTATGGAGGGCCTTGTTGTGAGGTAGTTGAACGGTGGAATGTTGGTTGGATTATAACTGGCTTATTATAGCTGAGAAATGGGTGATGGGTGAAATTGACCGAAACAAATCTGAAAAAATGACACCAGCAATCACAAACAATTTATTCGAAAGTGATTGATACTTTTAAAATCTTTCAAATAATGGATGCAGTGGATGTGGGTTGTAGCTTGGCAAATCCAAGGAGTTGCCTTAGAGCTGGCCGATGCGTCGGCGTCGTCGCAAGTGGAGGAAGTAGTGCCAGAGGCGGGAGAAGATGTCAGCCATGACCATTCAACGTGGCAAGCTGGGGAATCCCCAACTGAATGGAGGTATAGCTCTGAAAAATTGGTAGGGGATTTTCTAGCAAGCTATGTTCATCTATGTTGGAGGACATCAGAGGGTAGTGATTTACTAGGGATTCAGCGATCATCATTTATCAGGGTATATCAGGGTTTCTGCAAATCAAATCATCATGGGGAAATCAGAGCCAGGCCCGGGGGAATAGGGCGAACCTCACCTCTTTGTTTGTCTGGCTTTTTTTCTTCTTTGTGTCTGGGGTGTCGGGAGCATCCTTGCTTTTGGGGGGTTATACCATCCATAAACGGTTGGATGTTGATTACACGGTACAAGGGATTATCTCGGCTGGTTTATTGGAGACACTGGACTGGCCCGATTTCAACTTGCTCATGTGGCAGGCCAGTGGCAGGTGTTGTTTTTTGAGGGTTGGACGATGTTTGAAGAATTGCACGCAGGCACACGCACACAAACAATATCAAACAATCATCGTACAATTGGGAAATAAGTTGATATCATGAATCCCTTGGTTGCTCGGACTCTTTTCCATACAGCTTGCTTCAACCTCCTGGGTGAGGATGTGGAAGTGGTTCCAGTGCTACTCATCACAGGGCCCAGGGGATGTGGAAAGAGCACGCTGGCGCAGCAACTGATGGCAAAGGACCATCGCTTTCAAGAGCCCCTGAGTTGCTCCAAGAGTTGATCTCCATGAGCGGGAATGTTGGTCAGGGTCAAAACATCTCCAAAGTTCGGTTTCAATCTTTCATCTATATTTCTACAATATTTTTACCCATGTTTTTTTTTTCTGCATCTTTCTGTCAGCTACTTGTACCTGACTTTCCTCACCATTTTCCGCAACTTAGGTTATCCTCTGGTAACCTAACAGTTTGCTATTGAAAATGGCCATAGAAATAGTTGATTTTCCCATCAAAAATGGTGATTTTCCATAGTTATGGGTAAGCCCATCCAAGGCCCGAGTGGGTCGCAACCAAGCCCTGCTCTGGCATCGGCAGTTCTCGGCAGCGCCTCGTCTCGCAGAGCGACTTTCAGGCCCTCGAGCAGACGCGATCACTGGCGGTGTCCTATCGCCCTGCAGGTCGGGCCGCCATGGGGCCCCACTGATGGAGCTTCAAATCTCAAGATTCTCCCCAAAAAACGACAAGAATCATGGTTTGTCCCCATGATTATTTCATCTGGAATTTGATGAAATTCCAAGTTTCAATAGTTTTTTTCGCTAGTGAATCCTAAATTTTGAACGAAACTCTCCCAAGACTCACCGCATGCGAAGTTCGCAGGCGATGACTTGGAAGAAGTCGAGGTGGGTTTGCCTGCCATGTCAGTGTTGGCCACCGCACAGCAACTGGGTCGAATGGAACTGTGGGGACTCAGTGTGGGGTGGTTTGCAAGGATGGGTTAGGATAGTTTACATATTATGTTTACATCCATTTTTTGGCATGGATTTTGATGATATCACGAAAGGTAGCTCCTGGAGGGCTACCTTGAGTCTTACTTTACGGAGTGAAGGGGAGGCTCCCAACTCAAAAGTGCCGATTGGTCGGACCAAACAGTATTACTTTAGTGGCTTCCTCGCCCCCTCCCCCTTTTCATTATTTGCCCGTCAGTGTAAGTGTCTACACTCACCATATCTATCTATCTGTCTGTCTGTCTGTCTATTGTCTGTCTATATATTTTTTCTATATGTGTATCTTTCTATTTTTCTATCAATCTTTCTATCAATCTATCTCTCTATCTATTTCTCTATCTATCTCCCTATCCATCCATGCATCCCTCCCTCCGTCCGTCCGTCCCTCCGTCCATCCGTCCGTCCCTCCATCATCCTCCATCCATATATCCATCTATCTATCTATCCATCTGTCGGTTTGTCTGTCTGTCTATCTATCAAGATATCATAAGATATCTATCTTCTTTTTGATTTCCCTTTTTGAGGTTTTGGTAGGTTAAACAGCGTATTTTATTTATATATATATATATATAAGCAATTTATATCTAGTTGGGTTAGGGGATGAATTTTGGGCCACACAGAAGAAAAACATGTAGTGCCCGACCAGATTTTGGGTTTATAATTATATGGGGTAGCAAGGTGCCGCCCTCCAAAATGGCACCAATATCGAAGCGGTTCATGTCCAAGTCAGTCCAAAATGTTACGAAAATACTGGTTCAATCGGGTTTATGTTTTGGATGAATCGTTTAGATGCTGGCACAATTGAACAATTCATGTGAGAAACCAAATAACAAACCTAGTGATTTTGGGGATGATTTGTTCTTGGGTTTACAACATTAGATACCAACACATACCAACACCGTTCTTAGTGATTTGAAATACAGTCGATTGTGAAAACATTGATGTATTTGGTCTTTTCCCTACATTTGCAGGACAACCAGACCCATAGTGACATGTCTGGGAAACTCCAGATTCTAAAGGGTCGGAAGACCGTGCCATGTAGATTTGAACTTACAGCATTCAGAGGGGCACATCTGACATGACTTTGATGCACTTGCAAGATTAGATGGCACCCGGACCTACATTCCCACAAGTGTTCTCCACTTCCATCCTTGAAACCCGGGCAATATCGGTACTGAGTAACTGAGTGGAACGATTATTACAATCAGACCTCCCATTTTGGAGAGTTCCTCAGCCTCAGACTGCCAATTTAGCTCAGGAATGGAGCTTGCATTCTGGACGTTGACCCACCAACGGCTCGATATATTTTGGCATACAACTTTGAACCTGCTTTATCTGCAGCCTTTCCAGAGAAGAAGACGGAACTCCGAATTGTGACGGTTTGGGTTTCCATGCAGTCTTTGGATCCTTTGATGAACTTGATCAAACGATCAAAGGCTTGTGTTTTTGTTTGTGTACTTTCTTCTGATGTGTCAATCATTGAGTGCTGTATTTGTTCAAGTCAATATTTTACAATATTTTAAGGTGCTGATGCTAGTTGCTGGCATTAAGAGTTGGATGAACACCACCCAGCATCAATGCTCAATGCCTGCTAAAACACGCCCCAAACACGCCATCCATGGCTAACTCCACCATCGGTTCCACTGTAGAGCCTCTCGATTTCAGAGCAGGGCTGAAGGCCCGGGGCGGACTGACAAAGGATGCCATCATGCAACGGAACCAGCGGCGCTTGGAGTCGCAGGGCCTTGAGGGCGAGCTGCTGACGGATCAGCTGAAAGCTTTGAGGAGCCAGGCCTTGGGGGCCTGACGGCACTGGCTTAGGGGCCTGGATTATGACTTGATCCAAAAATGATCTAAATCTATATGGCTGTTTTCTAAAAGGAGGGTAACCCAAAATTCTTGAAATGGATGGTTTATTTTCTGGAAAATCCGAAGGCAAAATGGATGATTTGGGGGTGCCCCCATTTTAGGAAGCCTCCGTATGTACGATTTGAAATTGATCCAGATATCCAGATCCATCTAATATGTTTTTTGTTTGATCTAAAAATTGCAGATCCAAATTCCTGCACCGATCTTTATTTTTGTAATACGCCAATAGGGCCAACGATTTGAGATCAATTATTGTTGGAACAACCTGAATAATAAACCCAAACTGTTGGTAATATATATATGTATAATTATATACATATATATGCACACCATCTGATTATTTTCACATAGCTATGGAAAATGGTCCATGATTTACCTTGTTGAACACTCTGATTTTCCATAGAGGAAACTCTTGAAAGCCCAGATAGGCAGTCACAATGCCATATACCCTCACCTCAATACTATAAGAGTTACAATATCATTATTTACGTTTATATATACATGTTACATACATATATTTATATCAAGTATATATATATATATATTTATTTATTTATTTTTATATTATTTATTTTTATATTAATATTTATGTTTATATATATATATATAAATGCAGGGTACATTTAGATATGCACATATACATTGATATGATACAAATGCATCAGCATCATATCCCATGATATTTGCTGCTTTCTGAAGGTCACCCCCTTCTCCCCAGGTGACGTCCGACATGGAATGGGCCCTGACCAACGGTCTCGATTTCACCGTTCTGAATGATTCCGAAACGACGCAGGCCCTGGAGGAGGTGATGAAAGCGTCGCGCTACTGTTTCGAAGATCCCTTCTAGCTGGCTTCCAAGGTGATACCCTCTGCTAAACCTACAAAAAACGATGGAACATCACCATTTTTGATTGGAAAATCAACCATTTCTATGGCAATTTTCAATAGCAAACTGCGAATTAGTTTACCAGAGGGTGTCGACCATTTAGGGCTATCTACTAGGGACAGGGAACATGAGGCTTTACACTGTTTAGACCATGGAATGGGCTACTTGTAGCTTATTTTCAGACGAACCCAGGTGTGTGATCAGCAAGATGCGGCACATGGCAATGGCAAAATCATGGAAAAAATCAATGAAAATCCAAATGAAACCATTGAAACCCAACAATGTAAGCTATAATTTTCAGTAGGAGAACCGCCCAAGATGATCATGAATCATGATCATATAACGGTAACGCGGCATGGTACTTTTGGGCGACAAAGACCATTTCATGACCATGCCGATTTTTCTACAAGAACCAGCGGTGGATTTACATGAGACATGATGTTCCATTGCCGTGGCAATGCGTTTCGTGGAGGTTCGGGATGTCTCAAGAAGTGTTTCAAAGGATCAAAGATGATCAAAATGATCGATATTACTTATCTTACATTCAGCTCATGAATTAATAAGATAGTTTGAACAGATTCTCTTCTCGGAAGCCGGAGCTCTTGAGATCCAAATCAAACTCTCGCTGACTGAGTCTATGCCATGGAAGAGAAAAAAGAGATGCACAGAAGACTGCGATGCAGCTGCGACACTGTCATCGAACCCCCGCTTCATCAGTCCTTCATCACCCATTTCTAGTCCCTTCACATTTCTTAGCGAAAAGATTTGAGAAGGTTGGTACCTGGTAATCAAACATGACAATGGAAAATCCATGAAAATCCATGATTTAGAGATGATATTCCCATTAAAACCATTTAAAACCTCCATTCATAGGGGATTTCCCAGCTAGCCACCTTTGATGACACCGGAATTTGCCACCAAGGTCTCAGGCCATCGTTTCAACTGCAGCTTGGCAGAAAAACATCGTGATCTTTCGGGTGTGACATGTTGGCAAAGAAACAAAAGACAGGTTTCCGGATGTTATGTCATGTAAAGATTATGTGTTTGTTTTTTTGGTTGACTAGGTTTTTCATTCCTCCAATTTTGGTTGGTCAACACCCTTGTTTGTTGGCCACGTGTTTATCAAAACATCCTGCCTCCACTTGCATTTTTTCGGTGAATCGTCATTGCAGCCGGGCGTTGTTTCTTCATCATGAACTTTCATAATGACATCATAATGATCGATTTATCTATGGCGATCTAAGTGAGGATAACTGGCGATATAAGAGGAATATTCATGGGGCTAATATGGGTTGTAATGGTGATTTAAGCATCAATGAACAATGGTGGTATACACAATGGGATACCATGGGAATATAATGGACAATGGTCAATTTGGATGAATAGTGGGGGCCGTCATGATGTCAATGAACTGATTCTTTTTGGATTGGCGTGACTATCCCAAAATAGCCAACCACTTGAGGTTGGTGAATCATCATCAGTTATCAAGACACCTTATTGTGATTACTATGTCTCAATTGCTTCAACTCCAATTTCTCTGTTGATCTTTGTTGGCAACACTGGATTTTTTGTTGATGATTCTTTGATATTTCATTGCTCCATGTTCCTTGGTTCATACGACCCCCCCCTGGGGCTTCGGTTCAATCCAGGCCCTAGTCTATGCTGGCCTCATGGCCTTGGTCTTCTTAGCGAAACGCATGGGGAAGAAGGTCTCAGAAGCTCGGCCGAAACGCATTGGAAAATGCCGGTTGGAAGTTGGGAGATTCTCCAACCTGCTGGTTTACTGCAATTGATTTGTTCAAAGGGATAGTTTGTAAGTTGCCATTGCCACAGCCGACACAGCCCATTCAATTTACAGCATATACTGTAGCATGCTATAGCCATTTGCCAGTAACTTTACTTGTCGATTGAACCAGCTGCTGGTTTTTGTATCAAAGTGTTTCAATGGACAATTGAGACAAAGCCATGAATTTTGCTCTGAAGATTCTTTTGTCTTTTAATTTCTCTGTTGTTCTTTTTTAACTTTCCTTTGAACCAAGTTCACAAGGTGGTGGCTCCCAGTTAGGTTTGATGGTTTGTAACCAAAGAGCCAGAGTTGGATATACCTACCATAAATCCAACAGTTGTTGGATTGTTGGAGTTATGTGTACCAACTTAAGTGAAATAACTGAACTATAAATCCTTATATCAACTATTAAATCCATACAAATCCCAGTAAAACCTGCATTTTTTTATTGCTTAAACCGCCATTTTTTCTATGGTTTCGAACGGGGCAACGGTTCACCTTTTTTGCGCCGCTGCTGAATCGCTGCTGAAACCCAAGGACTTCACGGAGCTGTGCAACGCCTTCGTGTTGCAGACGGGCTTCTGTTGGGAGATGGTGCCTTGGGAGTTGAATGGAAGGTGAACAATGAACATTGGATGCAAACATAGATTCTAATTAATAGCTGTTATCATTTTTGTATATTTTTGTTATGTAGATGAAATTTGACAAAAGATCCGATGAGTCTATTGGTGAGATAAAGATATGATGACGTTTGAAATGGTTTTCAGCTTCCGTACTACTAGATAGATATTGATATTGTTATTTAGATATAAAATGGTATTACATTATCATGTACTGTATATATATATATATATATATCCAGCATTTTTCCGGTGGGAAAATACCCAAGATTAGCCGTTCAAGTCCCGCCAGAACCTGAGGGACAACTTCCCCCAGAACATTAACGTACTTGGCACATTGATCCCCATAGCTTCACTCAACAAACAAGTGGTTTCAGCAACAATCACATGTCAGTTTAAAGGGTGAACGTCGACCCTACTGTTTTTTTCAACATAGACATGCATTATATAACCATACCATACATATACCCTTTGGTAATCAAGCATGGTAATGACATGTGTCCGATTTGTAGATGATTTTCCCATGAACATCTCCGTATCCTCCATTTATGGGTGATGTTTAAGGACAACAGACAAATTGGCTCGGCTAAGCCATGCTTTCCCCACCGTCTCAGGCCATCTATGTCGGCTTGGTGGATTCCACGACCAAGCTGAGCAATCCCAATAGCAGGACAGCGTTTGAAACATGGGGATTGATCAACAGAGATAGCAACAAACATGGTGGCGCCACACATTTCGCGTTTCACGGGGATGATTTCCAAGCAGAGAATTCATTTGGCTGATTCTTGATTTGTGATGTTCCATTTGACCGATCAATATTTAATCCATCAATTCGCATTAATTTACCAACCATGAGCCTATTGGGGTTTATCCCAAACAAGGTCCTTCTGCAGGCCACAAACATCAGACTCAGAGGTGCTAACGCTGTCCATCAAGGCCTTTTGTATCATCCAAAACATGAAGAAGCAAGATCCAATCGCAAAACGCCGAGGTGCTTTCATAGATTTACGAGACCTTTCCTCAAACACTCTGAAGTGGCAGACATAAAAAGCACCCTAAGTTCAAACACCGCCATGTCGCAGGAGAATTGCAGCCATTGTAGGGGGAGCCCAAACCTTGCTTGATCTTTTGGTTTTTGAAGATGTGTTTGGATGGAGAGTGTTTGGCAATCCCCAGGTGGATAGAACATAGATTGAACATGATGGAACAGTTGGAGTTATAGAGCTATGCGGCAAATCATTTGTTTATAAATATCAGTGTGCAACATCCTTGAAAAGACATGTTTCATGATTTTTGGGCCATTTTGATGCTCACAACACAGGCATCGATATCCCATGTCCTTGTCTGGCGAATCCTGCCTAGGTTTGGATTTGCTTCTTGCTGGTGATGATCATCCCTGCGTGGTTCTGGTGTCTTCGGCTATGTTCAGCGCCAGGCAGCAGGTAAGTGGGGACAATACGTGCGTTTTTTTGGGTCCTCGAAAGGGTATATACTTTGTCGTCAGGTTTTGACGTTCTCGCAGATTGGCCTTTAGCCTGTGCGAACCCTCATCAGCTCTTTGATTCTACGCTCGTGCTTACGTCCAGCTACTCTATGTTTCCTAACTTCTGGGCGTATTTGTCACAACGGCAATCTTGAGCACGAGCATGCACGAGCCAGATGATGGTTGATGCAGAAGGTTTGTGCGTTATTTTGACATCCAGGTTTTTATTTTGTGGTGACAGCCGCACTACTCGTAGGGCAATGTTTGCGGCTAGCATGTTGTGGATTCTATAATTTCTGAATATATGTTTGCTCCATCTGTTCAAAAAGACCTTCTGAGATGACCTACAAATGGGTAAGTGGATGTGTGTGGTTTGTAGCGGGGTACCAAGCCCTGTATGGGAGGACTGCAAGAATGTACGCTACATGTTTTAACCATTTGGGGTGTATATAAGAGGTCGGTGATGTTCTGAGTAGTGTGGTGGCATCGATGGATGCTCCAAGTGGCCCTCAGCGATCCCAGGTATATCCTTCCCAAAGCGCAGAAAGCGGCGGACGCCAAGGCTGAGGGAGGCGATGCGAAGGCCGCGAGCGCGGCTGGTGCTGAAGCACCGAAAGAGGCCGCCATGGCCGCTGCAGATGGCTGCGCAAACCACAGGGGTATTGGGCGCCATACAAGGAAGGGAAAAGGAAGGATAAGATATGTGCGTTCGATTTGTCCCAATTAGCATAGTCAATTTCACTTTTTCTGGTCGATGTATTTGGGCCCTAGTTGTTGAACCATGGAGCTGAACACTGGAGGGTCGCATCCAAGAGGCCGTGGATGAAGGAGAATTGCCTTTGCAGCGTGCAAGCCTAGTTTATCAGCCATCCTGAAGCTGACAAGAAGCTGCGGCTGACGTTGCTGTAGTTTGCCCTTTCGTTTTCGCCATAGCAACCCCTAGATTTGGATGGTGAAAGCCTTGAAAACCTACTGTATGGATGTCTTCTGTCTATCCTACATCACAGTTGCTCCAACCCAATTGACGTAAATGATAGCCACACGGGCACAGTTGGTAATTTTTGCTCTTTGTCTATTTGTCTACCCATTCTCCCCCCCTGCATCTGGGGCCTAAAGATATCTCAACCCAGCTGCGTTCAGGCGGCGCCCGCCGCAGCTGCAGCCGCAGCCGCGCCCGCGCCAGCTGCTCCTGCGGAAACGGCAGCGACGCCAGCGACGCCAGCAGCACCAGCAGCAGAAGAGGCACCGGCGCCACCAGCGACACCGGCAGAGACGAAGGAAGAAGCACCTGCAGAGGAGGCGCCAAAGATGGCTACTGAAGTTAGGATTCACACCATCCTAGGCGTGAGTTGGCTAAATGACACTTTCTTTCACCAGGAACTACAAAGTCATTGCAACCCCCAAAATGGCAGGATATTAGACAAGAAGAATCTCACATACAAAAACAGTCCTGAATTGCTTTTCTATTTGTTTGGTGATTCGTGTGATGTTAAGCATCTCAGTCCTTGGGCTTCAATGTCGACTTTTGACACATCAGTTGGTGGCATTTTCATAGGCACACGGGAAGCCCTGAGCCAAGCGTTTTGCTAATTCAAATGATTTCTAATGTCAGTTCTAATGGACATGATGGGTGGGGAGATCCACGCCAAGAATTTGTATAGTAACTCACTTGTTTGGTTTCTAATTGGCCAAACCCAATGATAATTGGCGTCCCAGGCAACCACGTCATAGAGTCGCTCCAAGTGCACGAGGTGACGGCTGGGGTGTTTCAGCATGGGTAGGTTCGCAGAATCTCAGGAGGAAACGATTTTGATTTTTTGAACCCAAAACTGATTGAAACTTGAATTGCAAGGACTTTCCTGAAAACTGTCCTTCCATCATCTTCCATCCCGTTTTGGGAGGGGCTGGTGGTTTCAAGCAGGGACCAAGATCCTGACACTTCGAAGTTTAGGGATGACTATACATCCGTTTGTCATTTGGATATTCACCAGGGCACCTCAAATTTGGATAAATTTGTGGATTCATACGTAGAAACAAAAGCGACCATCATTTGAAAGGCATAGAGCCATATAGAGCCTGTCACTGTTTTTTTTTTGGACTCACGGTACAGCCAAAGTCTTCCGAAAAGGACCGTATTGGCTTCACACCAGAAGGGAGCTGGTCATGGGGAAACACCTGCAAGGTGAGGGTGACTAGATGCCAGGAAACAGCCACCATCGCCACCAGAGCTTCGGAACGCGGGCGTTGATGCCGAAAAGTGCTGCAGTTCCGTCACCCTTGCGGTTCGCTAAGTGGACCGGAGAGGGTAGTTTAGGGAGCTTAACGATTCAACCGGGTGGTGGGTTCAAACAATATGATTTATTTTGAATATCTTCGAATCCTATTTGCAGGATCCCAACTGAGGAACATATTTACCGGGTGGTGGGGGCGGCAATACCCAGCTGAATCCTGCGGGGAGGGCCGATAAATATGAAGACATATGAAGCAATTTTCCCCAAAGCCACATTGGTCCTTTTCTTCCTCCACCTTTAGGTAGGCATTCTTCGGCTACGCCTGTTTCTATAACAACATTATACTGTATGATAATTATCTCAGAAATGGATGATTCCAATTTAATCTCAAAACAATGCATGTGCTGTTTTGTTCTTGTTCTCGGTTCTTGTTCTTCTCGTTCTTCTCGTTCTTCTAGTTCTTCTTGTTGTTGTTGTTGTTGTTGTTGTTGTTGTTGTTGCAGCCTAACACCATCTTTTTTCATATCGAGCAACCCCATCAACTCTCCATAAAATGTTCGATTTTCAACATACTTTGTCATGCAAGAGTAGGCTTTTACTCTGACATCATGATTATGTGTGGCTTCAAACAGCTTTCATACAACCCCATTTCTTCTTCACTAGTGTCAGCCGATGATTGGTGGTTCGGGCTTGTGATTTGGAAGGGATGGAGTCCAAAACCGCGAGGCGTGCTAGGGGAAAAGCACTCTAGACTCTAGACTAGCTATTGCTTTGCCTTGTTCCGAGGGAGAATCAAACCTCTTGTTAAACATCTAAGAGGAAACCAGGAATCTGTCAATTTTCGATGAGTTTCAGTTTAAGCATTGTTTTCATCAGGTATTATCTACAGAAGAATCTGACAGAAACGCTGGAACCCAGGATGTCCAGGACGCCACATGAAGAGATCCAAGACGAAACTATAGCTTTTGGAGCATAACACCTCCAAACTATGTATTTGTATGTTTTTATATGGTAAAAAGTCTTTGGTGCAATACCCATATGATTTGGAGGTAGACACCAAGTATAACATCTTTTATATGTGTCCACCTACAAAGCCAGACTCTGAGAATCACCCTGGTCAGATCCCATTTTGTACCCATGACATATATTTGACCAAGAGATAGTTGATCCATTTGGAACATGTAATCATGGATTTTCTTGGCCAAAATTGGACAAAACCAAACCATTTATTTATGTGTCTTTCATCTATACATATACAGGCACGTATTTGTTTTCCTCTTCATTTTATTCATTTACTATAAAGCAACACCCAAAAAAAGATAGAAAAGTCAATTCCTACTTAAATTGTCATCAATTGAACCTTTTCTATCATTTTTCTATCTTTTGGGGATTATTGCAACCAATACCCTCTGGTAATCAAACATAGCAATTGGAAATCCCCTATAAGTGGAGGTTTTAATGGGAAAAATCCCTTATAAATGATGGATTTTCCATGTTTGATGACCAGAGGGTAACCCAACCCATATTCTTTCCGCAGGCTGCCACCTGGCCCTCTCCGCCGCCTGGGCTTCCCTGGCGGAGAACGCACTGCGGCGCTCCGACCGAAACGCGGCGGAGGCCTTCGTGCAACGGGCGGAGCCTGGGCGACGTGCAAGATGCGACGATGGGACACGGATGGGTGGTGTTTGTTGAATGTGTTTGTTGAATTACATGATTTTGGTGACTTTTATAATTTAATAGACAAATATATAATGGTTGTTCATTATATATGATGATCAGATTTTGATTGATTTTAGAATGTTTAACGTGTTTTGAGTGATTTCAATGGTTTGCGTTGTTTTTTTGATGACATGTTTCCTTGACATTTAAATGCTTGCAATGGTTTGTCAATGCGTCTATTTTGGGTGATCATGAACTTTGAATCAGCCCAGTTTGATGGGTTTCAATGGGTTTATGGAATGGACAATGGGATCTAACCAACTGTCAATAGGAACGGGCATTGACAACAGCGTCAGACTTGATTGGGTATGCTTGGATCCCTAATCCCTTACTATCTCAGAAATTAGAACATTAAGTAAACAAGATCGTGGAATTTGGGAGACAAAGATTGTGAAATTTATTCAGCAAGCATAGATAGGGGATATTCAGCAAGCAAACATATGATCAAAAGAGCGTTCTACTGTACTTGTGATTTGGGCTGCAAGTATGTACTATACTATCGTCATTGTTTGATGTTTTCACTTCTATTTTATATACAGCACGTTGGCTCAGCACATTTTATACATAGAACACATGCTGAAATAGAGAACATTCCACCAATCTCCCTATCGGATTTGCACGTGTGCGTGAGGTATATTGTCGGAATATTCCATCTCAACCAGTGGTTAGTTGGTGGTTTGGTGTGGAATCTTAACATGTATTCCCTGAAATCCAGGCAAGGTGGTGCCCCAGGGTTGGAAGTTGGTTACAACCTTCATTAACTATAGATATCTCTAGTTAATATATAGTCGATCTTAATGTGAACTATATGTTGGAGTTACTGAAACCAGCTTCGCGATTTTTTTCACTGCGGGAATTCGGGCACCGCCTTGAACCACCCAGGCCCCAGTGATTCCTACCCTCAGGGCTCAGGGCTCAGGGCTCAAAGGCCTCGGCTCCGTCGTGTCATCCGTTGGGCCATGCCACTCTTCCAAGCGGGCCGTGCCTGCTTCGCCCGCGGGCTGCAACGGACCTTGCGGGCGCCGGCTCGGCCGTGGGCCCGATCCTTCGGCAGCGACTTGGAGAACTTGGATGACTACCCGGCTTAATTAGTTTTAATTATGGATTTTACTTCTGGTGGAAGTAAGCCGATTTCCCAGTTGTCCTTCCCCAGGTGCGCTGGGTCTGAGGTGATGTGCCAAAACCTACGCCTTTGCAAATGCGGCGGCTCTTCGTCACTTCTGCCGTGCCCTTCGTGGCCTTTGGTCGCTGGGCGAGTTCCGGAACTTTGGGGCGTCCACAGTGAATCCATGGCTCCTTCTGAAGTGAAATGTTCCAAGGATCGCCAGAAACTTAACCCGACACCCACTTCATCAGAATCAGTGTATACCAGGCATATACTCACTGGTGCTTAGCAGGGAATGGGGGAATGACCTATAATCACCATTAATAATCATCCCCTTCCCCCATTCCCTACTAAGCACCAGTAAGTATATGTTGCCCACAAAATTTCAAACGGATCCGTCGCATGGGATCCACTTCCACATTTTCCGGGCCCATGCCACGAGGCATCGTGGATCAGAGTGTCCTGCTCTATGCGGGGGATGCCATCGACAACACGTTGGGTGTTGCCCTGGGCTTGCCAACTTTGGCTGCAGCGGTATCTCAGCCATACTTGGCTAAACTTGGGACTGCGATATGGGTCATGTTTCGTTCATTTCATTTTTTGTCACTTTTGGGATTCAGTACCGGGGCATGGAACACCTTGATTAATTTGGACGTTTCATTTGTTTTCAGTTTCAATCACTAGATTGGTTAATGGGAAAATTTACAGGAAACCCCTATATTCCATGGGAAAATCCATGGTTTCCTGTAAATTTTCCCTTAAACCAATCCAGTGATTCAAATGATCTTGCTCCGGGGAGGGCCTTTTGAAGCCATACATGCTATAGTTGCATTCCATGGTGAAATGGCCTGCGGAGGTATCTGAAATTTCCCAATGGTGCCCCTCCTCACCCAGTCCATCTAAATCAATTGATTTTATATACCAATATCTAACTTCAAAAATGGGCAACAATTAGTTTGAATAAGGATTTTTACCTTGCTAAATGCACTTGATTGCCTTTTAACACCGTATATGTGGAGCATTTTCCATGGCATTTTCCCATGGCGCACCTCCCAAGGCCATGGGACAGGTGCTGAGCGACACCTGTGGTGTCGCCTTCGGAGGCACCATCGAGGCAGCCGCCCTGAAGCTGGGGCTGCCGCTGCCGAACCTGACGGATGCTGGGCCCGGGCGGTGGTGTTGGACTGGCTGCCATAAACCATCCATTTGGGAATGGATGGGAATGGTAAGCATACCACAAAAAAAATGCTCAGTCATTGGGGATGGTTTACGGCATTGTTTTGCCTACATTAGTGGAGAGAGTATGTTATAGTATGTTATTGCAAGCCCCAAAGGTATTGGAAATCACATCAACATAGATCAACAATGGAAATAATGTAGTGGCGATTATCATGTGATTATCATCAACGAAAGACAATGGGAATACATAGCTATATGAATATGATTATAGGAACACGTTGATAATCATGGAGTTCGGCCACAACAATGAGCTATATAACTATATAATTGGGAATAGCCTCTGTGATTTTCTGTATCGCTATGGAAAATGAGCATCTTTGATAGGTAAATCATCGATCAACTATAATATAGGAATACTACAATTAGTACTGGTTATAGACAATATGGGAATAGCTTCTGGTATCCTCTGCTCATGGCCAACAGTTTGTGAACTGGAACATCACCATGTTGATAGGTAATTAAATCAACTATGCGTGTACATAATAACAATACCAGTGGTTAGGGATGCTTAATAGTGGCTTGCTAATTCATAACAACAGTAGCTGGTGCGGCTGGTGCCTGGATAGTCAATGTGGGAACAATGCTTGTTCTTACCTATCCATATTAATATGGTCATTCGTGCTTGGGGATGGCAATGGGATATTGGTACAATGAAATAATGGGGTACTGTGATTTAAGAACAATGTAGAACAATGAAATATAAAAGCAATGTACTCACAGTAGCAGTCAATATGGGAATGAATATTGTGCTGATAGGTAGTAATCATTCATGGGATATAATAGGATAGAATGATTAGGGACAATCAATACGGAATATCGTAACTCCCAAACAGAAAGAACATGTTCAAGTTATTATCACGATCTTGGTTGGATTTTACTCTTCTATTCATGTGTGGTTCCTATATAGTAAACATGAACTATTCCATAGTGGTAATTCAAGGGACAATGGGATCAGGGGATAATGGAATATAGTGATTGTGGAAAATCAAGGAAAAGAATACATAATAACACTAATATTCTTGATTTTCCACTGGTCGTAAAAAAGAGTAAGAGTGGGATGCTAAGAACAATAGTGGTTTGGAATGCTTACTACTTAACGATAGTGGTTGAATGTGATCATTCGCATGATTAGGGATAGTTAATACCGGCCTATGACTTCGATGGGTTTCTGTTGGTTTACAAGTGCAACAATAACTATACGATTCATATGGATTTATGGTAAATATATCAAGAGTTTGATGGGTTTGATGGGGTTGGATGGGTGGATGCTGGGGATGGAAATAGACGACTGGTCCTTGAAGCCATGGATGAGCATGGATGAACATCTAAAGCCATGGGGGGCTTGATTTTCAGTCAAACCAAAGGGGAAACATCGGCCCTGCGTTACTGGACCAAGTGATTGGTGTACATTAAATATCATTGTGTGATTCAAGTAGTTGTGTTTTTCTGTTTAAGGATCTTTGGCTCCAAATGGTGAGTGAAGGAAACTCGCCATCTAGTTGGATTGGTGATGGTTAAGCACTGGCAATCACTGATTAAGGTTTAGTAACAATGGTACTGTCTGAGATACACATAATCGGTAGACTGCAACTTGAATCCCGGATAGTTTGGTTTGCAGATAGGATGCGCAACGAGAATGGGGACGAATCGGGACGAAACCACCCAACATGATGGGCTGGGATGGTGATAAACTCAAACTTGGGCTCCAAACGATGGAAACAATGTCAATGGATTTTCAAGGTAAAGGTATCTATGGTTCCTTAGATTTCCATTCCCAAAATGCGTCTAAGTTCTATAATCAACTATATTCCATCACTCCATCAACTCCATACTCCATCAACTCTATGGTTTCCGGTTTCCATTCCTTTCCCAAAATGCGTCAAAGTCGAAGTCGCTGGGATCCCCTCAGTCCGCGCCAAGGACGCCCAGCAACGCTTGGGCTCCGTCAAACGCATCAGCACTTTGGGAGGCGCGTCGCATTGGTGACCTGTTGGATGGGAGGCAATTGGATGGTTAGCGTTTTTTTTCCAATCATTCTTATAAATATGTACTCGTACATATTGTAGGCATATGTAGTAATAATATGTATGTATCAAAATAGATGCATGATTATATAACATATATATATATATATATACACACATATATATATATATATTCAACCGTATGTGGGAGTATGATCACCAATGACTAAAGATCTTTCAGGGAAACCACCAACCAGTGCTGATACTGTACACGGCCCAAATTGAACCTGGGGCATCTTGGACATGTCAGTTGGTCCAAGTTAACAACACACACACATATATATATATATATAATATCCAAATTGATGGGGAAAAAAAAACAGTACTGTAGCTGTAATTTTCAGCAATTGGATTCCTTGCCATCAATATGGGTCCCATGTATTTAGGGGCCGCATATGATTGGGAATTGTTGTACGTGGGATGAATCAGTCTTCGAGAAGATCGGGATAAAGCACCTTTTTGTTGGCACCATTAATTGTGAGATCACCAAAGTTGAAGATGAATGTGGCCAACCCAATTAAAATAATATCCCCAATATTACCATAATGGTAGGTTTATTTTTGGATTTTCCACATCATGCTTTGATTTTTGCTGGGAAAGATCAGCCACCAGCCCCTAAATGCAAGCTCGTCCAGCTACCACCGTCAAGGCGTGTGTGGAGTGATTTTGGGCTGCTTCATCGGCATGAGCAATTTGCTGATTATCGACTTGAAAGCAGCCGAAAGAGCCAAGAAGGAAAAGGAGCTCGCAAAGATCATGAAGAACCTCGGAGTGTAGCCATAGATGGTTGCTGTTTTTTTTAACATGTTTTTTAGGGGCACTAGATGAGTTTGCCTTCCAGTAAAGTGACAGAAAGATAGGAAATGCGGATAGAGATTAAGGTCAAGGTGTTCGCATATTTTTGGCAGGGGATGTGCAAACCACCAAGGACAGTGATGGAAGATGGCAGGCCAGAGCTGGGCCAAACATGTGGGCATATGTGGCCGTGAATCCGAAAGGAGACGTTTCAAAAGGAACTGGGTGCAGTTTCAATATTCGGGTACTGCAACATACTGCAACCACATTGGTTTCTATATCAAACATGACCACTTGGATCCGAACTTGGGGTCTCCCATTTTCAGACATGTTGAATTTTGGAGGGGTCATCTTTGCCGTAGGAAGAACAAGAGAGGCTGTAGTTTTTTGTTTCCTGCTTCGATGTCGGAGCTTGAGTTGTTGTTCTACCTTGCAGGGGTGTCAACCAATACGTGCTCTTACAATCCTAATTATTTTGTTTCTTTCATAATCTTCTAGGCAAAATATTCTCTTGACATTGCACGAGAAATCCATTGTTTTACCAATGTTTTACATCATTTATCTCTAGATCCTCTAGATGACTTCTACAACTGGCAAATTCAATATATCTCCATTGGTAGATCATTTGCCTACAGACTCCCGAAAAATCCCATCCCCCTTTCAGACAAAACGCCTCCATTCCATGGTCCCAAATATGCATTTTCATCTCCCACGTTTTACCATGGTCAATGGGGAGTGTTTAAATGTGTTTAATATGAGCGTGGAAGGGCTTATATGGGTGATTTAACCATATCAAACCAACAAATATGGTGGTATTATATATGCACAATTATATATATATATATATTTATAAATACATATATTTATATGGGAATCTATGATCAACAAATGAGGGGCTACTACTCTCTGGTGATTAATCTAGCTACGGCATGTGACGATTTTAATAGCTAAATCATGGAACTACATGGGTAGCTATGTTTAATTCCCGCAAGGCATATGGATGATCCCAGGCTATCCCATTGATATCCCCGTTAAGTACCTCATACCTCTCATTTCATATTCCATTAGAATGAACAATTGGGGGTTTACTACTATCAATTCTATTTTTTGTTGGTGACATCTCCATAAGTCATCATTAATCACCGTACAATCCCACTAAGTCATCATAAATTCCACTGTGGATCATAGAATCCCATTAAATCCTATACAATTCCATAGGTTATCATGAGAAAATCCCAATAAATCACCAGAAAATCCCATTTGATCACCATAGAATCCCACTAACTCATCATAGAATGACACTAAATCACCATATCCCAATTTGAGAAATGCCCAGCTGGTGAAACCAACCCCAGCCTCGAGCCAAACCCGACTCCGTCGGTCGCTTCAGGAAGGCCTTTGAATGTGATCGAACCACCTTGTGGGCCGTAGAGGAGGATGGGCGAACGATTCACATCTCTCAACAACTACAAAGCTCATGCATGGTCATCCTGTTTTGGTTAACCATGGGTTAACCGTGGGTTACTAAATGTTAATGGTTATGCAATAATGGTTAATAGTGGATTTTAAATCGTAACTCGAGGATCATCCCATTGATCGCAAGTGCATAGTAAATGGGCATTTCTTACCCAGTTACCTACTGCATGGGGACTTCGTAACCAGGGTGACTGACCAGTTACAATTCGTGGGATGATCCTCCAAGTGGGGGCTTCACCAGGGAGGCTTATGAGATTTTGGTATCTCATCTAAAGTATGGTTTAAACTCACCGAAAAATGGCTATGGCTCAAAATTATGGTACCAAAAATGGTCATTTTAAATGGTAAATTGACATCAACCAACCAATTATAGGGTTCATAATTTTGAGCCATAGCCAAATGAGAGTAACACCAACAAAGACAATTTCTAGTCACCGACAAAGGAGGGATTTCTGGGGAAATTATCCAGCAAGGTGATGTGGAGAACCAATGAGGGGAGACTAACCCTTATTGATGGCCAGCTACATGATAGTTGAAGATCCATGTTTTCTTAGATCCTACAAACCACATGTATCCAGCCATATCTTCAACACATGGTATACCTGGTATACACTACTGGGCTTTCTTGGGGGATTGATGTTGTATGTTGGATTGTTGGTAATTCCAGGTGAAGGTCCCATTTTACCTCCATATCATCATTATGTCTCCATTGCGTCACGATATTGCATTCCCAAGTTCTGATTATTAAAAGTTACATTGATATTCTTCCATGGGTTCCCATATTGTCTCATTTGTTTTCCCTCATTTCCCCAGAATGTGTTCCCATTTGTTCTCATTTGTATTCCCATATGTTCCCGATTGTTTGCCTATATGTTCCCATAATTTGTTTTCCTATGTTTTTTTCTCTTATTTGCCAATGTGTTTTCCCATAATTTTATTTTCCGACTATTCTCCATCAGTATTTTCCCGTATCCCATGATTTCAAATCTCTTCCCAGATTTTTCCCATGTCTTCCCATATGTTTCCTAGGTCTCCCCAGAGTTTCCCCACCTTCCAGGACAGCAACGAGCTTTGGAGCACCTTCGCCAGCGGCGTGGACGGCCGGCTGCGGATCGAGAAGTCGACCACGTCGCTGGCGGGATGGGTGGCCACGAAGAACGAGATGGTGAACATCCCAGATGTGGCGCAGGACAGGGATGGTGCTGGGCTACTTGCGGCTACTTGGATGATGAGAACGGTGAAATCGTAAGTATCTGGAGGTTTCTAGCGAAAATCATCAAATGGTGGGTTGTCCACTATAAATGGAAATCATTTAATAACTTAGTAAATGGTTTATAACCCAGATATAAGCCATATATAACTGGGGATACTTTGTATAGAATGGGGCTATAGTTCATCCACTTACTAAGTGGGATGGGGGGTGAAGGGCTACTGGGAGGATCATCCCATCAATCCCAACGGTTGAATAAGTCTAGTTAGCAACTCCATTCAGTGGGGTTATCCCATTGATGAATGGTTTATAACTATGGTTACAAACCAGCTACTCAGTTCTTTCTGGTGGAAAGGGCTTACCTGTAGGTGGCAATGAAGAGGTATTATCCATATGAAAATAATTGAAAATAGCCAGACAAAATGGCAATGCACCCAGACATGGCGCAGATGGCTCTGGATTGGCTGCAGTTTCTTTATGGGTTTTGATAACACGGTTTCGCTGGATATGTATTTTTTCAAAGTTGGGAAAAGGGCAGGATTTTGAATGGGATGTATGACAAGTTGAATATTATATATACATAATTTACACATAGACATAGCTTGTATAATCCCAGATGTGTAGCGGCTTGGGGAAACAATGTATAACTTGGGGCAGGGTATGGCTCAAAAGTTGGTAGTTATAACGGCAAACTTAGAAGGTGAACATGTTATTGACCTTTTGTTTTTAGAGATGCATTGTGTTTGGATTCCTGCCGGACCCATGTATGTTCCAAACAAACGTGTGTTTATCGATTTACTCGTTTACTGTAACTGGAAAGCATGCCCCCATCACTGCAGATTTTGATCCTTTTTTTTTTGAACTGGGGAAACTCCAACAGAACTTGGCCAAGAAGCCTCCATGGAGACCAGCAAAACAACGGCAGGATCCCCGATGGGCGAAAAATGTGGTGCACCCACGCGACTACGAAACGAAGTCCATGCTTTGCGCACCAGTTGTGGTGGAGGACAAGGTGGTTGCAGTGATTCAGCTCTTGAACAAGTTCCTTGGAACAGAAGTAACAGTAAGTAACATGAAGAACATTAGAAGTGACATGAAACAACCAAAGAATGTGAAATTCAAATGTAATTATTGGACAAATCTGGAAACATCCTTTTAAATTAGTGGTCAATTGTTACATGAAGAGAAACGTCTTGAACTAGTGGTAAATTGAACAGATATGAAAAAATGGATTTGCTATCGCATGAGAATCAGTCCACTGTCACCTGATATTAATCTACTCTCCTAACATTTGGAACACGACACAACCAAATTTGCTGGAAAAGTTATGTATATACCGAGTCTCCCCTTAAGATCAATGGCACTTGGGCTGACCGCACTTGGTAGCTCTAGCCTGAGTGGACAGAGCATGAAATTGGACCCTTGTAATAGGATCATCTAAAGATGGAAATAGCTGATACAGCCATACCGTTGTTTAGTCGCACTGATTCTGTGATCCGCAGACTGTTGATGTGACTAAACCTTCCAACCGTACACATGATTCCAGCTTCAACAGAGGGAGAACATGTTTGGGGCCTACTATTGAATACTTCGTTTATCAGTGGGGCAAAAACCCAAAGAATACACAAAACATATTTTTCCGGTACCAAGAATATAACATATTATATACATATAATATATACAGCAACCATGCAACCCCCACAAAGAAAGGAGTTGGTAACCTGAAAATATGTGGGGAAACATCACCGAACTACCATCCTGGAGTTACTTTGCTATCTTTTCGGGGGTTGGCATTGGCATTTATAGAATCATATATATATATATATATGCACCAATATAGTACACATATATTGTACACACACATATATATATATATAATATAGATAGCAGTGCATCAACCTCACTCAAGCATTGAACAGACCACGCCATGAAAACGCCCCGTTCCAGGTTGGATCAAGATGGCACTGCCGTCAGTTTCGACCGAGCTGATGAGCGGGCGCTGAAAATGATGGCAGGTCACACTGCCATGTTCATGTCTCAACTCTCATGATGGCTCCAACCACCCATATTCTGATGGTTTATACAACCCGTTTGTAGTAAATTGGGGATGGTTTGCTATTGCTTTTACTAACATTGATGTATGTTTTGTTGGTCAATCTGAAGGTTATCAACTCATTCTTATACTTGTGTTTTGTTGGTTATCACAAGTTGTCAACTCATCATTTGCCAGTTACTGGTATCTCCGTATATCTTTGTGGTGGTGTGCGTTGTAGAACCGACAGGCTGAGACACGACACAATTCACTTGCCAGCTGTGCAACGGGATTGGCTCGCGGAACTGCGTGCTTGTGACAGTTGCAGCTTTAAGGGTTGACTTCGTTTCATTTCGTTTCAGAACAAAATGGATCGAAAGCGTGGCTTGAAGCTGTCGTCATGCTGGCGGCTTGATCCCGTAGATGTCATGGGAAAGCCTCGTTTCCTAGAGATCCAGTACATATATCCCACCCTGAACCAATGAAATGAAATTCTGGGCGCCCTCCAGCAATTTAACCAGGCGATGGAAAGCCACTTGCTTCTGTACAGTATGATAATCCCCCATATGGTTCAATTATGAAGTTGGGTCTTACGATTTGAATTACGCACCCATGAACGATGATTTTCCATGATTTTCCCGTATTTATCCCAGATGTTTTCACTGATTGGGATTTGCCAGCTAGACACTAGCCATGTGAAATTATCAGAGGGTCAGGCCATTTTGGTGCAGGGTGGAATGACCATGGCAGCCGCCTCCCACCACTCAGGAAACTTCGATGCGCCACTTGACGGTTTGTGTGTTCTGGTGATGGGGTGTTTGTGTGTGTGTGTGTGTAAAATAAACGGCCTCACAACGACCATTCCATGAATTGTCGTTGTTTTTCTCGGTTTATGGAATGTTTGTAATTAGGGACTTTTTGGTGCGAACTAGCCCCCCAAAGAAAAACAAAAACAAAATAATGTCTTCCACAAGCTAGGAGGATTTTGTTGGCCTGCAATCTAACACTTTTGTGTCATCAGCTCTCAGCAAATCCGCGACTGTATTCAATTACTTTGAGAATTTGAGTCCCAACAGATGCAAAGATTCACCTGAATTTAGTCAAATACTGTGGATAAGTGGCGCTTCCCCCTTCCCTAGGTGCTGCCGAGACGAATTACACCGTCCTCGATTGGCTTAGCTCAAAATGGCCAACGTTTAGGAGAGGATTTGTTCGTGGGTTTGTCATTGCATTTGGATTGAAAATGGGGTATACCCCCAATATCCCACAATACCCCACAAGAACTGGACTATTGCTATGAAACAGAGGGCAAGTGATGATTAACCAATGGATGGAATGGCGTACACATGCGTATACCATTTTCAGACAAACCCGTGCTGTTTCGTTTTCTCCAGAAAACAAACGTATCCTTAAGCCTTTTATAATTAGTGCCCAGACAAAAAGGGGCATTGCTGGCAGTGTTTCCGAGCCTATGACCATGACCCAGATCAACATCCCATAGTCTTGGATGGGTGAGGGTGAATGCGCTGCCTTGACATCATGAATCCTATGTGGCATTCATCAGTGGATGAGATTTTTTTTTGTTCAGGCACCTAGGGAGTCGCAGAAAATGTTTCATGGTATTTCATTTGGTAGTTTGCATCCAAGAGTTAAGATAAACCTATTGATACCCAAGCAACTTGTTTCAGCTTAGTTCAGTAGCCACAAGTAGCCAGGCATGGTGAGGTCTCCAAGGCTCGATTTGGTAACACCATTGCCGTGCGGTACCGGGCCCCATTCCTAGCCAGGATTTTGCATAGAATGCAGTTCAGCCTGCTTCCCAAGGAAGCAGCTGCTGTGGAACAAGGCCCATGGGAAGTTCAAGCTGAGTAGATCCACTCTGAAAAGGTTCGTGATGCGCACCACAGAAAGCTTCACACTTCTGGGTTGATCCACCAAAATCAATGGTGTAAGTGAAGTAAATGGTACCCTGCCCCGTGAGGATTGTGTTTGCAGCGCCGGCTTCAGAGATTATCCCTGCATTCCCCTGATGTCATGGGGATTCAACTAGCCCTCAGTTCCGTGAACCCCCGAAGAATGTGTGGGCTTTTTAAAGGCAGATCATAGCCATGGGAAATAATCTTAGGCTCTTAGACATCTTTGGGGAATGTTTCAAATGAATAGGAACAACATGGTTAAATCAGATCGCGCTTGTATATCCCACGATCCATCCATTGTACATTATACATCCCCATCATCTATCCACAAAGAAACTATAATCCGCATGGATATATGTATATATATACTGTATATATATCTGTATCTGATAAATAAATATATTTATATACATCCATTATATCCATTACATCCATTGCGTATTACATGTATCCATTATGTATTACATGTATTATATTATCTATATTAAATTTTGAAAAGGAATATACCCATTGTATATCCATGCGCGTTCTTTTTTAAACGGGTAAAGGCGACCGAGCGACTCAGCGGCCAGGTTATTGGTTGCAGCAGGACCTTGTGCCGCAAGAAGCTGAGACAGGTTCGATGGGGTGACGTTGGTGTAACTTGGGGGTGTAACAAATGGTGTAGTCAAGGCAGATTAAACATCAATTCGTGGATATTCCTTGGGGTGCACACTTCATGTATATGTATTTTGTATATGATATATATATATATATATGATATATATATAAATGTATATCTATCTATATCTATCTATTATACATATATATACATTGATGTGTTTTTTATTTATTTATTATATATATATATATATGTATTTTTTTTGTTTTGCTGGTGGCGTCAGGTGCTTAGACATATTTTCCATCAGGATTCAACCAACAACTTTCAGTGTTGGATGGATTGAAACCACAGACCCCATGTGTGTTTCTGACTTTTCGACCCACGCGTTTCAGATGCAACCAATGACTCATATGAGCCTTCAATCCTCATGGTTTCACTTAGCAACCAATGGTAGGAGGCTTGGGGATGCTGCGTTTTAGATCGCGCGTTTCGCCAGGAAGGCCAATGCGTTTCGTCTTCAACGTCGGCTTCTACAGGCGCGTAGTCTCATTGGACACCCCACTGGGGATCCTGGTCGGCTCTAAGTTGGCATCCCAGTACAGGTGCAATCACTTTTTGTGTAAAGTGAAACATTTCTTTCATTCAATTGGCTTAAGGGAAATACTACCAGGAAACCTCATATTTTTTTTGGAAACTCCATGGTATCTGGTTTAGATTTCCCTTAAACCAATCCATTGATTCATACCTTCTAATAATCATTTTAATGTAGCAATGGAAAATGACCCATTTATAGATTTTGATTTCATATGATTTGCCGTTATTCAAGCTATATTAGTTCAACTACCAGAGGGTGGGTCTTCGTCTTTCGCAGCATCCAGCCACGGGTATCCCAGTATCCTCTGATCAATGGGGAGCCAAGGGCCTTGACATGCGTGGTTTCACAGTTTCACATGCACGGCATGAATGCCTCATGCGCTTTTAGAGGTTTGCTGATGCTGGTCCTCTAGATGCCACGAAACCCGGTCGCGCCTGCAGGCCTGATGCTTTGTACATAGATGCGGCGGCTGACATTGCCGCTTGTTTTAACCAATGGCATCACCGCAAATGACATGTCCGTAAATGGATGTAAATATTGTAATTAGTTTAAATGGTGTTCAATTCAAGCAACATGTTTGGCAACTCCAATACGTATTAAACAATGATCCCTCATCTTCCAGTTGCTATTCAGATAGGCAACCAGTCCCCAAATCGCAAGGGACAGCCTCAACCTTGTTGCTACAGATTCAAGGTACCTCGATGTGTAGATAGTATTACGCTGATTGGTATGTATGTGTAACACCTCGAAATGACCAAGACTTCTTCCTGGCTCACGTCATTCTGTATTGACCCAGTCCATGTTGAGTAGCCCCGCAATACCCAGAATGAAGTTACCATCGAGTAGACTCGCATAGCTATGTAAAATCGCTCATTTATTTATTTGTTGTTTCCCCATTCAGATGATTATTTTCCATAGCTATATTAAATACATTTAAATACTATATTAGTTTACCAAAGGGTACTCACTTTATCTTCCTTGGATTTTGATGGAGTTTGCCATGTCTCGCCACAGACTGGGCATGTCCTGCAGCTGGTCTGCCCTTCCCAGGTCGGCATCGATATGCTTCGGACCTTGCCGGCCTTTTTTGGGATCTCCATGGCGCAGCCCGGTGAGAGGCTCTGGATCGATGCCCACCGGGTTTGACAAAGACGTGGGCATATAATACTACATGGGCATGGGTCAAAACCTATGAATTTATCAATTTTAATGGGATGGACATCCATTTACCAGCTATTTTGGGGCTCACTAGGTACCAGGGTTTTTACTCATAGCCATATATATATATATAGATTATGTATATATATATATATATTGCATTATATATGTATACCCTCCGGTCATTCAACATACTTATGGAAGATGGGCCATTTATAGATTATCTATAGATGATTGACCATTTGAAAATTTGTTCGATAGCAAAATGTGAAATTACCAGAGTGCAGACTTTTCTGTTCTTGATTAGGGTTTTTGCTTGAAGCTTAATAATATTGCAAATATCTTTCCACACGGGCTAGAACCCTACTGGAAATGCTGTTTGGGCGATCCCCTTAGCCTCTGAACATTTTCGGCAACACCATTGCTTCTCAGGAGGTGTCCATAAGCCCATGCTGGTTTCAGGTCTTTTCAAGCCACAGCACTGTCATCACAGAAATGACAAGCCTATCACTTTGGATATATTTTTCAGCCTAGCACACCAGCCAACTATATATTTCATATTTCATAGCCTGTCACATCAATCTCTTTTACATGAAAAAAATCCGTAGTTTTAGCCCATCATCATTTTTTGCCTATCACATGAGCGAACCCAGAGTTGGGGTTTATCGCCGTATCAGCCATGGGATGATTGATTCTCAGGGGTCCATGGCTTGCCGTTTTCCATGGTTTTGCATGGTTTGCGATGTTCATGTTTTTTTAAATGTTTTTTTCCCCTCGTATGATGTATAAATGGTTTGAGGGGTTCATTTCAAGATCTGGAGGTGAATCATGATGGAATCCCCTGCATTTATAAGAGAATCCAGTGTCAGCGGAACACGGTGCATGGTGCAGGGATAATTTTTCTACTTTATATAAACCATCCCCCCAAATCCCAATAAATGGGTGGTGTAAACCATCCCAAATGGATCCAAGTGGTAGGTTTATAGCAATGGATTTATAGCAGTATCTCAGTTTTGAATCGTGACAAGTGTATGTGTGGCTACAGTTTCAACAAAGAAACCATGCCGCAGAATAACCAGGCGAATGGATTTGTTTGAACACAGGGTATCCCAAAATCCATTGACTTAACACCTTTTTCCCTATAGTAGACATGACAATTTTCAATATTTTCAGACACATCCAAATCTCAATGAAGTGAAACTTACCCTTTGGCAATTTGCCTAACATAGCTATGGGAAATCACATTCTTTACATCGGTCGGTAAATCATCTACACATATGCAATTTTTCAATAATTTTTCCATAACTATGTTAAATTTCCAGGTAACTTTGAAATGTCACCCCCTTCCAGGTGGAATTTGGGACTTGCATATACCTCGACTCTTAGCAGCAGTGAAGCAGTCCCGCTGGCACGAAAAGCAAGATGAGGTTGAATAAACAAGTATGTGACATGAATGATAGAGGGAAATAGGACATAAGCATGCAGGTTCAAATACTTCATATATATTCTAAGATTGTTTCAACATATTATGTCAAATCTTGACCAGGATTCATGATACTGCTAATGTGGTAAACCATGGTAAACCCAATGATAAACGATCCGCAAAAATTGAGGTGTATTAGTTTGTATACCTCTATTTGGGATGATTTGAAATTATATCCCAAATAATATCTATACTATATTAGTAAATCTCTATTTGAGTATATTAGTTTGTATCCTCTATTTATATCACTATTAGTTGGTGCTTTCAAGAGTGATCTTCGATCCTTGTGTGCTAAGGAACGATTACGCGGACTTGGTACCCTCCAAGGACGACCGCGACCTAGCGTGGCGCCATTTGTGGTAGACTCGTAGAGACATCAACAGGCTGAATACGCGCATCATCAGGTGTATATCAAGATATACTACCCATAATATTCCATTGACAATACATGCCGTGTATATATATATATATATGTGTGTGTTTATCTTATTGATACATACATCCATCCAATGCCGCATCCATACATCGATACAACCATACAACCATACATACATAATTAGCACATACAGACATACAGACATACACGCATGCAGTGTATATATATATATATATAGCTACACATCCATTTACACAACACATACACATACACATTCACATACAAATGCGCATTCACAAACACACACACACACAAACACACACACACACACACACACATACATGCAGACTCATACACACACATGCATGAATACAGCACGTACAAGCATTCATTTAGTCCCAAGAGCCTTGAAGAAATGACCCTTGGAACCAACGCTTCGCTGCAGGAACTCTGGCGGCTCCATGCGGGCAGCCAAAAGTTACTCTTCGCGCCAGAGTTGCAAGATGTCCTGGGAGAGAAGGCGTGGATCGAAAAATCTGGTGAATCATCGCTTTCCCGTTGAAGAACTGCCAACTTTTGGGTGATATAGTTTTCCCGTAAAAGGCAATATCTCTCCCGTTAACAAAAAGACAAGCCAACATTGGAGAGATATGGCTTTTATCATGGTGGTGTATAGTTATAAAGATGCATACAGAGGCAGACTCCTCGCATTGGCACGAAAAGTTGACCAGTTTCAATCATCGTAAGCAGGTGCAAACCAGGCACTTGTCGTCATGTTTGGTTGGTAGGTTATTTGCCCATTACTGTACTGCGTGATGGTTTCATTTGTTCTCAGCGTTCCGTCCATGCATAATGATCTCAACTGATTCAATCGCTGTGATGATCCCCGAACTTCATATTTGGTGATCAGAAGTGACCCACTTGCCAACAATCTATCATCAAATCAGTTGGTTTATCTAATTCCAAGCTTGCTGCTGTAAGATTGGTTTCTTCATGCCTTAGAGTCACTTCAGTCCTCATAGCTTTGTGCGACACAATATGCTTGTGCTCCTTGTTGGATGTGCATCCCAGTTAGTCAGTGGTTAATAAGCATATTATAATCCAGTAATTTGTACGGCATAATGCCCCAGTTCTGTGTTGGTTAGAACCTACTTACTAGATGGGATGCACCCCCAAGTAAAATTCATCCACAGATCACCCGTCCCAATCCCGCCAGGATCACCAGTGCCGCGTGCAGCTTGGCGGTTTTAGGGTCTGTTTTTTTGCTAAAAACACCTGCATTTGCGCAGCTTGTTGATGTTGATTCCATAACTATATGATAGTCTGATAGTTGTATTATATATATATATATAAAGTATAATCATTTGATATACATCATAGTGTGCAGTTGAATATGTTGAACTGGCTGACCGGCAGCCCAAGTCCCTCAGGTTTTTTTTTTTTTTTCGAATGAACCTGCCCTCGCTGAGGTACTATGATGCGTTGCTTGGTCGAATGGCCTAGGCCCTCATCCAAGTGCTGTGTGAAGGTGTGTGAATTTCGGGAAGAGCTTTTGACAGTACTTCATGCAGATGATCTACAATGATTTATGGTGATACACATGTTATCGTACGACCCCGGGTTGTGACCACATCTTTGTCAGCCTGAACCACGAAGTCCCCAGCCATTGTTTGGTAATACTGTATTCCAAATGTTGGCGGGTCAAGTCAACCCCCCTGTTGCTTGACTGTTTGCATCGGGCAGCTAGCCCTGGTATCCATCTCTTTACAGTAGTTGCTTGCTTAAATACACAGGCAATGGGGCATCGGTATGGGTCAGAATTGTGTCCGCCCCCCCCCCCCAAAAAAAAAAAACGGCTACATGAGCCCTGAATATGATTAATCTTTTGGGCTCATTGGTGGGTGCCACAATGTTGGCCCATACCCTAACATGGGAGTGTCCAAAAAAAATTGATGGATGCCCCAAAATTGCAATGAAATCACAGGGGAAGGTTCGGTTCAAAGCAGTTTGGGCTTGGCATATCCGTTTCAAGCAATACTGAACATGGGGTACCCCGACATCCACTGCTTCATGTTTTTTTTCTCCGATGAACACAAGCATTTGGAGGGCATGCCCTGTTTTTAGACATGTCTAGAATCTAGAAGCACCCACAAATCATATTGTGTGAAGGAGATGTATTACATTATGTCATAGAACCCCATTACATCGACACGGTATATCCGCACGAGCCCCACTGTTGGTTGGTTAAACCATTTCCCCCGTAAAAAACCCAAAAACTAATCTTGTTTGGAAGGGATTCCCCATTACTATATGAATATATTCCGATTCAGAAACTTCCCCCGATTCTGCAACTCCGATTCAGAAACTCCGATTCAGAAACTCCAACGATTCAGAAACTCCGATTCAGAAACTCCAACGATTCAGAAACTCCTGGTTCCCCCGATTCTGAAACTCCCGGGAGTCACGATTCAGAAACTCCAGTGTGTCCCGATTCAGAAACTCCAGTGTGTCCCGATTCAGAAACTCCAGTGTGTCCCGATTCAGAAACTCCTGCTTGTCCCGCTTCAGAAACTCCTGCTTGTCCCGATTCAGAAACTCCTGCTTGTCCCGATTCAGAAACTCCAGTGTGTCCCGATTCAGAAACTCCAGTGGGTGCCGATTCAGAAACTCCAGTGTGTCCCGATTCAGAAACTCCAGTGTGTCCCGATTCAGAAACTCCAGTGTGTCCCGATTCAGAAACTCCTGCTTGTCCCGATTCAGAAACTCCTGCTTGTCCCGATTCAGAAACTCCAGCGTGTCCCGATTCAGAAACTCCAGTGTGTGCCGATTCAGAAACTCCAGTGTGTCCCGATTCAGAAACTCCTGCTGGTTCCGATTCAGAAACTCCAGTNAAACTCCAGTGTGTCCCGATTCAGAAACTCCTGCTGGTTCCGATTCAGAAACTCCAGTGTGTCCCGATTCAGAAACTCCAGTGTGTCCCGATTCAGAAAATTCAGTGTGTCCCGATTCAGAAACTCCAGTGTGTCCCGATTCAGAAACTCCAGTGTGTCCCGATTCAGAAACTCCAGTGTGTCCCGATTCAGAAACTCCTGNAGTGTGTCCCGATTCAGAAACTCCAGTGTGTGCCGATTCAGAAACTCCAGTGTGTCCCGATTCAGAAACTCCTGCTGGTTCCGATTCAGAAACTCCAGTCCTGATTCAGAAACTCCAGTGTGTCCCGATTCAGAAACTCCTGCTTGTCCCGCTTCAGAAACTCCTGCTTGTCCCGATTCAGAAACTCCAGTGTGTCCCGATTCAGAAACTCCAGTGTGTCCCGATTCAGAAACTCCTGCTGGTTCCGATTCAGAAACTCCAGTGCATGTGTCCCAATTCAGAAACATAGATTTCTTGTAGCGATCCCTAGTCATTTTGAAAATTTCCCCCCCAAGGACCTACATGCAATAGCAGTGGTCAACTCACAGCCTCCCCTTACATAGATTNCACAGACCTACATGCAATAGCACTCGTCAACTCACAGCCTCCCTTTACATAGACTTCCGGTTTGTATTTGAAATCATTTTTACAATTCCCCCCCCCAAAGCCCTACATGCAACAGCAGTCGTCAACTCACAGCCTCCCCTTACATAGACTTCTGGTTCCGATTTGAAGTCATTTTTACAATTTTCCCCCCCCCAAGGCCCTACATGCAATAGCAGTGGTCAACTCACAGCCTCCCCGTACATAAACTTCCGGTTTCGATTTGAAGTCATTTTTAAATTTTTCCCCCCCCAAAGCCCTACATGCAACAGCAGTCGTCAACCTCCCCTTACATAGACTTCCGGTTCCGATTTGAAGTCATTTTTAAAATTTCCGCCCCCCAAATCCCAACATGCAATAGCAGTTGTCAACTCACAGCCT
>BGPT01000971.1:103130-127460 GCA_003297045.1 Symbiodinium sp. clade C Y103 | reverse complement strand
CATAGCGCTGTCCTCAGGAGAAGCAGAGTACTATGGGTTGCTGACAGCTGCCTGCAACGCTTTGGGAGAACAAGCAGCTCTCAAAGATTGGGGAGTCTACTTCCCGTGCAGTGCTGGATGGACGCGAATACTGGCCTAGCCATAGCTTCGCGCCACGGCTTGGGCAAAGTCAAGCACATTGACACAGTGTTTCTCTGGGTACAGCAAGCTGTGGGTACTGGTCGAATAGCCCTGGACATGATGACAAAGCCGCTTGAACGAGCCCGAACGCAAATGCTGCTAGAGAGGATGAACTACCACTATATGAGTGGCCGACATCATCTTGCTCTGAACGTTTGAGGGGGCTTGGGCTAGGCTTTTCAGGACCTGTTCTCTAGCTCAGAAAGCTTGGTGAACCTTGCTNATGAGTGGCCGACATCATCTTGCTCTGAACGTTTGAGGGGGCTTGGGCTAGGCTTTTCAGGACCTGTTCTCTAGCTCAGAAAGCTTGGTGAACCTTGCTTCCTTCGGGAGGCGTGTAGAGGTTTAGGGTCCTGTCTATAGGGTTAGCTGGTTGANTTCAGGACCTGTTCTCTAGCTCAGAAAGCTTGGTGAACCTTGCTTCCTTCGGGAGGCGTGTAGAGGTTTAGGGTCCTGTCTATAGGGTTAGCTGGTTGACAGTTGTTGTTTCACCGCAGCCCCTTTTGGCTACTAAGCCAAGCAAAGCGCAGAGAAAAATATCTGCTGCAGGAAATAATCCCATCCCCCTATATTAAACATCACCCAGAAACCCATACCTATGATTTAGGATCTCTTCCTTCGGGGGCCCATAGGTGTGGGGTATTCAATATCAGCAAAAAAGGGACTATTTCTTGTTTGATGCCATCTTAAGCAAATTCTCCTCCAGATTCAACCAACCCCCACCAAAGGTAACCCCTAGTGATAGACGGTTGAGAAAGACATTATTTTTGGTTGTTGCTTCTCAATAAGCCCTAAATCAACCTTAATGAATCCTAATTCTGGCCCGTTTATGCTTGGTATGGTTGGTTTGAGAACCGAGTAGCTTTGCTGGTTATACCCAAATGGTACTGGTAGGTTTTCCAAATGGATATCAACCCCAATTATATTCGCCTTGAAATGCTTCGGTTCCTTCAATTATATGACCACGGTTTTTCCCAATTTTGGTGAATTGTTATCTATCCAACCAAGAATTGGATGGTTAATACTTAAAATAAACGAAAATCAGTGGTCCCCGTCCTAAACTTTGACCCGTCCCCATGGTCGAGCTCGCCTGAGGCTCTATAGAACTGGCCGCTGATGAACCGGTAGCCAGTTGGACCCATGTGGCGGTGTGGAGCCACAGAATTGCCATGGTAAGGGATCAAATTTACCGCGATTGATAGGGGATTTCACCAACTGTTGGTTGATATAGGGGCTTCACTTGATTTCACATGATGGAACCATCAGTTTTTTGTGTTTTTTTTGGGGGATTCGCTCCAAGCATTTCGTGGAGATTTCATGGGATTTAGGCAGCTAAAGTGGGGATTTTCTACCACAACAGTTTATGGGAATACAATGGAACCCATCATAGGACTCAAAAAGTGGCGCAGTTTGGCTCAATTGGAGAAACTGGTCCGTGCGGTACATTGGAGTTTCTTGAGATATGCTTCAAGTTACTATAGCTTTGCCAAGCGGTTGCAGTGAGAAGTTTTCGATTCTGCAGTCCTCCAAAGTAGGGGACTTGAGGGTTCTGGCACAGAAATCCTTTCAGCGTGGCTTCTTGAGGCTTGTGGCCGCAGACCATCGCGCATTGGATCCTACTGTGTCTCTGCAAGCTGCGGGACTTGAAGATGGAAACTATTTGACGGCCATTGTCTTGGAGGCACAGCTAGCTGCAACAGAAGGAATTTTTGCGTTGTTTTGCTCTGGAGGTGACCGAGTTGTCACGTGGGGCTATCGAAACCATGGTGGTGACAGCGCTGAAGTCCAAGATCAGCTGAAGGCTGTCCAGCAGATGCAAGCAACAAAGGAGGCCTTTGCTGCCATCCTGGCTGATGGGTCAGTCGTGACTTGGGGCAATCCAGACTCTGGTGGTGACAGCTCTGAGGTCCAAGATCAGCTGAAGGGTGTCCAGCAGCTTCAAGCAACGATGCAGGCATTTGCTGCGATCCTGGCAGATGGGTCAGTCGTGACTTGGGGCGATCCAGGCCATGGTGGTGACAGCTCTGAAGTCCAAGATCAGCTGAAGGGTGTCCAGCAGATTCAAGCAACGATGCAGGCATTTGCTGCGATCCTGGCAGATGGGTCAGTCGTGACTTGGGGCACACCAGGCCATGGTGGTGACAGCTCTGAAGTCCAAGATCAGCTGAAGGGTGTCCAGCAGATTCAAGCAACACACTATGCATTTGCTGCGATCCTGGCCGATGGGTCAGTCGTGACTTGGGGCAATCCAGACCATGGTGGCAACAGCTCTGACGTCCAAGATCAGCTGAAGGGTGTCCAGCATGTTCAAGCAACACACTATGCATTTGCTGCGATCCTGGCCGATGGGTCAGTTGTGACTTGGGGCAATCCAGACCATGGTGGCAACAGCTCTGACGTCCAAGATCAGCTCAAAGGTGTCCAGCATGTTCAAGCAACCCGCTATGCATTTGCTGCGATCCTGGCGGATGGGTCAGTCGTGACTTGGGGCCATCCAGGCTCTGGTGGTGACAGCTCTGAAGTCCAAGATCAGCTCAAAGGACAGGTCGTCCAAGTTCGTTGCTATCTTGCATTTGCTGCGATCCTGGCGGATGGGTCAGTCGTGACTTGGGGCAAACCATACTATGGTGGTGACAGCTCTGAAGTCCAAGATCAGCTCAAAGGTGTCCAGCAGGTTCAAGCAACAGAGAATGCATTTGCTGCGATCCTGGTGGATGGGTCAGTCGTGACTTGGGGCTCTCCAGACTATGGTGGTGACAGCTCTGAAGTCCAAGATCAGCTCAAAGGTGTCCAGCAGGTTCAAGCAACCCGCTATGCATTTGCTGCGATCCTGGCGGATGGGTCAGTCGTGACTTGGGGCGATCCAGACTATGGTGGGGACAGCTCAGCTGTCGCAGCCAATTTTGCATATGTGTAATTCATTATATTGGCGCAAAGTCGCCCTGCACTCTGGAATCCGACAGATTTATAAGAATGGCATTCGAAAGCGTGTTTGAAAAGTCCTAGGATTGACCTGTAGCAGAGGCAGTGTCGGTCCCAACAGGTGTTTACCCACAAATATCGAGATGTCAATCTTAAGTCATCATTAGAATCCATCTGAGGTTGCTTCAACATTGTCCATATACTTGCCAAGATTGGCCGTTCTCCTACTTAGAATTGAGTATAGAAATTTACCGGCTTATGCCTCACACCGGGTCACCAGGCAAGATGGGAGGAGCTAGGGTATCAAAACCCTGGTCCCCTTAGACCAACATAGCCGAGATTTATGGGGGTTCATCCCCCAAAATTGGGGAACTAGAGGTTTTGACCTATATCCATACACCAACAATGAGTGGGGATGTGGATGGACATTAAAGTGTACGACTCAGGATCAATCTGAGGACAGACTTCTTGCAAGGACCTTGAACCCTATTTACTTGGATGTCCATCCCACTTGGTATCTATATCTGAGTTTATTCCATTTATATATATATGTACATATATATATATATATAAGTGGGTTATAACCAGATCATTCAGTGCATGCCAAATTGGATGCACATCCCAGCGGACGTCCAATCCAGAACATGATCAGCACGATGTTTGGGATAGGGGATGAATCTCTCAGAAAGTGGAGCCTGGCATACATGGAACAGGTTGCACTTAGGCTTCTCAACAAGTCAGCCTTATGTTACACTCTATCACGTGTGAAGCTTCGTGTTGGCTATCTTGCCGATTCTTCCTGAGTGGATTACAGCGAACATTTGCATTTGTAGACTCTTGAGGATCTCAAGACCAAGGTTTTCCCGAAATTCCTTGAATCAACCAGTGACTTTATGAGTTTAAGTCTTACGGGCCCTTCCATTTCCGAGATTTCTCCAAGATACCCTCTGGTAACTTTCAGATGATTTGCAGTAACCCCATACAAGATAGACAAGTAAATCATCACTATTTTGGTAGGATGGTACTTTTCTATCTTTTTGGGGATTTACTATACCTACAAAACATGACATGTTCAATGGCTATGTTGGATTACCAAAGGACTATCCCAGGTCAGTCCCAGTTGAAGCCGTCGGCAACGTACCAGGTCTTCTCCAAATCCGTCCTGGCAGAGCAGACCACGCCACTGGGCCGAGAGAATCCCTGGGATCTACGGGGGAATTGAAGCGGCAAAAAGGCTGGATTTTATATGGGATTTAATGGGGACTTGTTGGAGATTGATTAGGGACTTTGGGGATATGTTATGGGATATCATGGGTATATGTTATACCAATGGGATGTGAATGGGATATTTCATGATGAGTTGACCACAAGACATGGGAATTCGTGGGATTTTTGTGGAGGGTATCGAACGGGATACGTAGGGGTTTAACTATCAGAACGGGATATAATGGGAATGTAATGGCATAAACAACCAGCAGTAATACAACATTTGGATGTGTCTTAAAAAAATCCCACACGACAAATTCACTGGGGAAAATGACGAGCGGATTTAAAATAGGCACCCAATTTTCAGACAAACCCATATGAAATCACAAAGCATCAATGCTGTATATTTGGCTGGTGGTTTCACGCATTTTCTATATTCTCCAACTACCCTCTGGCTATTTAGCCATAGAAAATCCCTGATAAATGGAGGGTTTAATGGGAAAATCGTCCAAAATTGTCCATTTTCCATGGCTATGTTAAATAACCAGAGGATAACTAACATGGAATGGTTCCGGTTGCTGATTTGAACAGTCTTCAAAAGCCTTGTTGATTGATGATAGGGGACTATACTACCCGAATATATTGCAGATTATCACAACCAGTTATTGTTTTATGATGTTTTTCTCATTTCTATTTTTTTTATATGTTCCACCCCTCCTTGGATGGTTCGATGCCAGGTTCCCCCAAGCTCCAAAATCGCTGACGATTTTGACCCGAGGCCAGCAGCTTTGCAGATCCACGACACCGATGCACTGGTGGAGAATGTCGCCTGGAGAATTGGGCCGTGGTCAGGAACTGCTTCGGAAGCTTACGATCACCGGGTGTGAAGATTCGACAGGAGAGATTTAATTTGGATCATTGAAACCATGGTTTCCTAAAATAGGGGTACCTCTAAATCATCCATTTTAGTAGGGTTTTCCCTTATAAACCATCCATTTTTGGGTACCCCCATTTTAGGAAACCCCCAACCCCGCTTTGATGAGTTCGATGAAAGATTTCACCAAGATAGGGGCGGACTAGTGGGATGACAGTGGGATGAATTCCCCCTATGAACTAGCATATTACCATAGGGATCCATAGGGTTTAGGTGATTCACATCCATGAATTGTACCCCCAGTTCTCATCCACGGATTTTCCATCCAGAAAACCATCCAGCTATTGGGTACCATCAATTTTGGTGGCTTCAAGCCCAGATCATCCCCCGTTGACTGCCCCTGGCTTCGACTAGAACTCGAGGTGTCGTTTCCGGATCTGGACCTCGACACTGGGCAGATTGGTGGAACCTTATCCTGGCGTGGAACCACAGCTGGTGCTATGGATTCATGGGGGGTTTGATGGGATTTAACCCTGCCCAACATGGGGGATTAAAACCCTGCCCAGAATGAGATAAGATTGGGAATATCATGGGAATTATAATATAGCTATGGAACATTGTGGAACCAAAAGACCAATTTTTGGGAGATTGACCCATTCGAAAAGGTGATTTTCAATAGTGATTAGTCAAGAAAACGGAGCGATGGGAGTGAATGGGGATGAATGGGGATGAATGTGGGCAGCAATGGGGATAAACAACCATCAAACATTGGGATTTGATAAGATCTTATATACCCTGTACCATGAATTTGGAGGGATGCCCATAAGTCTTAGCTGTTTTGATCCAGACAAAAGGGTTCCAGGGTTTTGACCCATAACCGTCTGACAAGGATCCAATAGTAGTGGTTTATGAAATTGCGTAAGCCCTGCTAGTTGGGATTGTTTTTGGTGGCCCACAGATGGTAATTTGGGGTGGGTTGCTATCCCACCGTAGCCTTCGCTGACAATCCAAAGAGTATGGTACTTTTCTCCAAGTGCCCGAAAACATAGAGATAACCCGAAAAATCTCCAAACAATCCAGTGCTCAATCATCATGCCCCACACTGAAATTGCCATCAAGTGGGATTAAAATCCCACATCTTCCGGACAAACCCACACCATGGTTTCGTCCTTCAGCGTCACTGCTGGCCCAGGGACATGCCCCCTGATGGCTCGCTAGCGTGGACCCTGGAAAATCGGGTGGATCTGATTGAAAAGAGGGCTGGTTGAAGTAGCAAACGCCTTTAATGCACAAGAATACAAGGTGGGGCACCCTAGATAGCTAAGTTGGTTTCTGACTAGGTGAACTAGGATTTATGGTAGATATATCTATAGTTGATGGGGTTTAGAAACCAACAAAGATAACGTTTCGGGGCCTCACCTTGGGGATTGACCCCCCCAACAGTGATACTGTGCGGATTTCAGCCAGAAAAGATGGGGGATCGATGCTGAGGTAAAGCCACCATAAAACCTCCAAGTTTTTCTAGCGTTTAACACCACCGATTTCTGGTGATATTGGGGATGGCTATTGGGTTTACCACATTCTCAACACAACGGATTTGGGTGAATTGCAACGACCTCCCCCACGACCTCACCGTAAATGATGGTGAATGTACAACCTCAGGTCGGTCACCACAATTAGATTCATGGTTGAACCTGGCACTGGAATTTCCACCATGAATCCAAATCCGTCCAAATCCCATTTTCTTTGGGTGGTTTCCTTAGGCAATCCAACCTTTCAATGGAGACTCCACCATGAAATTGCCAGGAAGGATTGGATGCAGCAAATGTGCTGCGAATGCTCCGAACAAGAAAATCCGGTTCAAACCATATAGGTATGATTAGTTGGCCTCTGGTTCAAAGTGAATCTGTGACAACTGAGGTCACAGAATTCGTGGTGTATCTCTCCAATGGAACGGGGTCACGGCCCCAACCGCGACTTTTTTGGACCGGCCCTTTGTCAGTTGGCGTTAATGGTGGCAAAGGGTAGCACGACTAAAAGACACAATGACAACTGGAAATCAAAGGTTTCAGAGATAAATCATCTGAAAGGGGGTATCGGTATATGTTTTCCTTCAGATTTCACATGTGTATCGTATGGCCTGGCAATGCGATGCATGCCAAAGTAGCTTGTAATAGATATTCATTGCCGAAACCTTTTTAGTCACCATGGCCATTTCCAATCCTCAGATTTGAAACCAGCAACACATAGGTTGTGTCTCCAAACAGTAAATATGGTGATGAAATCATCTGAAACCCCACTGAAAATCGCCCAAAAATGAGGGACTTTACAGCCCACCATGATCAAAGCACCTTCACCTAGGCGCGTGGACTACGCCAACGTCACGGCGACGGTCAACGAAGTGTCGGTGCGCTTTTCCGATGTGGAGCCTTGGGGGTTGAAGAATCAGTTTTGGGCCAAAACTGCGGGAGATTCCCAATTTATGGCCATTTTAAAGCCTGGGAACATGATGATACGACCTTGGTGATTTTGGGTTTTCTCAGACATACCCAACTTGTTTTTCCAGCTTGCCAGTGGTTCATGTTCCGATTTTGGGGCCCTGGAGCTGGACCAGGTGCCAGCGGAATTTGGCTTCGACTACCCGCAGCACTTGGCATGTTGAGCTCGGGGCATTGGTTCAGGGGGCGCAGTGAACCGCTGAATGTCAATGGATTGGTTAATGGGAAAATTGGAACCGGAAACCCATGGGATTTTCCCATCAAATTGATAGGGGTTTCCGGTTAAAATTTTCCCATTCACCAATCCATTGAGAATGGGAAAGCTATCAACCAACTAGTATATATAATGAGATGGGATAGGGGTATTTTCGTTGTTCACTTGTTTCAGCAAATCGGATCGGATACTTAGATACCTAAACCTTGGTTTGGGCGGACGAATGCCATGGTTGGTCCGTAAGAACTACTGGGAGGCTGAAGCATGGCACGCTTTGCCCCTTCCAGCCTCTCTGCGTTCTCTGCAATAGGCAGGATTGATAGATAAACTTCTTGTTTATTTACACGGGATACCAACTTTAATAGCAAGTTGATGACATTTTCGAATTGTGAATTTAGTTGTATACTAATAAGATTTAAATTGTTGATTTCTCAGAATTTTTGGGACTTGATTTTTTTTCCAACGCTTCAAACTTCGGGTTTTCACCATGCCAGGTACTTCTGGGTTTACAGCAAGTCGTCCTTGGCAGAAGCCACGACGCCCTACATCCACAGCATTGTGGGATCGTCCCAGTGGCTGAGAGAATTTCCCGGTAGAACGGTACACCCATAACATGACCATTTAAGAAGGAAAATGATGGTTAACCAATGGATTTAGAGGCACCCTATTTTCAGACAAGCCCATATGTATATGTATATATATATATATGTATACATAGATAATTAATCCGTTGAAATACATGAATATCAATGATCAGTGATTGAAACCTACTATAATGATGACTAATGATTATACATTTCTCTGAATAATTTGTCGAAATGCATGATTACAATTAATGAGTGATTGCAACCTATTCTAGATGACTAATGATTAGACATGATTCCAATTATTACAGGCTTACGCGCGGGAAAGGTCGAGGTCAACACGATATTCAGTCCTCCTCAAAAGGTGATGCACCAAGATCAGGATGTCAATTGGAAAACACCTCAGGTGTAAGGCGAACACCCATCCCTTCATAGCCGGTGAAAAGGTTGTTTTCCAATTTACCAATTTCTTGACATACGACCACCTTAGGGCCGGGGCGAACTGAGAGGTTTCATCCTCAGGTTTTTTTGGGAACGTCTCGAATTTTCCTTGGCCAAAACCAACCTCTCCCAGGTGGACGTGGATGCCACGGTGCTCAATCCGCAGTTTGTTGGACAGGCCTGCTCGAGTGGCTGGCAGACCGCCCTAGCCCTGGATCGCGTTTTTTTTTTCGTTGAGTGATATCCACCAGAAGTAGAACAATTGTTGGTCACCAAGCATCACTCATGTTCAAGGAAAAATTGCAGGATAAAGCCAAACAATTGACGGGTAGCGGAACGTCCTTTGTCAGTGCATGTTGGAAGTACCTGACACTGTTTGGGCATGTAGTATCGGGCATTAAACTCACTACATAATAGCAGCAACAATCAACCGATCACATCTGAGGGGATTCCTGTAGTTTTCCCTTGATTAAACTAACCGATTGATTGGTTTATACTAGCAAGGGTTGGGATGCATGTCGCATTTTTGAGATTTAACACATCACCCCAAAGTTTCTTTGGATTTCCCAGTTTTGATTGGGTGAACATCTAAAATAGGGGATGGATCATTACCGCAACTATAAATTGGCCCAGAGGAGAGGACTCCAGGTAAATCCTAATTGATTCCATTTACGGGTTTGAAAATAGACTAGCCCCAAACTTTGTTGGTTTATCCGTTTTTTCATCATTTTCCCTATTAAAACAGACATTTTTTTTCGGTGGTACCCCCAATTTTTTGCGAGACTGCAGGACTTAGATCTCAACGACCTGGGCGGCTTCGTCCGGTGGACGCCCAATGGTGCACCCGGAGTGCAGGTCGGGCCGTGAAGGGCGGCCCCCGGTGTGGGGTGGGGTACGGGGTTTAGGTGGTGAAGTTTCGGCCATGTTTTTTTTTTCTAAACCAACTGTTTTTTTTGGTATTCACCAGAAGCTAAAGGCTTTGAAACTGAATGATGGGGAGTTTTTGATTGACATCAGAGATGTGTCTTTTTTTTCCCGGATTTGAAGCAGAATGGCGACATTTACTGCCGTTCCCGTATATGTCTAGGCACTCACTGTTCACCAGGACTATCTCCTCTACCTTGCGCAGAGCGACATGGGAGCCAACCGTTCGCAGGCCAGCGCTTGGGTGCGACAGCTTGACGTGAGCGAGATGATTCCAAAATGCCACAAACCAATGCATAGGTCGCTTCAGCCACAGATGATCCATGTTCAAGACTCTCACCCCAAATCAACCTCCAACATGGCTGTGGCTAGAAATTACTGACCCCCAAGCCTTTGGATGTTGTCACAGAATTTTGCACGGAAGTCACTAAAAGACACACTAAAACGATCTTAAGAGATGACCAACTTTGGCCTCCGTTCAACCTTTTGGTGTCAACACACGATGACCAGCTCTGGGGCCAGGTTGGTGCTGCAGTGCTCTCTGGAACCGGAGATCAAGGAGGGGATGATCACAGGGACCAAGGAGCTTAGCATCCAAGTTTGGATGAGAAATTCCAAGCACCACATAGAAGTGAATAGATCCAATATGATCCAATATGACCCAATACTAAACCAGGTTTTCGGATGGGTGTATTGAGCATTAGGGAGGATGGGATTAGTGGAACCTTTCTGCACGAGCAGAAATGACCAAATGTGACCAGTTTGCTACTAACGTCAGTGGGAGGATGATGTGACCACCAAAGCTGTTGGACGTTCCAGACTTGGAAACCTCTCAGCTTTCAGCAACAGGTTCCATTTGGGTAGGAAACCATCCTGCATCTGGTTGTAGATTTCCCTCACTCTATCCTCCATGTCATGAAAAACCCACCGGTAAACACCCTTGGCAACCCAAAAAAGCACCACGTTTGATGCAAAGGTCACCTAGAGCTGCGAGGTCTTCCATTACCAAGGTAGATTTACCAGAGGGTTGCTGAATTTTCCTTGTTGTTGCTTAGTGAAGGCCACTTAAAAGGCATGAATTCGTCTCAAACCGGGATATACTGGAATCGCAAAATGGCTAGATGAGGAATAGTCTGGTAGCGATGAGATTTTGGGGTTCCAAGTTCTGAAAGACCCCGATTATATCCTAATTACTATCCCTCATCATATCCCCATTAACTCACATTTTTTTTGGTTCAACTTGGTCAAAGCTAATCCATGAATAGGGATTCCCATGATAGAAATTCCCATTCATGATCACCCAAGAACCATCTTATTTGAGATGGTGCCATGGTCACATCTTAAACCCGAGATTTGCCTTAAACATGGTATCTATAGCCATAAACTAATGGCAATGGCCAGGACCCATCCCCAATGGCACCACCCGGGAGCCCTTCGATCGCTTTCTGGTCTACGCCCGGAGCAGCCTGGCTGAGCAGAGCACTCCAAAAGCGCTGGGCTTTGTGGAAGCGGCGCAGAAGTTCCAAGTGTCGCTCGGCCCTAGGTTGGGGCGGCCCTTTCAAGGGTCACATTGGGAAGGGGATCGGGTGGCAAGAAATGGGGAAGTTGATGTTGGGGTCCGGATTCTTTGAGGCCAAATTTGCGGATTTGGTCTTGGTGAAATCAGGGGTACTCTTGAATTATCCTGAAATTTAATTGTTTGCAGGCAGCACATGGGATCCACAATTTTGGTGAGAGGGACCGCCATTGGCGGCCTGATCTGTATCGTGGTGCCTTTGCCGATAAATTGGTTCAAAGATCCTCACCTAGTGAGGCAAATGGCATTGCCAAGCGTGCTCCAAAAAATGGTCTTGACAAGTTGGGTTATGGCGTTTTTTTCTTCTTGAGAGGCTGAGCCAGATGTTTGCACAGAAGGGCAGTGAACCAGACAGCATCCCATCTTGTAGAGGAGGTGACGGTTAAATCACACTATTCCTCCGTGAATCCTGAGCTATTTCAAGTTTAATCACGTTACGTATAAATCGTATATTCCCCCAATCATTGGTATCAAATGGTGAAATCACATTCAGTCACCATGTTCCCCCCAGTATTCTTCTTTGATATGGTGGTTTCCTAAAATAGGGGTACCCCCAAATCATCCATTTTTGTTTGGGATTTTCCATTATAAACCATCCATTTTTGGGTACCCCCATTTTAGGAAACCCCTCAGCGACGAAGACTTGGACCTCAACGAGGTGGCCAACTATCTCACCTGGACATCGCCGGAGGTGCCGGGGGACAAGGACGGCAGGTTTAATGAAGCCCTAAACAAGGGGGAAAATACAGGTTGATGATGGTTGATGGATGCGGTTACTGATGGGGCTTAAGTTGGGCGAAACTTTGATCAGGCGTTAATTTGTCGGAAAATAGGAGGATTTACCTCCAAATAGTATGTTGCGAAACTTCTGGGGACATGCTTTGGTGACCAGATGCGAGATCCAAGTTGCAGTATAGGGCAACCCTTCCCCATTGTGTCATGTTTTTTGCAGTGATGTGTCTTCCAAGCAGCATAGATTCATAGATAGATCCATCATGTTTCCCGATTCCATGATCCGCAGATGGACTACTTCTTTCTACCCTTTACACACAGGACCACAGGATTTTGGGTATGCAGACAAGTATCGACCGACCATTCATTATCTGATGAATGGTCGACCAAATCTGTACTCAGTGGCCCCCGTAGTCATTTTCATCCATTTAGGACACTTGGTTTCTTGTTTCGTGCCAGTTCATCTGAGCCCAAAGTTTACAGGAAACCACTTCAGAGCACCAAAATCATGTTTGACTTTTCAAAGAAGAAGGGTGTACCTGCCAGAAATGCAACCAGAAACCTTCAAAAACTGATCTATGCAAAGATTCGAAATCCAAATGGGCCATCATTTTCCAACCACTCCTTTTTGGGGGTTTGTAGCTGCTATACTCCGAGGCCCCAATTTGCGGGAAGAACACTCTGGAGATCCTAAAATGGATACGTGTCAATAGTGGTTTCCCCATATTACCCTGGGGTAAACTGACATCTATGCTGGTTTACACGAGGGTGCCCCAAACATTTTGTATTGAATTTGTCACTCTCAGACAAGGGCATGGGCGACAATTTATGACCGTCCCATTTTGGGTCCCCATTTTCATTGATGTTCTCCCTCAGATCTGTTTGATCCATCAAATCGTTCTTTGTTCAACACACGTTTTGACCACGATACCCATACCCATACCCAGATCATCGTATATCACGTTGTGTACACCACCAAAATCGGCCATTCATGTGGGTAAACGCTATAAATTGACACTTATGGGAGCCAGAAACCCTTTTAAACCCTACGTTTTGATGAATGTTGACCCACCTTTCCCTGGGTCAACATGATTTTTCGCACCCCCCAAAAATGGAGGATTGACGAAGAAATATCCCAGGAATCGGAGGATTTCCCTCAACAACATGGTCCAATTCATGAGTTTCCGGCTGCAGGTGTCGGACAGCGTGGTGGACTTCCGCGTCTTCCTGGCCGAAGACGGTCTCCCCGCGGTGGCGCAGGGGCCCATGACGGAGCTAGGGGACAGCACGGTGGAGAAGACCGAGTTTCTGGTGGTGGAAGGCGCCAAGTTTGGGGGGATTTTAATGCGGATATGCTGGGGATATGATGGGTATGGAAAGCTATTTTCTTGGGATGTCTTTCCTTTCTTTTGCAAGGGACTTTTATGGGTATGTAGAAGCGCATAAGTGATAGGATTTTAGCATTTGATTTTTTATGAGGGTATCATGGAGATACAATGATATTTCCCCTGTTGATGGGGATGTAATCTACTCTTTGGTCATTTGGCATAGCTATGGAAGAGATCTTCAGAGATTTAATGAGATTTTAATGGGGATGTTCTTTGATAAAGCTTGGGATATACCCTCTGGTGATTCAACAATGATTCAACGGTTTGCTAAGTTTGCTATGGAGAATAACAACGTAAACAATAGGTAATATGATAAATCATCGAAATTAAAGGGACATTTTACATTGCCATGTTTGATTACCGGAGGGCAAGTGGACACTCCCAAAAGTTTGCCGTGTAACACAGATGGCCTGCAAGACGATTGGTCCCAGCTGCCAGCGACTCGGAGGTACTCCCATCGAGAATTACACGCAGATTTTGGTCCCTTGGCCGAGTTTTCAGTTTCTGATGTCAGCCATAGAGGGGTTCTGCAAAAAAAAAACACCTCCAGCCGTTTTTATGGCCATTGGAGTCCGGTTAGTGGGTGTAAACAGATTCAAAACAGGTGCACATTCCACATGCAGGGGTTGGAGACTTGAAACATATCAACCCCCAAAAATGGATATGGGATGGCATGGGTTAGAATTATCCCAAACGGTTTGATGTTTCTTACAACAATGCCCAGCCTTCCAAATGGGTGTCTTGAAGATGCCTGGAAAATGAATTCTTGGGACATCTGGATTCTGGCTCAAGATTGGGTACAGTACCTTGATTTCATACCCCGAAAGTCTGGTCAATGTTATTTGGTCAAGACACATCATTTCGTGCATTTTGGGCAGTTTTAGGTACCCCAACTTTGGCTTTTGCCCTGGGCAAGAACAACATGGGGACCCGCCTCTGGCGAGGTCTACTCGCGCTCCTCCAGCATGACGCAGAGCACGCCTTCGGCCGTCAACGTCACGGATTTGGATGAAAGTGTTGGGGTCCACAGGGTGCATCCCACCGCATCCCACCAGTCCCTGCAAATCATGGGTAGATAGATGTAAACAGTGCAGAAAAAATCACCATGGCCATGATATGAATCCTGATGTTCACCATGGGAATCGTGGGATGAACACTCAGCGGGCGCCGACCAATCGGCAGCCCAACGGCTTCAGTCCTTCTGTTCGATTGGGGTTGGTCTTGTTGGGAAAATCAAAACCGGAAACTGGTTGGGGTTCTATTGATATGAACTGGTTGGTAAATGTGACGGTTCCAATATTTTTGGTTGATCAATTCTTAAATCTATACATGAGATTAGATATGTTTGGTTGAGCAATTTTTCTGGGTAACCATGATGGTTCCAACCTCAACTTTCCAGAATCTCTAGGTCTCCAACGTGCGTTTTGAAGACTACGACTTGGACCCCCTGGACATCGGTGGTGGAGTGGCTTGGTATATTCCACTTCGACAATTGATCCGCATTCTTGTTGCAGCAGCCACCTCCTTTTTGAGGATACACCCAAGGAGCAACTGGGTGGGTGATGTCACACCACTTACTTCTCTCCAGTTGTGGGAGTTGCTGGGAATTTCTGTCCAAGCGGAGCTTATCAGCCGCTGGTGGCAGCAATTTCTTTGAAAAATCCTGACCCTTTCATCGAAGAGTCACCGAAATACGACCGCCTGAAAAGCACGGAAGATACTTTCCTCTATGATTTTCAGGGCATTTTCCCTTTTTCAATCTATCTTGGGACGGCTAGCATCCACATATCTCAATGTGTATGGAGAAAAGTTCTATGTAAATGTAACTCGAATGCACACATCTACTCGAACGAAAAGTCGTGGACATACTCAACATCTCCATTTTTGTTCTGGGGGTCACTCCCTGCATCCACCCCTCAACGTCAACGGATTCTGAGGTGAACTGGACACCTCCTGAACCCTTGGAGGCCACAAAGTTCTACTCCGTGCAACTGGAATGGGCGGCTTGGCATTGAGCCTGTGGTCTTTTTGGCCCGGGAACAACTTGGACTTGTTCGATGAAGCGGTTGTTGTGTTGCAAATGAGGATGGATGCTTTCTTGGCGGCAAACATATTTATGGGGATTGTCACCCAGCGAAAATGAGGGATTCCAGCAGCAACATGGGGATGTAGCCAAGACAGAAATGACCATGTAACCAACCAACAGGCACTGAGGGTGTGAGTAATTAAGTTGGGAGATAGCCAATAATAGTTATGATTTCACCAGCAGAATGAGAAGGTGTTGATGCCAGTAGATCACTGATAAGAGAGGGGCTACAGGATACAACCAAGCCAAAAAGGGGATACTACCCCTAGCGATTCGATGGAACCTGAAGCCATAAAAACATTGCTACAAGGGATATGCAATCATCCAGTAGGAATTGACATGCAACAGCAACAAAAAGGGTACATGTCATCAATGAAAACGCCTACCACGAGTTTCATGGTGACGTTTTTCTTTTTTCTTCATCAGCTGTTCGTTCGTCGTTGGAGTTGTCACCAATTTTTCGCATGCATCCAAAAAATGTGACCCTTGAGTCATCCGAGACATCATTTGCCTCAAGGGATCTGCATACAGTATAGCTTCAAAGCTTAGGGACGATACAAGCATTCTACATTGCATTGAATTGATGATCAGAAAATTATCCCAGAGTTCAGGGAACCGAACATTCTGACCACCTAATGCAGGGATATCAGAAATTTGCATTACGTCATCCAATCAGCTCTGGGTGAGAAAATGTCAGACATCTATCCGCTGGAGTTCTATTGACAAAGTCCCAGACAACCGCACTCAAAGTCTGAGTGGTTTCCCGAGCGATTCTACTGGACGTTAAAGTCATGAATTTCGGGTGTCCGCATTTGTAGTTGTACTATAGTCTATGACTATAAGTTATTGAATCACAATAGTCATCTTTCTGTGTATCTACCGATATTGGAAGTGCAAAACCGAGTAAAACCCCCTTGATCAGCGGTGCTTTTGTCCGATCGCCCTGAGGATCAAACCTTTGAGTATCGCAGCATCATCGCTGAAGTGAACGTCGGGGAGAAGCACTACGAAATCTCCGCGGCACCTTGGAGAGTTCGTTGAGTTCGGGGTAACTGCCCATGTTGTTGTTGGAAAAAATATGAACAAATCCATGAAGTAAAGATGATGATAGATCTATAGAATCCTATGGAAAATGAGATTTTTCCGCATGTTCGCACTGCCAACTTGAAGATCACCTTGGATCACCTGTGCAACTTGAGTGTTTTCAACGGTGACTGTTGGTCACTCGCCATTTGAGGACACCTATTTGGGGACCTTTCCCTACATGTATGTCTACACCAAGCATCTTGGCTGACTGTCTTGGAGGTTCTTCGATCTTGCGCGCTGAGTGTGGTGTGGAAAAAGGATTCACAATCTGAAACATGGCCTAAAAGTTGAAGTTTACATGTGGGATATGGCTAATAGTCAGTTGTATCCCCAAGTTCAAAGGGTCACCCTGCAGCGATCACAGCTGACTAGCTAGAAAATCTGCATAGTTTGTTGTCACACCCTAAGATTTGAAGCATTTTTGGGATCAGATGGCTTTACGATTTTTTATCATCTAATCAAATAATCCCACTAAAAGTGAAACACATCTATCCCCAAACATATCCCATTTATATCATCTAAGATCGCATTGATCTTGGTCTTTATCATTCATCCCACTAAAAGTGAAACTGTTCGTGAAGATCAGCACACCACCAAGATAGAAACAACACATTTCCCTACGCCTTCTCTGGGCGGTCCCACATAGCTCTGTTGGTCTACCAGATGGTAACATAGTGAGATGGGCAAACAATATGGACACTAGTTCCACATTGATGTTTGCAATATGCTTCATTTTGGTTTGGTTTCTATCTGCCTGTTGGTGTGGACAGTTGCTGCTCAACTTTCTCTCATTGATTCGCTACATTTTGTTTCAAGACTTCCTTTTTCCTAATCATTTCCCCCTAATACTACCCCCCAAGACAATAAACACCTGGAGTAGTTTTTAGTGTAGCGGGGATTTAGCTATCATGTGACCATGTGTTCTTACATCCAGCATCATCTACATCCAGAACTCAGTTTCTGGGTTGCTGGTGGCAGAAATTCTCGGATGGATTTGTCTCAAAATAGGGTCCCCCACTGTATCCATGGTTCTCATTTTCCCCCTCAAAATGGCCAGATTCAAAGTGAATCATAGTAAATCCCCAGAACTGCCAGGTGAGTCCTGGCCAACGGCCACCCCCGAGATGTGGCACCTGTGGGCTCAGGTCCAGTCTCTTGGAGCAGACGACTCCAGTGGGGCTCAAGGTGAGCGATACGGCACCGGAGATCACCAACATCCAATTTTCTGATCAGGACTCAGCCGGCTGGGATGGGAGGAGGGCGGTTGGGTGGGTTTTGGGGGGCTCTTCAACTTGGATTTTTCGGAAGTTGGGGGTGTCGTGCAGCACTAAACAGATTCTTCGAGGCTTTTTTGGGTATAATCCCTATCCCCGGGTTTCCAGCTGAGCTGGGTTGCAGACCACAGAGGACTTGGATGAACGGGAGATTGGTGGCAATCTCACTTGGACGGAGCAGGGGAACTTGGAGATGGACGATTTTTCCCAGGGATGAGGGACCTGCCGGCAATCAGACATCATCAAATACAGCAAATCCCCAATAAGATAGACAAGCGGAATCCTACTAAAATAGTGATGATTTACTTTTCTATCTTTTTTTTGAGGTTACTATATGGAGATGGCAAATTCCCAAACTTTTCAGAACGAAACAAGTCCTCTTCTGCTTGGAATTACCATTCCGGTAGCAGTAGCCGCCATGAGGCCGGCCAACTGGAGTCTACTGACACACTACTACATCTACTTTGCCGCTGAGGCAGGGCGGTGTTTTCCGGGGAAAAAACCGCTCAGGAAGAGCTTCCGGCAATCCGAGCCGTGAGCAGAACAGGTTGACAGATTGCACTCCTGTAGAGGATTTGGTGCGTTTACATTGCCATGTTAATTTTGCAAAAACAACTTGAGGTATTTTTCCATTTCCGATTGCTGGAGGCAAAAAAGGCCAGAATTTTGGGTGATTCTTTGGGCCATTCCTCAGGCATGAATCCCAAACCTTGAATTAAGCAGCCAATTTGAGTTTGTCCCCACACAGGGTACCCCAAGATCCTGTGTTTTATCATCACATTCTCCAGTTAAGTTGCGATTTTGGGAGGTCTTGTGAGGTATTCCCTGTTTTTCGGACATATGCAAATAAAGGATATCCCACCTTTTCCTTAGCTAACTCCCGAGTTCTTTCCCGGGAATCCCAAATTCTTGCCGGTAAACCATCCCTTGAGATATCAATTTTCCCATTTTTTCTGGTGAAATTTAAATCCAATGTTTTCCTGGTGCATCCTCCCTATCCCTTCCCCCAAAAAACCATATCATTAGCGCCAGGGCTCATCTTCGCGCCGACTCAGCTCGGCTGGGAAATCCCAGGGACCAGTGGAGGGCTCTTTGATGGGAAGCAGAACAATTTCAAGCATCATGATGGGATATTTTATGGGATATTTATGGGAATATAGGGGATATATCAGGATTTAACCATGAGTTTTTGGGATGAACCATGATTCAAGATTTGAGCATTATTCATGGGATATTTCATGGGGACATACTTGGATCAATGACGAACTTGGTGTGAATTTTAGGCGTGTCTGAAAATGGGGCACCAAAATTGCACTTTTATCTGGGAACAGGATGATCAACGGGATACTTGATTTTCAGTCGAACCCGTAGCCTTTACCATGCAACATACCATACACGGGTACGGATGGGTAGATATAGAACCTCCACCCATACATAAGGGAACCCTCTTGGAAATTTCTCTACAGAATGGTACTCGTTGACCCCCCAGAACACCTACCATTCTATAGTAAATTTTGGTGGCATCTCGTCCACCCATCGATCCTCCACCCATCATTTGGACCGATGTGTGTCCCAACCGCACTCAGATAGATGATTACAGAAATAGTTCAGCTCCATTTTTCCAAAATCCGTAAAATCCTCATCTTTCATAGTAAAACCATGTACTGCCAGCATCTTCGATGGTAGAACCAATCCATCTTTGATGCTAAAACACCACCATTTTTGATGGTCAAAACCAAGCCGCCAAGCACGCGTCGGCAGGTGGAGAATGACACCAGCAGCATCGATTGCAGCAATGCCACCAATGAGTTCCCTGCAGCAAGGGCTGGGGTAGTCTCCAGCTGCCAAGAATCGTGGGTTCATATCGAAATTCAAGATGGACCCCCTACTTTTGACGGGGTGTGGAGGATTTTCAAGATCTGTAGATTACCCGAAATAGGGGTTCCAGAATTGATCTAGAGGGTTTGACTAAGAGCTTAGGGCCAACAAACAAAGGGATGAAATATGCTGATGGGTCCTGAAACCCAGGGTCTTCATCTCTGGCAACGCAACACGGGTAGATTCGCCAATCAACTTCCCCGACTGGGGAATGGTGAGGTTCATTTGTTGCTGTAAATGGGAGGGTGCAAAATACCTTACCCTCTGGTAAACTGACATAACTATTGAAAATCCATATTTTTAATGGGAACATCAACTATAAATGGCCATTTTCAATAGCTATGTTAAATTGCCAGAGGGTATCCTTTTTCACAGGATACCTGAGAGGAGCTATGCAAAGAAGACACTCCAAAATACTCGGAATACGCCACAGCTCTGGGTGACATGGTGCATCTGATTTTGAGGGAATCAACCTGGGAATTCTCACAAAACTCATTGGAGTTCTTCTCAGCAATTTGGCGCTCGACCTGTCTCCAGTAGATGTCTCAACATAGTGTACAAATATGTACAAATCACCAGAGCATGCACATGTCACGAGCCCTCATGTCCCAGATTTCATTCTGGAGGGAGGTTTTGGTAGGACATCTCCGTATCTGGCAGCTTTTCTTTCAGCGAAACTCTACAATCAAATCCAGCAAGAAACTATGGATATTTTATGGACCACTTGTATATATTGGTTGGTGAAGCTCCCTGATGTCCGGCAACATATCCATGAAATCAAATGAATGCCAAGATTCAATACACCATCGATCTTCAGATGGTTTTGGCTTGAAACTAGAGTACCCTTTTGCTGGATGTGTCTAGAAATTGAGGGGAATACGCCCAAAACGGTCAGAAAGTTATATGGAAAATGGCTTCAATGATTCAGTCTGAAATTCTGGGCACTACATTTTCAGGCAAAGCCACATAGGGGGTTTCTTAAGTCGTCATCCAGTCATCCAGTGACTTGGATGCTTTGGGGATCCCCCCAGGTCGGCCTGCGACACCAGCACCACGTCAAGCACCACTGCGACGTCCACCACTCAATCATCCTCCACAACATCCAGTACCAGCACGACGCTGGGCCTGGGCTCAGGGGGTTTGGAGATTTTGGCATGGACCGTTTCAAGGTGGTTTTTTTCGGTTCATTTTTGTTCGCCAACCATGGAAAAAATGGATCTTGGAAGGTGGTGTTCTCACAGGAGCCCTGGCTGGTGCTTTCATGTTTTCGCCAAAAAAGCTGCCTGAGAGGAGGTGCTTTTTTTGGTTTTGGGGTTCCAGCTAAGAGGAAGCAACCATGGAATTCAACATAGCTATTGAAAATCACCATTCAGATAAAAAGCCAATAATCCATGGGCCATGGCTTCCATAACTATGTTGCGTTACCGGAGGGTAGATTGTGAATACCCTAGAATTTGTAGGTTTGCAGCTGTGCTATCTTTTTCAGAGCTGCGATGATGATTCCCAACCTTCTACTTGACAACTGACATCACCCGAATTTTGTCAGAGGCAATGAGCCACTTGTCCCCATCTTTGTTGTCATTCTCCCATGCTTATTGCTTGTATCCCCATCAGACTGTTCCATGAAGTACCATGTAAAACAATCAGGGCTACGAGTAGATGTACCATGAAATCAAAAGAAACCCTGTGTTAGTTTGACCAACGGAAGATCCCCAGGCTTTAGAGTGTGAAGTTCCAACTTGGGTCTGGAGTTGGGGCTAGTACTGAATATATAACCATAGTTGTAGGGTTCTCAGCTCATGGGGTTTCAAATCCCATGATGAGTTATACAGTGACCATAGAAGTAGCCTTGACCTCACTCCCGGCTAGGTGATATCCCATTATCTCCCGATTATACATCCCATTAAATCCCCGTAAATTACCATTTCGGTCGATTTATAGGACCCACAAGATAGATCAGTCATTTCTCACTAAATTAGTCGGATTTTACTTTTCTTTCTTTTTTGGGGGTTACTATAGATGGAGGTTTGCAAAAATGGGGGTATCCCCAAATCATCCAAGTCATGGATGACGATGACTTAGTATTGAAACAACCATGGCGACGACTGGGGATCCCCGATTACTTAAGAAACCCCCACATGTATTGATCACTGGGGTTGGAGTATTTACCCTTTGGTAAACTAACATAGCTATTGAAAAGGGCCACAGAAATAGTTGATTTTCCCACTAAAGATGGTGATTTTCCAGTTCGCAAACTGTTAGTTTAGCAGGTAAGTCAGATACCCTCCAAAAGAACTAACATAGATGTGGAACGTCACCATTTTCTATGGGAAAATCATCCACGATCATCCCATCGGGTCCACCGTGGCGCCAAGGACTCAAAGTGAAACCACCTCGACTTCCACAACCTCGACAGGCGATCCAAGCAGATGCCAAGCGAAAATGGGGATTTTTTTCGAATATTTAAACTCCTCAACTGACCCCCAGAAAGCTAGAAAAGTAAAATTCCCACTATCACTATCTGTTTGAGTACTACTGTACTCAACTAGCTATTGAAATCATGACTAAGGCTGGATTCAACATGTGTCCTGGCTAGCTCATTTGCAGACCCTGAAAATTGTATTCCAGAGAATCATACCTATAAGTTTAACATATTCAAAAAGTAGAGTTTTTTCTTCTCCAAAGATTGTCACCTTCCATTCATTTGAGATTATGCTTAAACGATTTTCAACCTTTAGATATGATTTAAGTGGAATTTAGACACAAAGCCATAGAAGTCACAGCATTTTTTCAGCAAAGCTTGAGACCAGAAAGATGGAATTTAATCACAGCTAGGGCAGCTAGGGACCCAAGCTTGAGGGCTCCAATCCCAAGAGGTGCGAAGAAGGCGAGGTTTACCATCCGATCAATGGAATATCCCCCAACTATAGTTCGATGCTTTTCGCAGCAAAAGAAAGCTCCATTTACAGGAGATTTTCCAGCCAGCCATGTTTGATTCCCAGAGGCTACCCCTATTCTTCACACTAGGAACCTTGTAGCATCACTGCTCCCATCGCCACTGTCGCCACAAGGTTTTACAGCCCTGACACGACCGGCCACGGAGCACAACTTTGTGAACTTGAATCTCTTTGCGACGGACGCCCGGCAAGAGACGGGGAGCGGCTCGGGGTTTGGAAAAACGCGACGGTGATGTTTTCCAAAGAAACATGAGGGCAGGTGTTCAATGAAAGCAGCAAAGATGAAGGTATTCATATATATATATATATATGTATATATAGAATATATTAGAATATTACCTGCATCCTTCAGGTGAATGTCGGATGTCCGTATTGCTCCAAGCGCTGAAAAGTACTCTGCAGCAGTGATTTTCAAGGCGTTCCCTGTTCGTTTGGTACCTGATTTGCGCAACTTTTTTTTTCCGATGATTTTGGGATAGGCTAAGCACCCTTTTGTTCTTGGAGCATGATTGGCAAAGGTAGGTGTATCAATGTACTTGGTGACCATCAAACGTTTGGCCAAAGTTGGTTCCCCCTCGTCAGTACAGTAAGGGCCTGCGATTCGCGAATCGACATATTCAGAACAAGTCAGGACCGTGAAATCTTTCGGACTTTCTCCCCTGCAAACATCGACCAATTCACCTGGTGCCGCCAAGGAAAACATACCGTCTGGTTGCAAGGTGGAGGGGGTGTATTTGTGAAACGTGATCGCTTGCCAAATCCACACAGAATTCAGCAATCAATCTCTATCTTCCCAAGTTTCCACAAGGATTCCTCGCAGTTGGGATGATGGTTCACTGTCATGATCATCTCCACATTTGTTATGTGTTTGGCTTCAGGCGGCAACCGCACCTCTCATTTTCGATCAAAACGTACTAGCGCCGATGTTCAGATGGTGGTTGCTCATCTCTTTGAGCAGCGCCAGCGCCAGCCTGACCTGTGATGCTGTGGAGCTCATGCAACGACACCCTCCAGAAGTGGTGGATTTGAGGCAGCGAGTCAGCAGCGAGGCCAGTGCACAGATCCATAATTTCAACCATACTGCCACAGAGTCATTGCAACAGCTGGCCCGCAAACTGCTGCATGCGAAGAAGGCATGCCTGCGATCCGGCCTGGACTGTTTGCCCCTTCTGAAACAGGCGTGACTGGAATAAAGTTACTGGGTAGGTAGATTAAGTCGACTCATCCTGTGTAAAGTCGACTCGAAGTGGTGTGCCCTATGGGAAGTGCATGACAAACTGTTATTTCAAGCAATGTTGATTTCTCATGTTNTGCGCAGTGTTTTCTTCATTAAAGTTGGTGAACTTCAGGCCCTATGTGAATTTACCAGAGGGTAATAATAATAACAATAATAATGATTATAGTAATAGTTATGTAAAAATAACAATGATGATAGGTGGTTGTGTCCGGTTGTGTGGGTGCTTTCATATGCGTGTGCGTGTGCATGCGCCTCTATGTGCGTTGTGTGTGT
>BGPT01000971.1:0-102673 GCA_003297045.1 Symbiodinium sp. clade C Y103 | reverse complement strand
TGACTTTACACAAGTGGGTCAACTTCACTCTGAACGCGTGTGCACATGCGGTGGGTTGACTTTACGCGGCCTGGGTTGACTTAACCACAGCGCCCAGTATGAAAGGGATGACATAAGAAAGGCAGCTTAGAGGCGAGAAATAATTCTTCACCTCCAAGAAACATTGATAAAAGTAGAGGACAAGTAACGATTCAAAATGATTCAAAAATCATGGTTTATCAAAGTTTATCCTCATTAAACCTCTTTTACATCCAGGTTACATCAAGGTTTATCCTCATATTTTCTGTGTTAGTGCAACGACATTTTGGTCTCCCAATGGTGAGTTGACTCTCCGCTCCCCAGATCCGCTATCGGGTGTGGCCCTTTGTGCGAAATCTGCTGGGGCCGCAGTATCAAGGCTTTGATCCGGTGGATTTTCACCCACAGGTGGCCAAGGTACGGGGCGGAACATGCGCCTCTGTTGGGCTGTGCTATCCATGGCTATGGTTAGGGGAAATAAAGCCAAATGGATCCAAATGGTGGTATGATAACAGCTATGTTCAGGTGTTTTGTTTTTAAGACTTTCGGAATGGTTGAAGCTGAAGTCCATTTTTTGTTGATGCTTCGCCAAATTCTTGTTGAACATCATCTTTCACCCACTGGTTTTTTCGATATCTACAACGAACAGGCGCAGTTGCGATGCAGTGCTCGAGATGATCATAGCATGGTGTACATGCACGTGTGGAAAGCTGCCGGCTATTCTCTGATGGAAAACCTCAGGTCCATTGGGTCCAATTACGAGGTGCGTTGGACTAAGGTTGGACACATCTGCGTTTTTCAAAGTATGGTGAGTCGTCAACCACCTTCTTTTTAGGGGAACTTGGGAAGATCGAAACTGGATTTTCCATGATTTTCCCAGTTTGAAACCAAGAGAATGTTTTTTTGTGGTGTTCAGGCGGTGGATTCCTTCGAAGATGACTTCAATTGGTGTGAAAACATCGACCTGGATACTGGCCTGGCGTTTTTTGTGATGTTGGGAGATTTTGGCAGGGTACAACCACTTTTTTTTTCACATTTTCGTGGGATGTAAATCAACATGTTGGTTTAGTTGGGTTTGTTCAAAATATTCTAAAACCGTCCAAGGCAGTCTAAATCCATGGTCCATATTCCAGAGCTGACACGCTCCCCTTGCTGCACCAGGGTCGACAGATCTCAGTGTCAAATACGAAAACTGGAAGAAACAAGACGCTTTTCGGATTCTGCCATCTAGCCTTTGGGGTTCATGCTTTTTGGCTATACTGAATATCCATAGACTATTGTTGTTCACCGAGCTTTTCTTAGTTTTGCGTTTGATGTTCTATTCAAAGGTTGTTGTTGGTCTTAAGATCCACAATTTTCCTTAAACGATATGTTTGAAAATGGGGTATACCCTCCAAATCACCATTTCAATGGTGAACATTTAGATAAACCGTTGGAATTGGAGGTACCCTTTTTTCAGACAAACCCAAACATCGTTCTCCATGTTTATTCCTATAGGCCGCTTTCCAGCTCATATCCTCAGGATATCCTCGGTACATCACCATTCTATTGCCGCTAAGACACTACCGATGTTTTTTTCCCCCCAAAATGGTCATCTTATTCAAAAAGTCCCCTTCTGCATGTGTTAGATCATGTTAGATTCCCAACTGATTCACCCAAATATGAATCATTATCAAACCCTCTTAGGTCATTTACCATAGCCATAGCGAACTGCAAAATCGCCATTGAGATAACAGGTAAATCATCAAACCAGGGGTCATTTTCTATACTTATGTTGAATAGAGGAAGGGTAAGATAGATTAATCATGTATTTCCCAACCTTTCTTCTACCCCCAATTCGAATTATGTGAAAGGTGCATAAAATTTAACTCCTTCTCAAACTGAAACGTCTCCATCATATCTGCCATTGTATACTCCATTCCAATCCCATTCTCGCTAAAATCTCAAGCTTCCAGGTGAACCCTCAAATAAGGCTTTGTGCAGGTTGTCCCATTCAAGATTCCCTCCTTTTTTATTTTTTTTTCCGATGGACAACTGCCACCTGCACTGCCTCGTTGGGGAAACCCTCCTGTCGAAAACCCACCATGAGTCGTGTTCCGACTGGGAAACCATTGATGTTCCACATCTATAGATTTAGTTTTCTCTAGTGTAACATAGTGAACTTGTGACCTGTTTACCAAGAATTAGCGATTTAGCAATTTCGGGCACCCATACTGACAGACGGTAGATGTCCTTTTCCCATTGGTTCATAAACAGAGGTAATCCCCATTATCTATCCAATAGGTAAGTGATCATAGAATATCATAGATATTTTCCCTCAGCTGTTAGGTAAGTCATCCCCATTAAACATCCAATAGGCCAATAGGTAAATCATCCCCACTCAACATCCATTTTTCACATCCAAACCGGCCCTTTGTTCGATTTTTCCTCATTTTTGACATCGATTTTTCGTGCAGCCAAGGCGAACTTGAAACGTCGCACCACGTTCACCTTTGTCCGAGAGCCTCTGAGCCGTTTTATCTCAGGCTATGCGGAGATCGATCGGATCTATTTGGGACCACGCTATGAGTGCCTCGGTACATGAATCAATATTTCCATTAACATCCCAAGATTCCATGGATATTCCCAACATATAATGATATGGGTGGTATATCCAATGTAATTGAGAATTGGTGAAGCTCATCGGGATTGTTTTGTTTTTTTGAAGATTTAAAAACCGTTGGTTTTTGGCACTTTTCATCCCCAAATCTGAAAAGCACCTAGGTTTTTGAAGGGTTTTTGAATGAAGTCTTGGAACCTTGAGGAAGCTTCCATTGAAAAAAACTGAAACCATCGATGGTAAAAACCCACGGTTTCTGGTGAAGATTTTCCCACCAATCCATTGAGAATTCATCATTACAACTTACATCATCTATCAATCATTATTCACCACTATTATAACCACCATTATTGTTGGTGATATACCACTATGAACCGTGAATTTATCATTAATCATTATTGTTGGTGATATACCACTATATTACAAGTTCCACTATTACATCCACCACTACAATCATTATTAACCACTATGATTCGGTGAATATCATTAAATTATAGTAGTTAGTAATGAAAAAAAAGCGGTGCTTTTTATAGTGGTTGTTAACCATCAAATTGACCACTATCAAATCGTTATTATTCCATTTTTATTAACCTTTATTTATTAACCATTATTAACCACTATAAACCACTATGGACCACTATAAACCACTATTCAGCCATGGCATTTTTCACGGTGCCAAGAAAAAACATCACCGGTGCTGAGGTTTTTCCACCAGGCCGAAGAGGGCACCTTAAAAAAGGCCCAGCTCTTCGCCGAACGCTTCTTCCAGGACGGCTTGATCTTCAACGGCCACGTGAAGCCCCAGAGTGTGTCCTGGATGGAGAGTTTCCCCCTTCTTACTGGTGCGAAACGTAGGGAATGGGGGTTGCTGGGATGATTATGAAAATGGTAATTATAGGTCAGCAACCCCCATTCCCTTCGTTTAGCACCAGTAAGCAGGGGGAGAGAAAAAGGGGGGGATGGGTGGTGGAAAAAATCAACTATTGTCATGTAGAATTTTATGATGGAATTCAGTGTAAATGGAAGAACATGTGGGAAAACCAACAAAAAATCTAGGAGTTTGCAAACCATGTTGAATTACCAGAGGGTAGGGGGATTGACGAACTTCTTGAATTGGTCGGTGAACTGGAAGAACATTGACAAAAACCTGTTGCATGCTTCTCTTTTTTGACTATGATATATGTTTTTTTGAAGTCTCTTCAGGAAAATTGGATGGGTATCGGGATTGATACGAGCTCTTCTTTTCTATTTGTGATCGGAATGGGGAAATTTGGTGGTGTAATGGGCACGGGTATGAGCCACCAGCAGAAGGCCGACGTGTAGCCATCCCATTCTTTGGAGCTCTGGTTTCCTCAAACGTGGCGCAGGCTTCGACAATTTTTCCAGCTAGAAACCTCCATTTAGTTCTGAAAAAATTGTTTGATGGCTCTGGGTTGCTCGTAGCATTAAAGCCACTACAGGTCACCACCAGGATTGTTCGTTTCTTTATCTGTGGTAAAGAAGATCAAATTAAACATGAGGATAGATGTGGTATTCCCCAACTGGCTACTTTAAAGGCAAAATTATGATCAACCATTGGAACATCATTTTATAGAATATCTGAATCACAAACAACTACGTTAGAGGTGGAGATAGGACTGTACTGACCAAAAACAGGTTTCAAGAACTGCGATTATAGTACGACGCAAAAAACATCGGGTATGTGTCAATCCAAGCCTCCTCCAAAAGTGTGCAGATGCACATCCTTAAATCTCGTCTATCCTGCTCATGAAATAGGACATGAAAGCCAAGGTAACATTTTTTGACCCATGCCATTCCAAACCATCCCATACCCATATTTTGGAAACTTTTACATCACCAGCAAACTTGGGATCATCGAAAAGACTTATTTCTAACCAGCATCCAATGAGAGGAGGAACCACGAGTTCTTCTTGGGCACATTTCTCTGCAGGGCAACCGTTTGCCCAAACTTTCAGAGATTTAAACAATTTAGAGTTCATTTAGGGTTGTCTTAGGGTTTGTTTGGGGTTGGTTTCGGGGTGGTGACTAGGGGTTGTTCAGGGGTGGTTTGTTTCAGATTGGGGTTGAGTTTGCAGGAAACGGAGGTCTTTTACAGCCAGCCATGCTTGTCTAGATCTGCTCACATTACCCATGATTGTTTGCCGACAACCCCATGATTCTTGCTTGTACATCAATATTGTCCATGTTTGTTTGCCGAGGTATCCATGATTGTTGCTGGTGCACCAATTGTTTTTCCATTTTTAGTTACTCATCCCTTGTTGGTTAATATTGGTTAGTTATATAGTATAGCTATAGTATATAACATTAACCAACATTAACCCTATAAGATAGGTATATAATGTTGGTCAATGTTGGTTGTCCCCCGAAAAGATGCTAAGAGTTTAAAAATCAGGACGTTACCAATGTTGTTTCCTCCATCTTGGGCTTCGAGACGACACCCGAAACCGAACGTCGGGTCACCCGAATGGTCCCCATGACTTCCCCCGGTGGGGAGTTAAGGCCAGTTATATCATGTTATATCACCATTTAACCCTTTGGTAAACCAAGATAGCTATGGAAAATCACCATTTTAATGGGAAAATCCACTATAAATGGCCATTTTCAATAGCTATGTTAGTTTACCAGAGGGTATCTCATAGAAATGTCCCAAGATTTTGTTATCCTAGCACCTTGCGAACCTTGGGGGTTGGTTGAATCGATCTATTCCATTTTACCAAACGACTTGGTTGGTTAGCCTCTATTTGAGTTGGTCAATCCTCGCGATTCATAGCCAGTGAGCTGCGGTTGCTAGGCCATCCCCATGACGATTCGTCACGAAGTTGTATAGAAACCACACCATATTACGAATGTACACACATATATATATATATATATGATGATAATTTAGATATGCATATTACATGATATACATAGAAATACATAAGCCACGTTAGTAACAAGGTGAGGCCCCCAAACGCAACGCGTATGTTTGTTGGTCTATAACCCCCATGAACTCACTATAGTTGCATCAGTTACATCCTGTTATATCCAGCCAGGAATACTTCGCTCCATTCTCCCCCGGCTGCCGTTTGCCCATTGACTTTGTGGGGAAGGTGGAACATCTTTCGGAGGACTGGAGGACATTGTTGGAATCGAGCTCCTGCATTGCGGCCAAGATACCTTACGACAATTCCCTGGGACAGCATCCCACAGAGCCAAAGGAGAGACAGGCCAGGGCACTGTTTTGTTTCTTTTTTTTTTCCTTCGAAATAAGTTCTTGGGTGAAATTCGTTGACTCGGATTTTTTTGGTAAAGTTTCTGCCGTCGTTGAAGATGTGTTCTGCCAACTCTTTGATCGTTTTCCGTGGGGGTTAAGCGGCATGCAGTGATCCCCAAAAGAGATTCAGAGATCAATATTCGTCAACCAGTTATAACTGGCTATAACCATGACAATACCCTCCACAGTTGGAATACAACCCCTATAACTATGGTGACACATATCCACTTGAGCCATTAAGAATACCATGGTTGATTGGTTATAGGGAGTTGCACTGGCTTATTGAGGATTATAGCCCATAGCAGGGAAATCCATCAACCAACTAATCGAAGGAAGTTTAGAAGCCAAACTTCCGACTATATGGACAGATAGAAAAGCACAGCCAGGAAGAAAGTCAGAAGATGAGAAAGTCAGAAGAGAAAAGATGAGAGAGGGAGAAAGTCAGAAGAGAGAAGATGCAGGTGCGCGAANAGGAAGAAAGTCAGAAGATGAGAAAGTCAGAAGAGAAAAGATGAGAGAGGGAGAAAGTCAGAAGAGAGAAGATGCAGGTGCGCGAAAAGGTAGGAAAGTTGCGAAACACTGTGTTTTTCCAATGTTTTGTGGCTCCGGAGGGTCGAAAAGTAGGCTCGCTAAAGCAGCGGGTGCGGAGCCAGATGAGAGATCTAAAATTGCATGCCGTTGTGGCGCGAAGCACTTTTTGAAGTGAAAAGGCACAAAACACCTCAGGGTCGGAGCACTTTTGGAAGTTGAGATGTCGAAAAAGTGCACGCCGCTGTGGCGCGAAGCAGATTTGGAAGTCAAAATGTATTGCCTCCAACCACTTGTCGGTCCATCAGTGGGTTCGTTTTCCATCCATCATTCACAGCAACCAACCTCTCCTATAGGTTTCCTATCTTTGAAACTTCCGCCACCGCTTTGTGCGGCACTGCTGGTATTTCCTGAAACTATTTGGATGAAAAATGAACCCGCGTCGTGACGGAATTCTGGAATGATGGGAATTGGATTTGAGAAATCATCCCCATAGCCTTTTGATAACAGCTATTTTCAGCTTGGTGAAGTATTGCAATTCATCTCCATCTCATAGCTGGAATGGGATCTGAATTTAAGCCGTGAGGCCATGGCCGATATGTTGGAGTCCGAGACCAATGCCAGTGAGACCAATGCAAGTACGACCAATGCCAATGCAAGTACGACCAATGCCACGGCAGAGTTTTATGTCCGGGACACGAGCGACCGGGACAATATGACCATGTCCTCATACGTGCGCGACCGTGACAATATGACCAGGTCCTCAAACCATTTGCAGAGCCATGGCCATGGGTCCGGGTCAAGGTCGAATGGAGCTTGAAGCAACCAGATATGGGCAACAAAAACATGGCAACTGAACCATGGTTACCATGTTCAAGCATCAAAAATGGGGGTAAACCAACTGGAGTGTCTAAGTTTGGCCAAGGGGTTGACGGAAAAAAACAGCAGTAGGCAATCTGGGCCTACCATAAGCGACCTCGCAACGACGTATGACGTATCATGAATGTTTTTTTTGGAAGGGGATTCCCCCAAACATGTGTTTATTTGAGGATAGGTCAGCACCTACTATTACTGTATTTGAGGGATTACATCCACTAAGAAACTATTCGTTTGGGTCCCGTTGGGGTGCCAGGGTTTTGACTCAGTTCGCCATTTCTGAGTTCTCATAATTGCGGGTCGGCAATTATGATGCTGGTGTATCTTCCACTATTTTCCACGCATTGGCGCATGTAACCATATGTAACCAAGCATGGAGGATATTCCAAGAAAATGGGATATTTTTTGCCTCCAACCATGGTTGGATTCACTAGCACTGCGGCATGGCGAACTTGGCTATGCTGCGGGAATCGATGGGAATCGATGGATTGGGCGAGAAAAACCTCCCGATTTGTAGATGTGGACATCATGTGTCCAACTACGATTTTCAATTGTGAGGTTGGATTAAACTAAGGGTGCTCCTTAGTTTGGTTCCTTTTTGGCAAGGCAAATTTGGTGAGATTGGAACCCACGGGCCACAAAAATCCAATAATCATAGTGAAACTCTTTGCCGCGCCTGCTGCCAAGTTTCTTTCCCTGAAAAAATCATCGGTTTGTAAATCATTTACAGCACCCCGGGTTGAACATGAACAGCTCCAGGATCTGCTTCTGGAATCTTTGATACACAGGGGGCTCATGTCAGCATTTGGGTCTTTACACGTATACATACAGACACACATATATATATATATATATGTCAATATGTCATGTATATATATATATATATGGAGGTTTCCTAAAATAGGGGTACCCCCAAATCATCCATTTTAATAGGATTTTCCATTAGAAACGATCCATTTTTGGGTACCTCCATTTTAGGAAACCCATATATATATATATACATGTGCATATGTCATATATATATACACATACATATGTCATATATATTACAATACATATATATATATGTCATATATATATATGTATATATATATATGTAATATATATATATATATGTATTGTATATCTTTAGAATAACAATAGTAATAGTCATAGTGTCCCCATTTCCCAACTTATGAGGCTTCAAATCGCATCCTTCTACCCACTTTTTTTTCCCCCCAAGCTCACCCCACTTTTTTTGGCCGCTGGTAGGCCGGTAGGCCTTTTCTCCGCTCCCGGGGGGGTTGAGGACTGTGCTGCACAAGAAAGATTTCGCCTTTCTACGGGCTTTTTGCTGGATCAGCCTACCGGACTATGTGATGTTTGATTATGATCTTCCCAGGCAGTGCGATGATCCTGAAATACGTCAGGTGATGGAACTGACAAAGCCAAAGCAGAAGAATATCTGACTGTCCAGTGCGTCCCTGCTTGTTGATGGTTGATGATCAGGTTGTACCAGCTGACTTTTATGGGGACTGTCATATAACAAGAAAAGTAATCATATTATATAAAACTAGATATGGCATACAGATACGTACAGATACATTCCAATATGGGATCCCTATGACCCAACTGGAGAAAAGAGGATGAACTGGACGCTGATCGAGTAGCAATGGACCTGTTCGGGCAGAGATGGTTTCACCATGCGCACAGCTTGTGTGCTGAGAAACGAAGGTCGGTTCATTGATGTCTGGCTGAAAAAAACAACCAGCGGATTCTGAATTCAGGAGGCCCTGTCTTGGGATAAGCTCGAAGAAGTTGCGTGGAAGAAATTGGACATCCACTAGTATGAAGCAGGTCGGTTGCAATACGAAATGTAACTGGGGATGGATCAAAACCTCAATACCCTACATTGGGGAGGACGACTCCCCATAAATCTCAGCTATTTTTGGTGTTCACCAACTTGCCAGATGGGCAGGTCCAACATAGCATCGTGGGGACCAGTGCAAACCCGTACCTTCCTGATGCCAACATCACACAGTGGTAGCCCCAGAACTGTCGGGACGGGGTGGAGCGGTGAAGAGATTTCGTCCGTGAGTCAATCTGAGACATACGCCATGTATGAAAGACATGACCAGACACTGTTGATTTTGTTGATTGGGAGAATATGATATAAGCAGGTTCCCACGGTCTGACCCACTTCAAGTCAGGAGCATAGCTAATTTAAACCTTGGGGCCTGCTGAAACCTTGGCTTTCACGGAGTGTTTTTCGATTCCTGGCATCTTCGGCTTCCGAATGCCGTGGTTTCTTGTAGATGGCTTCATTTCTTGTGGGTTTGTGGGTTAGAGATTCAAGCTCGAACATACTGCAGCAAGTGAAGCAACCAGAGACGCAGAAATAAGGCCACCAGAAGACCAGAAAAGTGAAAAACTGTCCGTATGAGTTGGCAAAGATCCGAGCTACAACAACCAAGAACCAGAAGAAAAACAAGATACCACATAAAACAACAACATCTGGCATTCCTGCTATGGGTGATGTTGCGCCACCCAGCCCCCATCGAAATTAATTAGTATATAAGCACGGTTCAAGTACGCATTTGGCACTTTCGATGTGCCGCAACATCAAGGGAAACATCAAGAAGAACACCAAATCAAAAATAATGCAAGACAATACCAAGAATTCGACAAGATCCAATATGAAACGGCAAAACCAGAGAGCGAGGGGCTCAAGAGCTTTCTGTTGGGGGCGAGGCGCTGCGCAGATGCAAAACTCCTCAGGTGCTACAAACTAAACTAGAAATTGCATGAAATTGCTGCAATTTTTGCGTGCAGATGAGAGATGTAAGTCTAGTGGTTCCGTGGCTGTATCTTGGCTTCACGTTCTATTGTGGCTTCTTGGATTCTTGGCTGGTCGTGGCATCACAAGAAGATAACCCCCTCCTCTGCCACGACATCTACACTTCTCCATTGAGAAGTACTGCCACCAAATCATAAATTTATGGGAGAATGGGAGAAAACAGCGCGAGCGCCGTGCAGATATGTGCAAATGGAATTCAATCTCCCATATGCTGCAGCTATGATGAAAACAGCAAGGGAAACAAACATTAGAATAAACTACACAAAATAACAACAGGAACGGCGCTGAGAAAACTAAGAAAGACTAGATATCCAGCATGAAACAGAACCAGGCGCAGACATCTCACCACAAAGTGCTGCAAATTGCAGCCGCATGACAAGTGACAAGTTCCAACTGCAAAACGCCATGCAAATTATGCAGCATCAATGAGAGATTCAGGCTGAAAACTGCATGCAACTGAAAGATGTTAGTTGCAAAATGCTTCCAGTAGGATGCGATTGCAGATTCTGGCTCCAAAATGCTGCAAGTAAAAGAGTTCAGCTTAAAGATACTGCACATACCGTGCAAATTACAGCTTACAACTCCAAACTGCTGCAACTACGATGCAAACGAGAGACTCAGGATCCAAAACGCCGCGAACGTATATCAACGAAAGCAGCCCCAGATCGAAGAACAACAAAAGATCCAAAACAAACCCAGGATAGACACAAAACAACAATCCTTGAGAGGGAATTGAACACTTGGTCTTTGCCTTTCAATTTCGAGCGATACAACATCCAGGAATCATCCCTTTGACCTGGCTATAGGATCCCCCATGATCCCCGTCACCTGGTGATCTCCTGATAAAAATGGTTGCCCCCCCCAAATTTTTGGTCAAATCTACATCCTCTTTCCTCATTCATCTACCTCTTTCCTCCTTCTTTTTGCTGAGTTCATGTTTGGTGTCTGGTGGAATCCATATTGTTTAGTGGTAAATTCCACCCACTTTTGTTGGTGAAATCGACCAATTTTCCTGTTGAAATCACCAGATTCAGCTCATTTCCATGGCCACCAGCTCCATCCTGAAGAGGTCGCAACCCATTCTGGCCGCGAACAAACCGGAGTTCATGCGCTTGGATGGGAACGGCCAGTGGCTCGTGCAGAAAGTCTGGGAGGTAGGCTGGATCAGCTTACCTGGGAGTGGAAATTCTTAGTTGGAACATCATCTATAGATGAGGTCATTTGTGGTAATGTAGCAGTTTGCTACGAAAAAAAAACATTAAAATTGATGAGATACTATGATCCACCACCTATTATTTTCATGGTGATTTTCCGCCATGGCACTACCAGAGAGTAATTTAACATGCCCGGAAAATCCCATATCCTTTAGATGGGAAAAAACATGGAAGTTTAGGACACGCATTTCGGATTGATGATAATGACCTCGATGTCGCGACTGGGACTTAGTTATGCAGCAACTCTGGTGTAGTTTAGTATTGGATCCATTCTTCGGGCCCAGTCAGGAGGGTATTTACTATGATTCGGGGATGGGAATAGTAATAACCACCTGGGCCTTTTAATGGGGGGGAACATTTTAGTACTATCTATTTGGGGGAAGCCTATTTCATCAAACTGGGTCAAAGAAGCGGAGCTTGACATTGCCGGGTATTGTTGGGGGATAGATGCAGCAGCCATCAGCAGCCACTTGCTATATTGCACTAGTTTGATGGGGTCACATAAACCAACAAACAGAACTGGGGGGCCCTTCTTGTAGGATGTATCTTAGCATGAAGTGCGTCACGTTACATTTCCCAAATCAACATCGCCGGTTTTTCCGGGGGATTTTGATCATGGAGGCCATCTGGACTCCTGTGTGACCTGTGCGACCTGTGCCTGAGGTATTGCAATCGGGTCATCAATGGTTTGACCAGCTACATCGAGTTCGACTTTGGCACTGATATGTTGCAGCTTGACTGGCACTGGGGGGTGCAAGTTGGGGGATAGGTGAGATAGCTGGCAAGTTTTCAGGCCCGAAATGGGAGGATGAAATCATAGGAGGAAAAAAAAGGATGATCTGGTGCATTTAATTGAATGGTTGGGATTCATTGACGGTTCAATTGAGTTGGATGATCAAGTTACACAACTTGGATGACTATGTAGATTCATTGCTCATCAACTTTATGTGGATGGCCTAACCAATTTCTCCGACTCATGGATTGACTGAAGAATGGTGCATTTCACTATCCAACACATTTATGTTTACCATTTTCATGATTTTGTGAATAAGTTTCATTGTTTTTCCGGTTGTTCATCATTTTCACCAGATTTTTTCACTGTCCTCATGAACAAGACCCATCCTTCCGGATCTTCACATTTTTCGCCCAAGGATTGAAGAGGTTCAGACGGCGGGCCGCTCCGGCGCAATCCTGCAATGGGTCTCTTGGAGCATGCTGCGGGCTGCGGGTGGCGGGCTGGGGATGGCAAAGTCAGGAAAAAGTTGGAGAAATCATGAAAAATCCCAAAAATCCATGATTCATAGATGATTTTCCCAGCTAGAAAACCTCCATTTTTTGACGGGGATACTTGCGAGATTTCTTTTTGACGAACTTTGGATGTTTTTTGAATGGAGTATTTTTTCGCGAGAACATGCGAGAACTGGTTTTTAGGACCATGCTTCATGCCCAAGCATTTGCCCAACGATGTTTTTTCGCAGGGAGAAACAATGAGTGGGCCTCCAAATTTCCTGGTTGGAGACAGTTGGAAACTCATTCCGCGGCTATGTGGGAGAATCATGGAGAATCCACGTCTTTTTTCCTCCCATCATGTTCAAACACGAAATGTCGCTACTTGGAGGATAATCCCTATTTGAAAGGTGCTTTGCAACTGAGCTTGGAAGGCAGTTATCCATGTGATAACCCCAAGATCCCAGACATTGAGGGAAAATCTACCGTTGACCCCCCCCTGGGAAACATGGTGTATCTTGGGCCAAAATACACATGTTGGTGATCCAAGGTGACCAGATATCGCTTGAGCTACACGCGCAATGGCTACACTTGGATCGATCTGCCAGAGGAATACGAGGCCGGCCCTGGACAGGGACAGGGCCCTGGGTGGTTGAACTCAGTGGGCCACTGGATCTATGGCGCATCTATATCCTGTATATCATCTACATATTTGTATATGGACCTATATGGATATATGATATATGGATAATGATATATGATATATGGATATATGATACATATGATATATGGATATATGATACATGTATATATACAGTTTAGATGGGGTCATAACCCAACTTCTAACTTAGAACCAGGGAAGCCCTGGTTGTAGGGCCATTTGATTCAAGTATTTTTGAGACGTCTGTGCCAATTTTGCGGATTATGACCGGGTGACTCTCCTGGAAGTTGACAAGTTTTGGCTTTGCATTCCTACTTTGCCTTCAGAAAAAGTTGATTTATCAACCTACTACAAACAGCCAATACCAGCATGTCTCACTTGGGACAAACCTAAGATTACCCGCTTCGCAACAGTTGTTATACACAACAATCATTCGCCTGATCTTCTGTGCGGCATACCACAATGAATGTCAGAGAAGTTGAAACTGTCACCGCCCCTGGCGGGTCCAACCAAGCGACAATGACTGACGCTTGGGGTCTCTCATTTTCCATTTTTGGAAGTTTAAGAAGGTATCGCAGTCATTATCCTATTTTTGGTGCTTCAATATTGGCTTATCCAAAAAATGATAAACGGTGATTGTGATGGAGGCAATGATAGGAACCCTACTTCATCCCCCACTATCACCTCGCGCCTCGCAGGGCAATGTGGATTCGACGCCTGGCGGTTGGGTTGGGTTGGTTGCCTAACATCGAAACAGTCATGGCGACTTCGTGTGGGATTTACCCCCCAGTCGTAGCATGGGGTTTACCGCAGTAGTGTGATACCAACATCTTTCCAACTGCTGAGTCTGGGTTGGTCCCATCTGCCTGCTACTGAAGGAGCAAACATCGGGATGTTTTTGCTGCACAATTTCTGCTTTTAAAGGTGTCCCATCTCCAATATGGGTCTGTAGACCCGAGTTCTGGACTCTCAAACCTACCAATTCAGTAGTCAATGTTCTATTTCTTTGTGTCTATCATTTTGAGCGACCCAACCTGATACATTTAAATGATCATCGAATCTCATATGGATCGAAGTCTAATCTATTCTAAATCCAATCTAAATCTAGTCTAAATCCAATCTAATCTAATCTAAATCTAATTTGATCAAAATCTAATCAAAATCTAATCTAATTTAACCTAATCTAATCTGACCTCCCTCTCATCTAATCTAATGTAATCTAAATCTAAATCCAATCTAATCTATCTACGTCTAATCCAACGAAATCTAAATCTCATCTCATCTAATCTCAATCAAAACTAAGTCTTTTCAAATCCAATCTAGCCTCGTCGAGCCTAAATCCAGACCAAATTTAACTCAGATATCTAAGTCTGATCGAATCTGATCCAATCCAATCAAAGCAGACCACATGTAGAATCCAAATCCAAATCCAAATCTCATCCAATTCTAAAATCAAATCAAACTCACAGTGAATGTGATCATCTCCGGATTTTCCCCATCTTTTCCTATTCAGAAGCGGTTCCGAGGAACAGCTTGGTGGTGAACGTGGTGATTCCCGTGCCCTTCCTGGCCATGAAGCTCAGGCATCGCAGATTGGATTTTTTGCAGAAAACCATGGGGGATTGAGCCCCATTTGAGGCATCTTGTGGGTATCGCCAACAATGATCAGTATTTCAACAAGCAGCTGCACAGCAAATTGATAGATATGGAGGTTTCCTAAAATAGGGGTACCCCCAGTTCTCATCCATTTTTGGGACTGGGATTTTCCATGAAATAAACCATCCAGCTATTTGGGTACCCCCAGCCATTAGGAAACCACCATAATGGAGCTGTTGGGGACCTCAACCTGGCCAGGCTTTATCAGCTGACCTGGTTCGGCAACCCGTGCATGCGGGTTGGAAAGCTCAGGGGCAGTGGTTGATGCCTTTGTGGACCCCCTTCCGTGAAAATGGATATGGGTCAAAAACACTGACCTTAATACTAAAAGATGATGGTTAAATGCTAAAATGGATGATTTCACACGACCAAATTCATGGTTCAGTGCTTGACAAATGGATGGTTTAATACATCGTACCTTATTGTATATTCAAATCCGCCAAAATGGACGCTTGACTGCTAAACATAATCTCAGTTTTGTGGGTCCATGGGGTCCATTGGTTTCTGGTTTTAAGTCCACACCCAAATCAGTCTTCTTCGAGTTTCCACCTTCACTCTCGCCGGGGTGGAAGGAGATATTGACCATCGGAACTTGATTCGTAATTGGACCAGTGACCCTCAAGCCAAGTATACCCTCTGCTAGATTTTCACAGTTACATGGTATAGATGGATAGTATAGATGGCCCACTTAGATCCATTTAGTTCGATGGTTTGCCTCTCAAAAACCGTGATTATCCAGTTGGCAAAGTTAATGAAACTGACCAGAGGGTAGATGGTCACCAACCGATAGCTTGCTGTCGTTGGGACCTAGTATGGATGTCTCTATACTTAATGGAAGATATGGACAGATAGGGGGTTTAACGGTTTGACCAACGCTGGGTGTAGAATAGTATTTTATGATTTATTTTATGATGTTTTGTGCATTAATATATCATTAAGGGCATGGTCAAGTTACATGATGTTTATTTATACTATACATATCAAATTCAATGAGACTTGGTAGGTATGTCCACCAGAAACCTCGACAGAATGTCCTACCAGATGGTACAACTGTTTAAGGGACTTGAAACAAGTTTCACTTCCCGCGAAAAGAAGTTTGGGTATCAAGGACTACGTCGCCGGACTAGGTCAATCCTGGATATCTTAGTACGCTGTCATCTTTTGCGACATAAATGGGGGATATATCGCGGGGATACATGTATATATCCATATCATGGTTCTTGTAACACATACCAACCAGCTAAACACATGGTGCTTTTGCACCTGAGCTTGGCCATGTTTTTTCTCGTCATCGGTTCGCAATCCCAAACATCATATCACTACTATATTGGTCACCATCTCCCCAACCATCGTAGACCCTGAGAATAGCCCACCCCCAACTCATGGAGCGACTCTCTCTCTCTCTCTATATATATATATATATCAAACATATCACTAATTCTAAGTACAATTATGTATATATATATATATATACACATTATACAGATACACATGTTATTGATCAATATCATATGGTTTCTGGGGATATAAGCACCACTACATTAGTAATTTTTCCATATATCCCAGCTACCTCGCTGCAAGGTGGACATCCTGGGCTGTACTCGCGCCAACACGCTGGGAGCGGACTCCCTGGTCATCCCGTTCGGGAGCTCGGTGGTGGGAACGGGGAGAACTCTCCCAAAATCGCCGCACTTTTGAGGTTAGTAGATTATTGTTATTGTTATTATTGTTATTATTGTTATTATTGTTATATTGTTATTATTATTGTTCTTGTCATGATTATAGTTATTCTTATCACTATTCTCATTATTGTTGCAATTATATCCAGATACTATGGAGGTTATAGAGGATGCAAAACTGTGGATTTGAAACACAGCCAACAAATGGTGAGTAGAATTTCTTTGCGAGTGAACTTAGAACACCTAAGTGATGGGAATTAAGGAAAAAACCTTGGTTGATGGACAATGGTGTTCTACTCGAATTAGGTTTTCTGTTGTAATTAAACCCAATAACACACCCAAATTTTGAGGTGGTTAAACTAGGTGTGACTTGTTATCGGTTTTACCCCCTTTCAATCCATTGATATGGAAAAAAACTTCTCGACCAACAAGCACAGCCAACCTTCCATGAGATTTGGAGATTGCTCATTCATAAATTCATGATGACCTGATTGCGAGACGAACAGAACTTGCTTTTGTTGTTCAGGGTTGATGCTTCATATCTCTCTTTTTCAGTCCATCTTGCGTGAAGTCATGTCATAGGAATCCCCCGCACTCATTCCTTATCCCTTTTACTGTCCCCTTCGATGGATTGGTTGAAAGGAAAATCTGTAGGAATCCCTGGTTTTCACCCTCTGAAGAACCTGTTTTTCTGGACACCTTCTGGTAATTTGCTGGAAAATCCCCCTGTGAGGTCGATTGTTTTACCATGGAGACCTCCATTTTGTTTGGGGATTTCCAGGCAGTGATTCCTTCACCTTGCCAGCTGGCGCCTTGAGGTTAGAAACCAACTGGGCACCTTATAGCCATATCCTCTTCTTCATGGCCTCCTCTCTACAGGACTCCCTGCTGGAGCGTTTGGAGATTTCACCGTGGAAAATGGTGCTCTTACACCAGCAGAGCATCGAAATTTTCACTGGGCAACATTGGGGATTCGATTCAGAAATGGATTTCCAGAAATGGGTATGTCATACCCACCCCAAATTTGTCGCAAATTCATGGACCTGGTTTTGGACAACCCCACTTGGGTAAGAAAAACCTTGGGGACACTCAAAATGGAGTAGTTTACTCCTGTACAGCAGCCCCAAAAAGATAGAAAGTTTCGCAAAAACCCTAATAAAATACAATAACCTGGTGATTTTTATCACCTTTCGGCATCTTTTTTTGGGGTTACTATAGATGGAAGATCCGCCAAAAGTTGCAGCCGACCACTTATCGCTTCCAGTTGAGATGACTAGTGCGACTGTGTCAGGGGGTCCGAGGCTATTTGATCTTTGACCTATAGCAATTTCTGCGACCGGAGCTGCGTATGAAGTTATGAAGTTGGCTAAATGATTTCCCTACATATCAATTTATATATATATATACATACTGTATACGCATAGATGATTATATATATAATACAATATATATATATATATATACATATAATACAAATAATATAAATACATATACACACATAAACCTGGAAGTCTCTCCTTCTATCTCTCTAAGATATGTTGATTGCAACTGACATGTTGCATGGGATATGACCCCACTTCCGCAGTGGTCGCCAGGAGCAAAGCACACCCACGGCCTATTTGGTGCCTGATGAGGCAGGGAGTTGGTGAAGTTTCAGGCTGTTCCCCTCAAAACTCCCACGTTTTGAAGCCAACGATAGCTTTGGAAGATGATTTTCCGAATTGGAACCTGATTTTTTCTACCCTCTGGTAATTTAACGTAACTAGTGAAAATGGTGATTTATAGTTGATTCACCTATTAAACATGGTGATTTTCCATAGCTATGTTAGAGTACCAGAGGGTATGCATTTTTGGGTTCCGAACTCTTAGTTTTCATGCGTGTAGATGACGCTGTTGACACAGAAAGCCTCTGGAGAGTTAGGCCCCGTTTGTAGATGATCTACGCAAAGGAAATGGTGGATTTCCAGCGAAAATCATCACCAGAGCTTGAAAGAGGGTAGCAACAAATCGAGCAATTAATTAAATAGCTGGCATCATAAGTGGTGACCACTACAACTTTTTTTTTTGATGCGATGTGACCAACTGATTCAACAGAACTTTGCACCACCGTTTTTGAGGACATCCAGGGCTGAGATACTGAAGCAGTGGGATCGATTCCCGCCAGTCTGGGAAGGCCTATCATGCCACCTTTCAAAAGGCAGGTAAATTTTGTTTTTTCCATTGGTTAATCCACCATTTCAGGCATCTACTGGGATTTCTGCTCCTCAAAAACCCATGACTTTTTACATCAACCTCGCCAGGACGGACGCGTGTCGAACCTTCAGTTCATCGATCAGGAAACCGGGTCAATTCTTGACAGATGGCAGTCAAGGCATTAGGGGTTAACAATGGACCCAGAGAATGGTTTTTAGTGTAGGGATTATATTTGGATGATTATATGGGATGTACGATGGGATGTATAATGGCATTCTGTGGATTATATGGATTGCAATGGTGATTTAAGCATCAAAAATGGTAGCAAACATGACGTTATAATGGGTCATTTGGATGAATTAGAACGACCTCACGCGGACGTCAATAGAATGATCCCAACATTGCCTGAACTGTTCAGGTCAGTGAATTGCTGCAAATGTGTCCAGATGTACTTCTTTCACAATCTTGGTCAATTCTTAGACGTGTCATTATACCTTTTTTTTCCGGGGGACAAGTATTTTGAGCCACACTCAAACGATGGGAATCTTGGAAAAGCAACAAGGAACAAGAAAGATTGGAACATAGGGGAAGATTAATGAAGCAGGTTATGTACCAGAAAAGATGTGGCACTACTTGGGACTATTGACGCTATGAGCCAACACTAACTAGTTTGGGTTTAACTTATCTGAAAAAATGCGTAAAGAATAGCCTTTGTTTGGGTTTCACAACCTTTGACATGGGGTATGAATAACTATGATTGGTGAAGAAAACCGGTTCGGGTGAAGCAACGAAAGGGATTGATGCTTGAGACGTCACACGGTTTAGATGTATGTTTCTTGTCTACCAGTTTCACTTGGGCATAGTTTTTGTTCGTTCTTGAACAAGGGTAATTAAACAAAAAGAAATCAACACCAACTTTTCTTTTCCTGTTTGAAGATTCACCATACTTTTGGTACTTAGAGGTTCCAAATCAGACTTAAGCCCCAAATTGAATTAAATCCCGATACTCTTGGTATGTACGTCCAAAACAAAATATTCCCCGAAATCCCGATTTTTCCCTCCCAAATCCTCAATATTTGGTGGTTAAATCCGCATCAGCTAAGTGACAAGTTACCCCATTACCGGGGTCGTCAAGAAAAGATGCCGAAACGTGTTTCCAGGATGTTAATTCGATGATGTTTCCTTCCGTCATTTCCAGGTTGGAAACTCTTCTATCGATATGTCTATTTTTGGATTGCTACAGTCCTTCACTGTATATGTATATACATGTAGTCATCCTGAGATAGAATATGGAAATTTCAAACAATCCAACCATAAAAATGGCTATATGGTCAAAAACATCAAATTCGATCTACTTTAACGTGATCATATGCATACAGTCATCCCAAAAAAGATGCTGAAAAGTGAATCATCATCAAATTAGCAGGGACTCACTTTTTTATTTTGTTGGGATGACTCTCTATACATATATATGTATATATCTAGATGGGTTATAGTGTCCTCACTGTGACGTCACTGGAATGATGCTCAGCAAGCAGACCATCCCCAAATGGCCGTATGATAGCAGCTAGTTTCAGCTTGATGAATCATTGCGATGCAGCAAGATACATGTATATTCATATATAGTAACCACAAAAAGGAATTTAGCAATTTATCATGATGTCTGCAATACTATACATTTCTATCTCTTTTTGGATTGCGATATCGACAAGTACATTATATGATGTATATGTGGGTTCATCCTCACATTCCATTCCAGGGCCACTCATGTGAGTCCTTTACATGAAACCACTAACAACATCTGAAAAGTGACGAACATCTTTACTGGGATTACTTCTCATTAGTTTTCATTTAAGCGTGTCTTCATTTCTTTCCAATCTTAACATATACTATATATATGCATACATCCTATGTATATAAATATATATATGATATATAATATAATATAATATAATATAATATAATATGATATGATATGATATGATATGATATAATATAATATAATATAATATAATATAATATAGTATAATATAATATAATATAATATAATATAGTATAATATAATATAATATGATATGATATGATATGATATGATATAATATAATATAATATAATATAGTATAATATAATATAATATATTATAATATATATATATATACATACTACATAACATATATCTCCTCACAGCATCCCCATGTCATCCGGTGGGTCACCAGGACTTGGACTTCGAAGAATTGGGCGGTGAGGTGACCTGGGTGCCACCTCCGGTGCTCACGGAGAACATCGTGCCGCGGAGCACGTTGCGGGGACCGCGGGAGATGGGGGATTCGTTGGGAAATTCCCCAGAAAAAATGGAGGATTTTCACAGGAAAATCAGCTACAAATCCTATGAAAATTGGTGGTTTCATGGATTTTCATGGGAAAATCTACCATAGATGGAGGATTTTCATGGGAAAATCAGCTGTAACTGGATGGTTTGTGGATGGTTTAATGGATGGTTTAATGGATGGTTTGTTATGGTTTACCCCAAAATGGATGTTTTTTTTTTGATGGACAATCCTATGGATATGGACGATTTGGGGGTTCCCCCATTGGGGAACATAGACTATCTAGTTCTAGCTCTCTATCTTGGAGGATCATCCCACTTAGTATCTGGTTAGTAACCCTGGTTAGTAAGTCTCCGATTCGTGGGTTATCCCATCTATAAATGGGTTATAAGCATGGTTCTTAACCACTTACTAACTGGGGTGATCCTCCAAGTATGGTGATGGAACTGGTGGATTAAGGATGGACTATTGTTGGGATTGGACGACTAGCATGATTAGTTGGGATTGAGAAATGGAATAGTAATTATATCTGGAATTCATTGGATTTTTTTGGGGATGGAATCATAGAAGGGTATGAAATCCATAATTTGAGATAACTTCATCCCCAGTGGGTCTGTTCAGGGTCTATCAACCAACCAATATACCCTCTGGTATGGAAAACGGCTCATTTCGTTGGATGATTTGCCTCTTAAAAAAAGTTGATCTTCAATAGCCAAGCGCTTATAAAATACCGAAAAAATACAACCCAAATCATATTTTTATTTTCCCACATTTTCCCACATTTTTTCCGGTATTTCATGGTTCTTTGATGGGTTTTTCCCAATTTTTTACGTCAAACTGCCAGCCTTTTTTCCGCCTTGGTCGTCGTCCCAGGTGGCATACCGTGTGTGTTTCTCCCAAGACACCATGGGTGTCGTGGATCGCCGCGACCTGCTGGAAGTCAGCGGGGAGGCCGGGGGAACGCCATTTTTTCGGGTGGACACTGGAGATACCCTCTGGTAAACTAACAGTTTGCTAGGGAAAATCACAATGTTTATATAATAGGAAAATCCACTATTTCTATGGCCATTTTCAATAGCTACGTTAGTTTACTGGAGGGTATGGGTTTGGCTGAAAATGGATGAAAATGATGTACTCTCTGGTAATTTAACAGTTTGCTATTGAAAATGGCTCTGTAAGTGTTGATTTTCCCAAAAAACATGGTGACTTTCCATAGTTGTGTTAGTTTACCAGAGGGTATATCCCAAAACAAGCATTTTTAATGGAGAAAACTATGATTCACCAGTAGATTTCGGGATAGATATTTTCAGTCAAACCCATATTTGGAAATGGTATCATATGGATCGTGAGAGATGGAGAAAGTAGGGTATCATCTGGTAAATCTAGCTGGTAAACGATGGAACGTGATGTATATATGTTAGCACATGTTCATTGGGACATGCCAATATATAAGGCTATTTCATCCAATATGGATACCTCTATATAAATCATGGTATTGAAACGGTGCATCTCCAATTTTCCCATCCAATTTCCCATTTCCTTGGACAGGACAATCGACTGCATGTGATTGGCTGTAAACCACAATGGTTTCCTGGTGAAGATTTTCCTGTAAGAAGCAAATCCAGTGAGATATGGTTCAGAATTGTTATTGTAAACCAAGAACAACTCGCAATTTTGGCGTCATTTTTTGACATAGAAAAACGTCCAAGTATTGAGTTCTCAATCTCCAGCCCCAAGTCTTGCAAGCTGGGGCCCCACTTACAAGTTCTTTGATAACCCCCATTCGCTATGTACAATATATAGTCACTATATTCCCCATAAACCAGAGTTAATCAAGTGATGTGCGTCAACTATCATAAATCAGCTATTCAATCCCATCAGCTCCCCATCCCGACCCATGAGGGTCCTGCTTTGGAGGCCACCTCCACAATCCTTGCGGAGAACACGGCCATCTTACAGCTTCCCGACTCAGTTGGTGCAGGTGTAGGCACTCCCTCTGGACATATTCATTGAAGGGGATGAAAATCATCGTTCCCCCCAAAAAAGATGGCCATCCAAACATCTCAGCCACCACGAATGGTTTTGCGAATTCCACGTTTACCACTAAAATAACAAGTTTTCATTGTACGATACCCATCATTTTTCATGATATCATCCAGAAACTTCATGGGGATTCAACCAACCCGATTTTGGTGACCCTGGAACGGATGCCAAAACGATTTTCCCTTTGGGCATTTGGTTGAATCCCAATTTTTGCATTCACAACAGTGCTTAGCACACTTCCACTTTCCCACCGAGTCACCACCAGCGATTTTTCATGACTGAACCACATTTTGCTGGGGGGTTCACCTGTGGTTTGATGGAATCTCACCCAGGGTTAGTAAAATATGAAGATTTCTCACGTAAATCCTCCCCATGTTTCCATTGATCTCATCCATAAATGCGCCATCATCTTTCCAGTCTGGAAAGGAAACGCCCCAAACTTGATGGTTTATCGTAATTTTGGCATTGTAGTAGCCATTTGGTGATCTACCCCTTTATTGATGATAATGGTTGTTGTTCTGTTATTTAAGATAACTATGATTCCACTATTTTTTCTGAAATTTAAATTTTTCTGAAATTTAATATCCAATGATTATCCCATTCATTTCCAACTATCAATATTCCATTAGTAGTCCACTACATCTCCACTATCTCCCCATGACATTCCTACTATACATTGGGGTTACTATTAGTGGCTATTTTCAATAGCTATGTTAGTTTACCAGAGGGTAATATTCCTATACATTGGGGTTACACATTTTTCTCCCACGTCCCATTTTCAAATTTCCCAGCACGCCCAGGTCCACGTACCTGGCCGTCTTCACCCGCTCCAGTTCCACCGAGGGAAGCACCCCCACAGCTATCACCTTGGTGGACAGCGCGGTGAACGTCAGCAATGCGCGGAAGACCCAGGGGATCCAACGGGGTGGCGACCAGAAAAAATGGCTTGGATTTTTGGGGTGTCGAAGTGTGAATTTACGGGAGGGTATGTAGTAGACTGTAGATTGTGATTATGATATACTCATGGATATATATATATATTACATGTGAATATATACATATACATACGTGATATTCGTGATATACTGTGCGGTATATATATATATAGAGGTATATATATATATGATGTGTGTTATCTACAATACTGATATGATATGTATTAGATATGTACATTTCTTGTTAATGTTCTATAGATTTCATAGACACATGGGTATGAGTCGCTTTCTTCTTAGGAGGGGACTACATACAACCGCCTCTGCCATTTTTGCTATCAAACATGCCGTTTGAGTACTTTAATTTGGATCCAGGGAAGGTTACATGTGATTGGGGTGGGCCGTACTGATTCAGCGCGCAAGACGCGTGAACACAGTTCGGATTTCAGAAGATTTACAATTTGAATGTGTCCAAGATTGAATCAACCCAGATTTCACCGACAGACTGGAGTAAAATAAGGTAAACTTCTATTTCTTTTTGCTGACGAAGAGAACATTTTGAACAATCCCGTTGTTTGATACCTGTTTCAAACATCCTTTACCCAGCAACCAGGCGCTGCAGTGGAACATGCCCGTTTCCAGTGCCTCCGTCCTTTGTTGGCTATGAATGGGGATTAAGTCATCATTTTTGATAGTCAAGTTCCAGTTTCTTATGGCTTCAATGCCAATGTTGGATGTTCAAATTCGGTCTAATTCCAAGTATGGATGTTCAAATGCTCCCTTTCTTCATGTAACATCACAATTTTTGAGGCTCAATTCCTGGGGTATATCCCTCACTTTTTGTGGAGAAGTCACCAAGTGAAACCCCAATTTTGCGTATGAAATTAAAATTCTTAGTTACTGAAATCCCATTCTTTTGCAATAAGTCAGTTTGGTGAGGATCCAATTTTGGCCGAATTCCTACGCTTCCTATGTGATCATTTTTTCCGGCTGAAGTCTCGATGTTTTCTGGTTGAATCCACCATGTTTTCCCTGTGAATTCCACCATTTTTTGCCTCGAAAAGGTGACCTTTACGGACTACGACCTGGATGTGGAGCACTTCGCTGGGGTGTTGACCTACGACCCCCCGCACGACACGTCCGTGGCGCCTTGGTTTGCATGTGATCATTGTGCAAAACCCTAGGTGATGAATACCAACCCAGAACAAGCCAGATTGGTTTGTCTGAAAATGTGGTATAGCGGAACCGTTCGATAAGAACCAAATAAGAATTTTCCAGCCTGCCCTGGCGTTCTTAAGTCCTATCTGTGGAAAAATAGCGAAATTGTGCACGAGGGTACCCTCACGTTCCATTGATTAATCACATCATTTTCGCTATTAAAATTGCTAGAAAATGGGGGACACCCCATTTTCAGACACACCCAAATTATATATATATATGTGTAAATTACGTGAATATATATCAATGTGCTACTTCTGTCAGAGACTTGTGCCAACGTTTGGCTGATCATTGGTGACAACAGTGGCATGTCTGGAAGGTGTGAATAATAATGAATATACAATTATATCATTGTGCCAAGTGTTCATGACAAGCAACGAAAAATATGGTAAGTAATTTGATTTAAGTATGGAAAATAAGCACTTTAAATACGCAGCAACTTACAGTCTTACAGATGTCAGAAAGTCTGAGGGTCGCTGAACTAGTGACGCGAATGTGAAGGCACATGGTGGGATGAATCAGACTCTTGATTTCAGTCCTTTTTCTTCGAGTTACAGTAAGTCCCCATCCCCCTTGATATAGAGCACCCCCAGGTAAACATGATTTAAGAGGGGATTTACATGTATGTTGATTATGTTGGGACCATTTAGAGAGTATTTAATAACGATGGGATGATTTGCACATCCCGTTCTGCGGAGGTCACTCACTTTGTGTTGTACCTGGCCCGCAACTTGTCTGCACCCAGCTGGCACGTTGTCTTCACTTGGAGTTGGAGCCTGTTTTCCCCGTCTCATTTCTTACGATGGTTCCTGTGTCACTTGTTTGCGGTTTGTTGGTTCTAGTTCTAGTCCAATGTTGATTTCTTCTTTAGCATTCTTTTTAGGTGGGCGATGGTTTTAAAGTGCGGCTTTATTTTTCAAAATCGATATTTCAACTTTCTCTGGTTCACCTACGGTAGCCCATTTCGGTTCCGACAATCTCAATTTTTCTGGTTGAACTCTCCAATTTTTCCAGTAAACACATCCGTTTTCAGTGGTGCAATCCATTGAAACTCCCGATGTTTCTGGATAGTTCGGCCATCTTGGAAGACCCCAATCAAATTCCCATCATGGAAAGATGTTTCAATGGATTGGTTTAATGGGAAACTTACAGGACACCCTCAAGAAAAACATGGGACCATGTTTTTTTTTTTCCGACTCAAGATTTTCCCTCCAACCAATCCATAAGTTGGGACATGGGGCCCCTGCAACTATGGTTATTGTCATATAAGCCATGGATTAGTGGAACTGCACTCCCAAGTTCGCTTAACCATCAATGTTCCATTAGCTTGTGGTTATGTAGATTCTATCTCCATGAATATCCTCATAGAAAATCCCATCATTAGATCATTTGCCCGGTTCAAAAACCCACACAGATCATGGAAGGATGGTGGAGACCTCCAAACTTTCAGCCACTCAGTCCCGGATCCGAGGTCGCTTGGCCAATGGCGACTTTGAACGTGCGCCCTATGCCTTCAACATCTCCTTGGAGGACGATGAGGCGGGGACAGGTCACGTTGGCCATGGCATATTTCGTGTGAAATGAAGGGTTTGGTTAAAAAATATGTGTTTACCATGAAACATAGGATTTAGTCAGGTTTAACCGGAAAAGGATGAAATGTGGAGTGAAATGGAGGACTTTGGTAACTGCAAAAATACCATATTCAAGAGTTTCAGTGAGGGTTAATCAACATTATTCCTCATTCGAATTTCGCATTGAATTAACACGTGACATACCCCCCAATTCTTATTCGAAAACCAACCCTATTCCAACGGTTTGAGCAAAAAAGCAAATGCCGTTCGGTGGTGTCAACCATGAATTGATATTCCGTCTCTGGAACGATGATGGCCAAGTGACTACTCTTTATTGCCAGTGCTTCTGCAGGGACAGCTATGGATTTCGCAACAAACACTGGTAGGATCAAGCCTGTGCTCGGGGCCCCGTACCTGTGTCATATGTAATACATACATTATACATATATATACATACATAATATGGATCTGATATGTACAACAATGCAAAACATTATCAAACATTCAGTAATTAAGTCCGAACAGGTCTTAGTCTCTGTCATTTCTTCTTACGGCCAAACTGTCAACATTTTTGAGTCTCATCATTAAATTGGCGAACATACCACGATGGGTGTAGGAAGTCACCATGAGTCAACGGGGGGCCGGTCATTTCGGCACGTTCATCAGCTGGCCATTCTTGAGTAAACTCAAATCAGACATGCGGGTTATAGAGGAATCTTAAGAATTGGGTCCTTTGGGCGTGGGGTAATCCAACAAACCTCACACCTCTATGTGATTTGAATGTTGCACGGAAACACCTCCATTTCCAGATGTTTTACCTCTCAAATTTGAGAGATTTCCCATGGACTATCAGAGGTTATCCCCTTGAAATCCACCAATTTTTGGTTTGTGAAATCCTATTAGATCGGATTTATGGTGTATGAGATTCCACTTAAGTTGGATTTTTTATCGAGAATAATTCACCCATTGTGAGTATTTTGGTTGCCCATTTTTCGCGGACCAGGCGACCACGACTACCATGAACTTCAATGACACAACAGGCAGGGTTGGGAAAACTTGCAGGAAACATAGGGGGTTCCAGCACATGTTCTCTTCATCCACTGAAAAAAAAAGGGTTTCCGGCAGAACAACTGGCCTGTCAAACCTGATCAGGTTTTTTTCGATTCCTGGGGTTATTCGGTGATCCCGTGGAACCATGGCCATGCTGGGCCATGCTTTTGGCCCAAACTGGGTATGGCTGGGAACTAGTGACACTAAGCAACTTGGTGTAATTTCGCGCACAATTCAGGTTGCCATACTACATCATCAAGTTGGGGCTTTTTACCCTCCCAAATAAGCAGTTGGACCCTGAAGACACTTCGCTTTTAGTGGAAACTAGCCAACTAATCTTCCAACGGCAGGGTTGTGATATTAGTTGGCGGGATGCTCCGGTATATCCCCAAGGTTGGTCCATTTTTAATGGGGTTTCCATTGTAAACCATCCATTTTGGGGTTTTCCTTGGGGGGTTCAAACATCACCTTTTGGTATTCAAACGGTGGGCAAACCCCTTCCGAAAAGGCGATCTGTCTGGAGGAACAAGAACGGAGCGATGAAAATAGCATGTGCTTCTGCTATGTATGTCTAGAAGTAGATGATAGAAGTCAATCAATAAACAAACAAATCAATAAACAAATAATAAACACATGCACAAATAATTGAATAATTGATTAACTGAATAGACTTGAATAGAATTGTACAAGTTATGTACTTATGTAATGTGTGTCCTTCCACGCCCAATGCCAATGTCTTGGGACCATCTCCTCTGCGTCACGGAGCATCGCAGATCCCTGGAACGAGAGCAACGACACGACCACAACGTCCACGGTCACCAGCACCAGCACCACCAGCACCACCTCAAGCTCCACCACCACCATGCTGGGGGACACCCAAAGGCCAGGGAATCCGGATAAATCTGGAGGAAATGCTGGAGATAAAATGGTGGTTTACATGGGATTTATATGTTGTATGGGATTTATATGGGATTTACATGTGATTTACCCTCCGGTAATCAAATATTGCAATTGGAAATCCTATATCAATGAAGGCTTTATTGGGAGAATAATCTATAAACAGGGATTTTTCATTGCCAGGTTTGATCAACAAAGGGTACTGGGATTATAATGGGTACAATAATTGATTAGCCAACAAACATGGTGACTCAACCATCAAAACTGATGACTTAGCCGCCTTAGCCAACAATATAGGTGGTATAATGGGTACATCATGGAGGATTGTTAACTGTTAATTTCCACGTTGATTACTGGAGCGTAGCACATCTTATCCTCTAACGTGGCTGGCAGATGGGGTCAGACCAGACTGATCAACCAGTGAAGGGTGCCTGGATCCTGGATGGATAGGGCACAGATGGGGCACCAATTTTTAACAGAAATACTGGTTGGCCTTTAACAGAAATACTGGTGAAAGCGGAAACTGCAGAAGTCTGGATGGATCTTCAGGCGTAAGGCGCTGTGATTTCTTGTGCACTTTCAAAGCCCGAATATGGGATGATTCAACTGACATTTCTCAGGCGAATTCGAAACCCTTAGCCCGACAGGCTGGTGATTCCCTGCGACACGGTGGGGTGCCTCAGTGGTGAGAGTGTGACGTACTTCTCCTCCAGCTGGTAGCTGTACCTCCTCAACTGCACAATGGCGTAACAGGTACAGAATAACTTTGGAATAGTGGACAGTTTGAATTCTTTCTTCCATACCACTTCATACTTAATAGTTATACCATGGGTAACTATGTTATAAGTAGTGGGCGAAGAGTGACTTTGGATTTTCTGGCCACTATTTGGGACCCCCTGCGCAAGTATCAAGTACCAACTTTGAAGTGGGTCAAACCCAACCACCCAAAATGAAGCTGGCAACAATATCAATATCCATTTTTATTGATGTCTGGGATGGGGGTTAGTCTGAAAATCATGGGAACACCTCCAACCCCCTATGGTCAACAAAAACTTCATTTTCCCATGTTCTTCATTAAACTTTCCATTTTTGGTCATCCAAAAAACAGAAAAAATAAAAATACGGCTGAAATCGCCAGGCTACTCTCTCATGCCCAGTTCCCAAGCATCTGGTTTGATCCAGGAATTGGAGGGGTACACCCACATGTTGATCTACTGTGCCACCTCTTTCGCCGTCCGCGGCCTCAGTTTGGAGATCTGAAGGATGGATCCATGTGATGGGGCAAACATGGGCAGGGTTGCTTGCACCCCAGATACAAGGAGGATCAAGGCGGTAAATTGAGTAAGTAAAGAGGTACACTGCCTACAAATAGTTGGAGAATCCCGGACAGGATGGTTAAGATTGAATATTGCCAACCTCTGCGGGTTCCAGAGCCCGACGTTTTGACACGTTTTGACCTCTACCTGGTACCCCTTTGAGTCTCCAGTGCATTTGTCCATCCCCTTGGACCAGACCTCCCTGGTGGCCAGGAGCAGTCGTATCCCGTGATCTTCGAACTTGACAATGCAGATTCACAACCCGCCAATCTCAGCTGGACACTCAGGCCTCTGCAGCAGTGAATACGAAAATGATGGGAACCCAAAGACAGGCGGACATGACCAGTTTATCATAGAAAATGAGACACCGTTGCGACAGTTTCGAATAGTTTTGGTGGGTTTCCTACCAGATTTTGAGTGAAACATCTGCATATGCTTCCTGCCAGAGATGACCCCAGATAGGTCTTGGGGCCTCCCAGTAATCCCTTGCCTGCAATATAAAAGAATGCCCTTCGAAACCCTGATCTAGTATTGGATCCTGGATCTGTTCATTTTGGGGTCCCTTATCAGGGATATCTCGGGGACGGGATTGTCATTTCATCTGCTATGATACGCTATGGCTTTCATGCCATAGCGCGCTGAGGTTATCTTGCTGAAGATCTGAACTTGGACAACTTGGCTGGGAGCATCGAATGGGAACATGCTGACGAATACTCGAAAGTCATCGTAGGGCAGCCCAGGGCTGTGTGCCCAAAAAACAGCCTTGAAAGGTTTATCTTTTGAAAATGACACGCCCAGTGCACAATCCGGTTGGTATCTTCCAATGCTTGTGATCTCAGCCCTGCCCTGGCGGATGGTGGATCGAAAGCAACATCTCCTATACTGTATATATATATATATATACACATGTGTATATTTTGCGTATGCGTATGTATATATGTATATGTACGAAACGAATTGTGGAACCACCGGCCAGTACTGTTCATGGACTGGCTCCGCATGTCCCCTTGAAGATTATATCAAGATCTTATACGTATGTCTGTATCTATATCATATGGAGGAGACCACTCTTATCATATTTCCGAGAAATCTTGGAATCGTGCAAGTTGCATTCTGTTGTTTATGATTCGAACACTTTATGTCCATTGATTGGCTTTTCAGGTGTCTATAAATATACACCAAGTTTCCCCAAATGTTTCTTGAGGGTATGAGATGCGGTGAGGCCAACATTGAAGCCTGGTTCACCATGGCGAGGAAACAGCTCTTCGTTCCATTTCTTCTATCACCATTCTTACGCATATTGTTCTTATTCAATCCCCATCGCCCTAGAAACAAAAACAACATCTAATTGGCTGACAGATTTTTGATTTCTGACCAGCATCAAATGAAGGTTTTTACATGTTTTAACATGTTTGAACCATCCAAACGAACTCTTTTTTGGGATCACAACTGGCTTTCCCACATTCGAAACCACAAAACAGTTTCAGACATTGCTTCGACATGCCAATCTTCTCGAAGTTTCTGGTTGCTAACGATACTAACGGTTACTCTTCCAACAACATTTGCACAATTTTGACATTGAAACTTTTCCCCTATGGGCTTCTCAGCTTCCGCCAGGCCCCCGGCCCTAGGTCTACCAGGTGCGGTTGCAAGATGCCCAAGGTCAGAACGACCTACTGCTGAGCACCGTGTCAGTGGATGCGCCCACGAACCTCACGGTAGGGACACCTGGCCAGATGTGCCCAGACGTTTTGGATGGTTTGGATGGTTGATGTAAGAATGACTATTGCGTATCCAGCACTTGTCTTGGTCATTTCATGATATTTCAGATATGGATTGGACTTGAGTTTAGTGCATCTAGTCCGTATCTAGGGAATCCATTCGACTTGCTGAATTTGACTTGATCAAATTGATTCATTGGAGAAGTTTGAGCCAATGCCGGATGGCTAGGATTCAACCTAAAAGTAAATGGGGTACTTTGGGAGCCGTGGTTGGTAGAGATTGGGGTTCAAAATCATTGACTTCAAATTCGGAATGTTTTCCATGGTCCAAGTAGTTGTGAATTAAGCTTCATGGAAATAAATCTTGACATTAAACCACCATGCAATTCATGGAAATTAAACTTCAAATTGTTGTCGAACACTCAGTACATATGGACCATCCAGTTCAATCTTGTGACTCTCATTTTTGAGAGCCAAAGCCTAGGATAGCGTGGCATGATGGTGGTGGCTGGTGAACCATATGGCTTTCACTGAAAATGAGGTACCCCTAGTTATACAAAGCTCATGTTCCCTATGAACATAGCCAGAACTTGAGGTATACTCACCATTTTCAGACAAAGTTCGACAAATCTTTCGGTCAAGCCACTCAGCAAAATCTTCCACAGCCGAACCTGGTAACTTGAAAACTCGGCTCTTAGTTCATGATTGTTCCAAGGTGATATCCTAAAATCAGCCATTTTGAAGCGTCCGATGTCCTCAAACATGGCTTGCTGGAAAATCCACCATTTAGTTCCACGGTTGTTTTCCCAGCTATACACCTTCATTTGTAAAGGGGATTCTCCAGCCAGCCACGTTTGAGTACCGGAGGATCAAGTTCCAAGATCCGGAAAAACCCAACTTCCCGGCTCCGCGGAAAATCCGAAGCCCCGGAACCCCGAACGAGGTTCCGTCCATGGCGCGGAGCATCTACGAGCGCATTGCGATCTATTCGCAATCGCAGCTCTGCGTGTCGACCTCCCCAGGCCTTCTCACCCTACAGGCGCTGCTGATGGGACACGGAAGGGGATTGCTGGCAGGTGCTGAAGAAAAATCATGTAGAGTATACGTAGTATATCATATGTGTATATGTAGTGGAGATATAATAGATGTAAGATAGATTATTGATATTATATAATTATATGCATACATTGACATACAGATATGTATATATACACACACACACTGTCTATACATATATAGTCAATTACTGTATATAAGTACGCAGTGCTTCATGGCACCGGTGGAAATAGCAGGTCTCCGTCATCTTTCCTCATCCTTTTGAGAACAGTGAACGAGGCGATAAATCCACAGAATTTTCCCTCAACTGCACAGGCATCCGCAGGATAGATATAGAGTTGCATCCTCATACCCTCTGGCAATCAAACATGGCAATTGAAAATCCGCTATAAATATCTATAAATGATGTTTTAGTAGGAAAACCATCGAACTCTAGCTGGGGGATTTTCCAGCTAGCCATGTTTGACGACCCTGGAGGGTACTCTTTCTATTTTCCATCCTGGGATGGTGCAAACACCCGAGACATGTAGCTCCCCCACCCGCGTTGTCGATTGGAGTTGATTTGGAGCACAGTTTCCAGGTGCCCCCGGAGGACATCGACTTCATTGGATGGGTTTAAGGGACAATTTACACGAAAGCCCGACATATTTGATGGTAAAAACCATGGTTTCCCTGTAGAACTACCACAGTGTCAGTGAGATCTTCCCAGTTGGGCTGAAATATCGGTCGAATGGCCAGTAGATCTCAGAATTTTCCAATCGTCGTGACCTGTCAATCCCAATAAAACATCTTCAATCTTCATTTGCGTCTGAAAATGGAGGATACCTCCAGTTTCTGTCCATTGAATAGGGACATGTATGATAAATCATGATAAACCATTGGATTTTGGGATCCCCATTTTCAGACAACCCCCAGATTCTCTTCTTGTTGGTTATATGAGTTACAGTACATATGATATATGCGTCCATTACATCCCCATGATATTCACATTACTATTCCTGGTGATGTTTCTCAAGGTTCACAACAACTCCCATGGTTGGTATGATATAATCCCGTTGTTAACAAAAATATTAAAATCCCATATTAACATAGTCCCAATTATAAGATCCCATTGAATGACATTGTAATCCCATTGGAATCCCGTTGTAGTCCCAGCCTTCGGCATCCTTGGGCGGCGCCAGGGAGCCACCTTGGACTTCACGGTGTCAGACCTGACCCTGGTGGACTTGGACCTGGACCAAGGTGGGGGAAATCCATGGGAGATTCAGATGTAGATTTTTTTGGGATCAGAATCCATAAATTCATCAACACTCCAGTAATATTCCATGAATATTAGATAAATGGTTCATTTTATCCCTATAACTTTGCTATATGTAAGTTCGTTTACAGATATTTTGCAAAGGCTCGCGTAGGCTACGATGTAGTTCCGTGGCGCTTTAGATTTTGATAGCAGATGATCGCAGGACCCTTCTGCGTAGGGCGGGCATAGGCTTTGGCAAAGGCCTCTTGCAGTGTGAACCTAAGCACTGGAAAATATGACTCATTGGTACCAATGGACGGGAGAATCATGTTTTTCATATCCATTTCAAACATTACGAAAAAAAAAAACAACGGGTCGCTTGGTACCCCACATTGGTCAGTGTGATGCCTGGATTGGTAAATGTTTTACAATTTGATCTACCAGGGAACTCCAAAACTTCTCATCCAAAGCTGACATGACACATCTTGGGCGACCTGAATAACCCGCGTACCAGGATACCATAGGTGACATGCCTTTCTCCGAGAAAGGCTTTTGTTTCAGATTGCAGCGGGTGAAATCCTTGGGGTGTCCCCAAAATGAGCTTCGTTTACAGAAAAAGCACCACTTCGCCTTCCTGACGCCGCGAAATTTCGACCATCCTTATATTAATCAGTCTCAAAGAAATATCCAAAAGATCATGGTTGAAATGCCCATTAAAAATTGTTGGTTATCTTGGTGAAATTCACGTTTGAATCCTTGGAACACCATGTCTACTGTACATTGCCATCTCTAAACTGGATCCAGTCTCAGACACATCAGAGACATCTTACTGTGGAACACAGTTCCAGCATAGAAAACCTTAGGATCTTATGAGTCCGATGAGTTTGGGGTAGTTCACATGGCTCCAAGTTGACAAAGATCTTTGGACAGATCTCAACTGTGGGTGAAATATCTTAAATATATATATATATATATATAAGAATATATGGGTTAAACTATGAGTTGATATATATATATATATAGATATGATATTCCATATATTCCCCCATCCAGCGAAATCCTGTGATTTCCGAAACCCGCAGGTGAAATTGGAGGCGATCTGACCTGGACAGTGCCCAGGAGCATGTTCGAAACTTTCTGGGATGATGTTTGGCAAAGATGGGGGATTTTCATGAAGATTTTGACCATCAAAAACCAGTTGGAATCTCATCTGGATGATTTTTTCCTACAATTTTATCATAACCTCAATGTGACGAACATCTGGAATGATGGTGAATATAAGGGGAATGATCCGCAAATGGCCCCGAACTTTTCAGGGCCCACAGAATAGTGGTAATCTATGGCTATTTATCCAAATTTGCCAATTTTTTGTTGGCATTTTTGATCTCTGAAGGGGAGAATGACTCAGCAATTCGACCCAGAAAATACATCATTTCCTCTGCGTCGTTCAAGGAAGTCCATGGAAGGAAAGATGATATCTTCATAGACTGAGATGATACTGTACATAGGCAATTATGTTGGGACTTTCAAGGTTTTTTTCAATGGGATAAATGCCAGTTTAATGGGATTTTATGGGATACAATATGGATCACCTAAGCATAAATCTGGATGAAATGAAATGACCTCAGTTTTTTGCGTCACTGGAGTGATGGCCTCATGTCAGCGACTTTCAGGTCAGTGAATGACTGTATTCTAATTCAGCCAGATACATGTATATTCATACATAGTAACCCCCGAAAAGATAGATTTTAGTAATTTGTCACTATTTTAACGGTAGTTTGCTTTTCCTTTTTTATGGTTGCTATATACAAATCTACATTGACAAGTACAGAATATGATGTATACTTCGGTTCATGCTCACATTCCAATCCAAGGACACTCATATGGTGCATGATTGCAGGGTGAACTGAACGATGGCAGCCAAGGTTCCATATGAAAATCCCAAGGTACACATCCTGGTTGGTTGGTTACCACTGGTCGAGCAAGGACTACATAGCCCATTCCCAGTTGCTGTGTGGGAAACCTGTTTGCTTCACTTTGAAATAGGTATGGCGCAAGAGTCATGACCCTGAAATCGGATACTTTCATATCCAGGTTGACCATCGATTTGTTGGTTCATTGGCAATTGCGTATATTCCTTGGGAATCTCAGGACCCTAAAGTAGAGGTATAGAGGTACCATACCATACAACGCGAACTTAGGGGCATCTCGCCTTATATAGCCCTTGAACATAGGCCTTTGATATGGTAGGTAGCTCCAATAAATCGGTACCTGAAATGGCCATCGAATGGATTATACATGGATTGTTTATAATCATGGTTTAGAGCATCATATTTCCAATGAAAAAGATAGGGTTTCCCCATTGGTTTTCCAATTGATTGTTGCCCCCCATGTGGATCGCCAGGACCATTGGTCCTGTGGTGAAATATACCGTCTACCTGGCCACTTCAGTGACTTGACTCCAAGCAAGGCGAATTATAGCTACAAGGGGTGGGAAATGGGTCACCTTACACAACTAGTGTCGCATGTTATTTTGACGTATAGTTATGTGGATATACCATGCTATATATATATATATATAAATTGTATAGTCAGACAAGTGCATATATGATGATGATATATGATGATTTCATCAATTGGAGAACAACATGATGATGGAAGCAATGTCTTTAGTGTTTGTTTGTTTTCCACCAAAGGAACACTTCATCTCGAAGAACGATTGCACAAAGGAATGTTTTGTCAAAAGAGTGGGAATGTATTTTGCATTGGAGGAAGAAAAGAAGATATGACATGAGAAATAGGAATCCGTCTGTAGATGGCCGGATGGCCTACTGGTGGTTTTCTGGGCATTGAATTCCGATGAATTTTGAGCCTTTTTTTCTACTGGTTGATGGTTTTTGTTCGTTTTTGCCATGAAGACCAACCTTTATTGGTGGATGATAGTAAACATGATCAACTTTTAAATACCTCCCCTGATTCGTTTTCCTTGAATGAACCCGTTGAATGCTATGGTCGTGGCTCAAATCACTTAAATCCCATTGTTCGGTTGCTTCGATTTGCAAACAAGTCCCATGAAATCATATTAAATCCTCAAATGCTCATCCAAATTCCCACTAAGGTTCCAGCAAATCCCAGTTTTCAATCCACTGGTCCAAGGCCACGGGCGATGATCGCTTCTATTTGGGTGAACTCAGTGCTGCAGCCACGTCCTACAGCTTTGATGCGGGCTTCTTCTTGGGATACAACGCCACTTTGGCGAAACGGGATCTTCTTTGGGTCGAAATTGGGATGGAGGGGGGGGGTTCCAAGCGAAGGTGATGTAGCATTGGTTTTTTTTGTTGATGTGTCGACCTGCAAATCTGATTGCAGTAGCTATGTAGTTAATAGAAATTTGTGCCCACAATGACTGTACTTTTCCTCATGTGAGGTGCGGATGAGGCTGAAAAAGATCCTGTTGATTTAGCTTCCCATTGAAGGCAGTGGAGAAAAGTTGATCTGCAGCTGACCTAGGACCTATTGGTGGTATGAGACACATGGTTTCTCAGATGGGGATGGGTCAAAATCTATGGAACACCCATTTTTTTGGGGGGTTCTTCACGTTCATGAATCCAGCTACTTTAGGGTGAACTATAGGGTATCAGGGTTTCACCCACCATAGTGAACCCCAAGAATAGATGGTCAAACTGTAGTTAACCAGCCTTATCAAGACACCCCTAGAATTGGATGTGCATCCCAGCAATGGAAAAAATGGTTCATATATCCAAACGTGATATACCCCAGTGAAACATAGGACATAGGGTATACAGTGGGACACCCCAGTTGTAAGTGGATTGGTTTTCTTACCCACCCACTAGATGGGATGCACCCCCAAAAGTACGACTGAGGAAACGGAAACGCTGGGCACGACGAGTACTCGAACCACCACTCAAACAGGCTGGCGTTTGGGACAGAAATTGGTATACGTTCCACACTTCTTTTTCATACAACAACATAGGTCCGAAAATGGGGTATCATTATCAGATTTGATGGTTTATGACCATTTCCCCATTCAAAGAGCGATTTCGGGGTATACCAGGTAGATCCATTTTCAGAGAAACCCATATGTCCAACAATCATGAGTAATTCAACCACCTGTTTGATATGAGATGATTTGGGGATGGGTCAAGCTTCCATTCGGGGATGCCAGATGAACTTGCTGAACTGGTCGATCTGCTTTCTGCATGCGGATTCTTTATGATCCGCACTTTTTTTTCGGCTTGGAATTGACTGTTCATGACTGTTCTATCTTTTGGGCTTGGAAGAAGTTGTAGAATCGCTTGGAAAAAGATCCGTCCTGAAATTTCAGGGGACCTGCTGGGATTGGATCCCTCTGTGCCTTGGTTGACTTGGCACCCCATGGATTTATCGGTCGCAAGTTCGCCGCAATACCCTTGGTGGATACCATTTTGGTTGCTGAAATCCACAGGATTTCTTGGTAAATCCCCAAAGGCATCGCATTTGTCGTTCATAGCGGCCCATCAATTCCCACCATCACTGGCGATATTTTATAAATGCTTGTCGTTCAAAGTTGGTCAGCAATAGTATCATCGAATCCACGAAGATATCTAGTCAACAATTTCTTGCATTGGTCCTAAACTCTGCCATTCATGATATATGTTTTTTGTACTGCAGGATTGGACTTTAAACACAGTGAGCAATTTCAATCAACAAAAAGATGGCCCCCCCCAGTTGTGTTTGTTGATTTATGCATCCCTTTGACTATAGACATCTATCTATCTATCTATCTATATATATATATATACACACACCCCACAAAACGTAACAGCGAACCAAGTTGTAAAAAGCAACTTAGCTATCATCAATTGATTGTAAATCACCATTTTTGCTAGTTAAGTCATGTCTTGCCCCCTTATTTTGGGCGGAGAAGCCCACCGTTTGGGCCCCGCAAAGCCCCCATGGCAGGAAATCTTACCGACTGGGTCGACTTGGGTCCCCACAACCTGCCTCAGGTGGGGGGGCTGGTGACCATTTGGATCGGAAAATGGGGTTGATCTTCATCAACGGCAACTTTAGTGATGGCAACATGAGGTCTTTCAATCCATCAACTGAGGGGAGTTCCCTGAAATTTTCACAGACGCCCATTTTTTGGGACCATTCTTCAACCTTTTGGGTGGGTTTTTGAAAAATGGAGACTGATGGATACTGCAGATTCCTAGATAGCTATGGGAATTGAAGGGGGAAAGGAGGAGAATCCAATGGATTTTGGTGCTATTCCCAACATGTTCAGACCCATTTGGGGATGAGAACATGATGAACGTCAGTTTGAGCTGGGTGAACACCAGAGGTACCACAGTCTTAAATGACCTCTAGACCTCTACCCCCTTGACAAGTTATCTAGTTGGTCAACCTCTGCGCGGGAAATCCTCCAGTTGATGGCCCAAGAAAACAGAGTAGGAAATTGATGAGGAAACAAATGTGGATCTATGGTTCAAGGGTTCCACAATTTTGGTGAAACTGAAGGAACAGTCAAAGACCACCATGGTTTCCCAATTTTCATGGTGAGTGAATCGTGAATGCCACCGCGGAGTTTTTGGTGAATTCCACCATATTCGGCTGGTTGAATCTCCATACTTGGCGGTTGATATCGTGAACTGTGCAGTACATCAAATACCTGATTTGATGACAGAAAATGTACCGTAGCTATGGAACATCAACACTGGAGCATTGTAGCAAACTGTTGGATTATCAGAGGGTCATTGGATGTCATTGGATGATTTGGCGTCCATTTTCCAGTCCAAATCGGTGGTTTCAATCGGTTTTACCATCCCCCCAACGAACATGGACCCTGCCATGAGTTGGGGTTGGAAGACTATACCTTCTTCGAACAGAACGGGTGATCTTCAGGGGTCAAACTCTAAGTTTTGGGGGATATCTCCAATTTTCCATGAATCTTGACTCACTTCCAGTGGTGGCACAAACTGCCCAAGGAGCGCATGACGCACCTCTTGGTCTACTCCCTTTCAAGCACAGTGGAGATGAGGTGCCATGGGGATGGCGTGGCAAGTGGAACTTCTTGATCTTGGACCTTCTTGTTCCCAAAATCATGACATTTTTCCATCCATCACAGGTATTTCCCAGTTTTTCTCAGGTGTTTCTAGGTTTTTTCTCAGGTTTTGTCCTCAGTTTTTCACAGGATTTTTCTATTTAGGTTTTCGTTTTCTCTCGCAGCAGCCTCCGTTGCCGCAGGACCCCTGCGGCCTTCGAGATCGCTGATGCCAACGCCAGCGTCTCGAACATCAGCTTCCCCGACGAGGACCTGGACGTCAACGAAGTTGGAGGCGGGCTGCCTGGAACCAAGAGGCAACCGGAGAGGGGGGGTTCCATAGTCAGTGGGGTAATAGCTGGATGGTTGATGATGGAAAATCCATTGAAACGGATGATTTAGGGGTAGCCCCATTTGAGGAAAGCGCCAAAGTCAGAAAACATGGGACTTCACCGGGAAAACCTCTGGGATTTCAGCTAACATGCCAGGATGTTTCATTGCGGGGCGCTATTTTAGTCGCAAATGATCAGTATTGGAGGGACCGCCGAATTCATCCACACGAGTCTACTAATCCGCATATCATTGTTTTATGATGTCTAAAAATTGAACCTACTGTAATTTAGTGGGGTCTTACGCTGATCTTGACCCACTGGAAGCCGTAAAATGACAGTTATTTGCATCATTTTTGAAAGGAACATGGAGTACCCAAGGCAGTTGAAATACGAAGGGTCAATTTGTCCAATTGCAAGAATGGAAACATGGAGGGTGGACATGAATCAGACAGGCCTGTTTTTTTTTTTGAATGATCATGATCAGTGATGGGGGACTCCTCTATAAGCACACTGGTAGAACCAATCCGTCATGGGCGAAACGAAGATCGCGCAAGTGCTTGTAGTGTTTCTAAGCCAAGTACAGTTGTCCCCAAAACAATCTGGAACATCATTCTTGTCGCTGGAAATATTGCCCTATGATCAGAGAAAGTGAGTCATACTGTGTGGGTAGGGCTGAAAGTGTAAGGCTGCAAAAACAAGCGGCTTTGGGTCACTCTTGTTCGAAACCATCCAACCTTTGCAAAAATCCCTAATATCCATCGACTTAGGGCAATCGCTATATATTATGTGTATATATATATATAATTATATATATATATACACGCATTTTAATACGTACAGTACATAACCCCATGTTTGGTACATACTTGATATTTCACCATCCCCATATTGGCTATTGAACATATTCTGAGTCACGAAGTCACACCAGCGATGGACATCTATTGGTATATGATGGTATATTTGTATATAGATATTTCATACAGATTTGTCTGAAAATGGAATCATGCCCTCAGGTCCACGGGGTGTGTGGGGCATCCCCCCCTAGTGGACGAACCACTTCCCCAAAGGCTGTTGTAAGTTTTTCAACGCTGATAGGTGGTTCCCCCAATCCATTCCCCTGTATATTAAATACACCCTTAGAAAACCTTTGTTTAGTATTGGATCTATTCAAACTATTTTTCTTGTTGGGTCCATATGATAGCTATGTATTTGATGTGATCGGTCCCAGACATGGATTAAGGGAAAATCTACAGGAAAAAAAACAACATAAACTGATCGGGAAAAGAAGAATGGTTTCTGGTGTCGATTTTTCTCTGGATTCTTTCAGCACATGTTTTTTTTTTTTGTGAAAATAAGGTTCCCCCCTAAATCCACCGGATTCTCATCATTTTCGCCATTCAAAAAGCCATGACTTGGGGGTGTTCCGAAATTCCCCATTTTCAGACGCAGTCCTGTGGAGATTTCCAATTTATGGGGATGCCTCAAATCATCCAAGTCATTAGACTGTTGACAGTACTGAAACCAATGGTTTTTGGGACTACCCTCTGGTAAACTAACATAGCTATTGAAAATGGCCATAGAAATAGTTTATTTTCCCACAAAAAATGGTGATTTTTCCATCGTTATGATAGTTTACCAGGGGCTCTTCCCTATCTCCAGGTACTGTGACTTGGGACGAGCCAAGTCATTTCGTGGCGCCTCAGCCTGGGGTTTGGTGGACCGAAGATTGGGGGGACCCAAGTATTTGTCCAAGTTAACCTCCGGTAATTGAACAGTTTCCTATGGAAAATGGCCCATTCATAGATGATTCTTGATTAGATTTAAGCTGATTTCCCTGGTGAACATGATGATTTCCAGCTAGCCATGTTTGATTCTTGGAGGGTATGGGTCATTTTTGATGGGGGCATTCTGAATAAATTTTGAGAAACAACAATTTTACCAAGCCAATCAAGGACATTCATCCTTCCAAAATGAAGACTTATGTCGCCAGGGAAAGGTTGTTGTTCTCCACGAACCATGAATGCTACGTAGATGCGGGGAGAAATCTCCGCCAAACTTGGGACCAATTTAAGCAAAGCATTTGGTGTGCAAGCAACAAAAAGGGGTATTCGGCCGTTTCAATCCAGGGATCCAAGTGGCAAATAGGATGATACAATTTGGGTTTGTCTGAAAATTGGGTAATTAAGGAAAAAACATAAACTAAAACGGGAACATGTCCAATAAATGCCTGTTTTTTTGGAGTTAGTTGGGGAAAAAAGACCGCTTCCAATCTTAATCCTTATTCCCAAGTATATACCTTTCAACAAAATCTCATGCTCAAGCACCAGTTGTTCGGGTAGAATCGTATCTTTCCTTTTGGGTTCGGTCTTTTTCAGCGGCCCGGAGTTGTACCCCGGTTGGACCAGAACCGATGCGCCAAACAGCTATGCGACAGTCGATCTGCACAAAAAATAGCTATGAGAATATCAACTCACGGTCCCACACATGGCATGTGGCATGGATCTATGTTAGTTTCACTTAAGTCATCCCAAAGAGCGGAGAAAAAACGTGGTATAGCCAAGCGTAAAGTCCAGTTGGGGATGGTTAAAAATTGGCTTCACCAAGCATTCACCATGGACCAAGTCGAAATGATATGGCTCTGAAAATAGGGCATACCGGGAGTCGCCAGTTTAAAATTGTAACATGATGATATTTATGATGCTTATAGTTTATCATAAATTATCATAAATCTTAAGTCATGATGATTTTTTATCAGCGAATTTATAATAATTGAATATAATTGATGTTTCTTCCCCTAAGATTTCGAAGAAACCCATAGCTTTTCACAGAAAATGCCAGCAGTTCTCTTGGGTTTTCCCCATGAGCTGTGGCCATCTCTCGGAAGCGCCGAGGAAGTGGTCAAGGCTTATAGGGTCTTCATTGCTATGGATCAACGCGGCCTTGATAGGCCCCCCAGGGGCACCCAGGGGCAACTGGAAGAATCCCTTCCTCCAAAGAGAAGCCCATCCGAAACCATGGGAAAAAGTAGGGTATGAAGCCACATCGAAACAGGACCTTTGGCTATGGCTGGTGAATATGAAAGGGGGATGCGATGAATTCTCCTCCTATGGCCATTCTTAAAAAGGGACAATGATCACGAAGCACTGAAGTTTTGGATCTCCGGGCATGGATCAAAAATTGAGGCCTTCGGTACCCAAGTTTTTTGTTGAGGTCTCAAAGACCATGCGTCATGGAAATTGGCTGCAGCCGCAGTGTTCCACTCAAGAACTCGCTTTTGGGCCGTCTATTCTCGGCCAGTCGGTGGTGCGCCTTGATTATTTTTGCTGCCGGCCCCCCGCAATGCAGATGTTGAAAATTTGGAAGAAGTGGCCGACATCGGCCAGATGGTGTGTTGGCTTCACAGTGGCACAGGTTGCTTGCTGCTTGATTGCTCATGCATACTGGCCGCTGGGGCCCTACTACCTGGATGTGAATCCGGATGAACTCGCCATTTTTACCGTGGCCAGGTACGTCCTGGTCGTGCCGCTGCTTTTGCTCACGTTGTTTCACTTCTGTGAAATGTGCTCGCGCAGACCGCGTCATCGAGTGTTGGTGATCTGCCGAGTATCCATGTGGGAATTCACCGTGAAGATCACGTACTACACGCTGCTGTCCGAAGGGTATGATTTTGCCTTCTGGAATCAGCCGCCGTGCAGTAGCCAAGTCGTTCTTTTTTTTCAAGGGCTGGAGGGATTAAATCTATTCAAATCCATCATTTTGGGGAATCTATATACAAATATATATATATATATATATGGATGTGTCTAAACATAGAGAATACTCGGATACCCAAAAACAGCATTTTGATTGGAACATAATTATCTAAACCCAGAGGTGGTGGGGGCAGTCTATTTTAAGACAAATCCATACACTGTACTTTTTTGTTATCTATCCCAGTATATAGAGATTGTAGCTCCTGAAGCACATCCAAGGCGCTGTGTTGACTACAGGCCCATCTACATGACTCGTTGGATCGGCTGGTCCTTTGCAATTCCCACCTTGATGTTCATGAACTTGTACCCTATCATGGATGACCAGAAACTCGACGAAAGCGCTTGGAACGACTGAACGCTTTCAACTCATTTATGACGTCAGCGTTTTTTTTTTTCCCGTGGATGAATGATGCACCCGGAAAGCTAACGAAACATCAAGAGTTGGGGTAAAGAAATGTAGACAGCGAGCTTTGTACCCAGCAATTCGATGAGTTCCATCCCTTGAAGTCTCCAACTATTGGCATCACATGGCATCATTAAAATCCGGTCATCCCTCAGGACGGTCCGCAGCGTCTTGGTGAGGATCTTCCCCCAACAAGCTGCGACCTGGGCCTATTGCTGGGCGTGTTTCTTGGGCTGTATAGTTCCAGACCCATGGATGGGTTGGATCCTGAACACGCTGGGCTGTGTGGCCTACGTGGTTGTCATTGTGGATGAAGTTGTGTTGGTTTCCGAGCGACTTCTGCTGACCAGCCAACCGGCCCTGAAGGGCTATAGTATCATTGTGAAGGAATGCATGTTTATCATCTACACCTGCGTTTATCTCTGCAGTCTCTGGGGGTTTTTCAGTTCCTATTCCTGCCAGCGCTTCTACACCGTCTCGGATGTGAGCTTGAAATCCACCATGGCCACTTTGCTCTTCATCTATTGGCGTTGCGACGGCGATCGCCCGGCCAACTAGGCTTTTCAGTGACCCGCGGTAGAAAGGTTCGCAGTTGAGGGAAGATGGGGAAGGAATCCAACCAATGACGCCAATATGAACTAAATTCTACCATCGGACCCCCACAAAATTGTAGATTCTCGTACAGCAGGATTTCCGGTGGACGGTGATTTTTTTCAAGGGAGAATTGGTCGATTTGATACCAAATTGTAGACCATTTCTGGTATCTGGTAGAGTCAGGTTTCAGATCAACTGGTGCTGAGTAGGGAAGAGATGCAGAGGGTTTCAAAGATTTGCAAGGGAAAGCTTGCCATCCCTGTAGAGAGTGTCGATGACCTTGCTAGACCTTGAGCCGGATATACAATTTGGTTTGACCCTGAAAAGAAAGTTGAGTGTGCATAAGAAACCCTGTCATGTCCATTCCGTACACAAACAGATTTGTAATTGTCTGGATTTCCGAGATCATTCAAGCTGGAAAAACACACGGTGGTTTCAGGGCTGTAATCACCATTGATATATCAATGGTAAACAATTTGGTGAACATAATACATTCAATGACCTTCAATGACATATATATACGATTATATACATATTTATGTAGATATTTTTATGTGCAAGTATTTACATCTAGAGATAAAACAATATAAAACATACATATATATGATTGTGTATATATATATATTATACTATACATATTATATATTATAGCATATTATATATTATATATTATATATTATATATTATATATTATATATTATGTATTATATATTATATATTATATATTATATATTATATATTATATATTATATATTTTTTATATTATATATTATATATTATATATTATATATTATATATTATATATTATATATTATATATATTGTATATTATAACATATATACATACAATTTTGTTGGTGAACTCCATATTTTCTCACTGAAAAGTCCTCCCCCCAGTCGGATCTGCAGGATCACAGCTGCTCCCGAAGTGCCCGTGGGAACCAACGAGGGGAGCGTGGCAGCAAACACGGCCTTGCCCTACTGTGCCGTAGCGGTTGGTGACGGGTGACGGGTTTCGGGTGTGACGTTTTGGGAATGGGAGGGGTTCGCAATGATTAGTCATATAATGTTGAATCGTTATGTATAATATATATATATATGGACATTTCATGTAAGTTATACGTATAATTACTCACATATATATATATACGTATATAATATAATATAATATATATATATATATATATTATATTATATATTATATATTATAGATTATATATTATATATTATATATTATGTATTATGTATTATGTATTATGTATTATATATTATATATTATATATTATATATTATATATTATATATTATATATATTATATATATTATATATTATATATTATATATATTGTATATATTATATATATTATACATATTATATGTATTATATATATATTATATATATGATATAATATATATAAGATATATCATATATATAATATATATAAAATATATATGATATATCTAATATATATAATAATATATTATATATATTATATATATTATATATATCATATATATTTTATATATTATATATATTATATATATTATATATATTATATATATTATATATATATTATATATTATATATATTATATATATTATATATATCATATATATTATATATATATTATATATATCATATATATTATNTATATTATATATATTATATATATTATATATATTATATATATTATATATATTATATATATTATATATATTATATATATTATATATATTATATATACACATACATACACATATATATATATACATACAGACACGTACACACACACACATACATATATACATATCAACACATTGTCAATGTCATGGGTATTGCCCTTGAGTAATCAAACATGGCTAAAGAGTCAGATTTGGATTCTTGGGGGTGTGGTCCAAGTTGACGTTGGCACTTCCCTTGCCACAAAAGATGGTTGATATGGGTGTACCTGAAAATGGCGTATATTCCCTGAAAGGCTATTGAATAGAAAAAAGATGATGAACCATGGGATTTTTTTGGGCACCCTAGTTTCAGACACCCGCATGTTGATCTTTGATTGCTTTTTTTTTAAAAATCTTTCCACAAACAAAATGACAATTATGACACCCCCAAGGACTTTCGGTGAATTTTCAGCAGCAGAAGCCAACCAGCAAGCAGATTCGTTGGTTATTCCTGGGATGTGCATCCCAAGAATTGTCAATGGCTAATCCGCTAATAGTTTATAAGCACAATATAAGCCACTTATATTTTGAGGCTATACCCTTGTGGGTCAAAGAAAAATTGTCATGGCCCAGGTGACTACACTTCAGGGATTCGACCCTGCGTTCTGCAGCCCACCCAAGTGACCCATGTGTCTCAGTTCAAGCGAGCCGTTCCACAGGGGGATGGAGGCATGGCCAAAGCAAACAACAAGCTGAGATTCCACATGTGTATTCTGGTTTTAGAAAGCTGAAAATGCGATGTGTAGTGTATATATATATATAGTACATCATATCTGCACATGTACACATGAATCCGCACCTAGAAGAGAGCAGGTGTTTTTCCCCGACACCAAATTGTTGCAAGGCTTAGCATCAGTTCGATCATTTGGCCCTCAGGATATGGCAGTTTTCATGGTTGTTCATCATCTTTTTCCCGGCTCAACATATAGTATTTTGAGTCAATCCCAAATATCCAGCTGGCTATATATCCCAATACCCCGTTCACATCCTCGTAGATATCCCATTTTTTAGCAGGGTTGCTTCAACCAACTATAGGTACTCTATAGCCACAAGGCTGTGTTAATTATTGATTTGATATCTTTATTCAAATTTACCCAATTTACCTCCCGTATCTGGCTGGGAGCAACCCTGTTCAATCTCTATATGCTCCCATCTCTCCATTATGATGGTTAAACCCAGCATACCACAAGATTTTCCCATTGCTCATATCCCATTGCTTATATCCCACTGAATTCTCATTGTTTATGGTTAAATCATCAGAACATATCCCCTTTTCATATGCCATTCTCATAACTTCTCCCCATGATATCCCCTTTTCATGTCCCACAACAAATCTCTCTATGAATCCCCAATAGGTCCAACCTCCAAATTCCATATACCCTCTGGTTATTTCACATAGCCATGGAACATCACCATCTTTCATACGGAAATCACCATGTTTATCATCTATTTCTATGGACCATCTGTACCATGGCTATGTTAGTCATAACCAGAGGGTAAATCACCCATTTCAGACCCGATTCCGGCTGCCATTTTCACCCAGGTCTTGGTGCACACAGTGTCAACTTTGGAGGAACAGACCACCCCGACCTGGAAAAACGTGAGTGATACCAACTTTCAGGTAGCCGTGGCCTTTCTTGAGCCGGGTGGGCTAGCAAAAATTGGGGAAGAACCCTCATCTATTGGGGATCAAATCAAGAAATCATGGGAATATGGGAATTTATTGGAATATTTCAAGATACCCTCTGGTTTCATCAATCATATGGTGATATAGTTGATTTCTTTGATGGCAATAACGGAGAAATTGGTTCGTAAAAATTGGGGATCTGATCATGGTTATAGAGTAACCCATAGCAAGCCCCGAAAAGATAGTAAGGTGAAATCCAAGTGACATAGTACAAGATTTAACCTTCTCTGACTTCTCTGTCTATTTTTTCAAAGGGGGTTTACGCAACTCGTCAAACATATCATATGGTGATATATTTGATGAAGACTTGATGGTTGATTGGTTCGTAAGAATCGGGAAATTAATAGTGGCCCCTGGGCCCCGCAACGGCCCTCTGCTGCGTTCATTGATGAACTGCCACAGGGCAACTGGGAATGCTGTGTCAACATGATGGATCTACGCGTGCTTTATGGGGTTCTGCGCCCATTTCTGCTGGGGTTGTTGATGTCTTCACTTTCAGATGCACATGTTATGTGTACACATGTTTCTTAAACATTTGACAAAAGGATGATATAACCAGTCACTCTGGTCAAAGGGACATTATAGATTATAAAATTTCAGATCCGCCCATTTCTTAAACCTGATTGAGGGGAAACCTACAACCAACCGCCTTTTTTCATGGATTCGATTGAAAATTATAGGACAACTCCGAATTTATGATGCTGTAGCGTCATCTTCCCCATGACAGGGAATTCTGGACAACTGGACAACCCAAATCCCGAAGAATCATCACATCCTATCACCATGATGTCGCTGCAAAATGGTTGGTGTTCATCCTTTCTTTAAAGGTTTATATAAATGATGCCCTCCAGCAATCAAACATGGGTAGCTGGAAGTTCGATGATTTCCCCAGCTACTAACCTCCATGAAGTGGGGATTTCCCAGCGGCCCGTGATGTTTGATGACACTGCAGGGTATCTCTTAAATTTTATACAATTCTCATTCACATCCCATTCATTTCTAGGTGAAATCCCCATATCACATATATATATCCCCTTAAGATCCCATGAATTTCTATGAATATTCCCAATTGATTCTATCCCCATATTTCTTAGTGAACTTCCCATGATAAATCGGGTGAAATCCCTCGTCACCTGAACGGAAAACCGGGGGCAAAAAAGGTGACGAATCTCAACATCGACGATCTGGATCTCGACCTCGGCGAGCTCGGTGGGTCGGTGGTGTGGGCCACTGGACGAAAATGGGACTGGTGGGACTGGTGGGATGGTCGACAGCTGGTGGAAAAATGGGGGGAATGACCATCCAGAGCTAGAGCGCCTTTTTTTGGTGAAGAGAAGGGTATACTTGGTACTTGGGATTTGACCCAGAAAAAAAGATTCGAGACGGGGACTCAGCCTTGACAAAAATCGCTTTTAGTGACTTAAGCAAGAAAAACATGTCCTTTCACCAAAGGAAGATGATGGGGATCATCTGGATGAATTGCCAGGACCTCAACACCCAAGGGTTCACCTTATTGATGACCAGCCGTTCCAACGTTCGCCATCCGTTCTGCAAGGATGTGCCAGCTGCTGAGTCGCTCGTGACGCATTACAACCTCTACTTTGGTCGGCTGAGCCACAGTTTCTGGGCCGAGCCAATGGTTTGTGGACCAACCAATTTTTTTTAAAACATCTTTTTCTTATGCCAGAGATCCCCTCACATTGTTGTTTGCTGCTGCTATATCACCGACAATGGCGAGATTCAGGCAACGAACATGAAGGATATATTTCATCAGCACGAAATGGAGTGAACGAGTTAACAAAGGTGGTGATTCTTGAGATCTCCAATTTTTTTGGGCGGGGGTGAAACATCCCTTGGACATGTTAAGAAATATCTGTGACTTTCATTTTGTTGCGTAGCCCCCGTGCCGGCTTGATGTGACTTATCTTGGTCGATTTTTGGTACCCCAAAATAGTGACATCTACATGAAAACACTATTAAGATTGGGTACTGTCCTCCTTTCGGCAAACAGGGGATTGATTAGTCCATATCAATCCTAGGTTGACAGCCCAGTAGCACGGTTGTATTCCAGCTATTACTCCCAAGAATTGGCCGTTTTCTAACCATGGAGACTCTCTTGGATATATGTCAACTTGTTGATTGGTCCAACCCCTGTAGTTACTGGTGAACCACTTCCAATTCTGGGGAGGATCATCATCTTCCGACCCCAAGAATTCCAATTTTCCAGATGTTTCTCAGGGCTCCCCTGCCATCCCAGATGCATTGGGGGGGAACTGATCTAGGAGTTTCTTGTCGATTTTCCCTTCAACCGATTCCGGATCGATCGGATATTTTTCACAGTTTGGAAATCCCTGTTATCCCGGCGTTCCTGTTTGGATCCAGTCAAGTGGGAGTCTTGGGGTTGACGTTTGGGTTTGTCTGAAAGTTGAAGTAGGGCACCCTCCAAATTCCATGTTTTGTTATCAATTTCACATTAATTTTGAAATATACAAGCTAGGGATAGCTAATTAGGGGTAAATCTCTTTTCGGACAATTGCTTAGATATCATAAGACATTGCTAAGACATCCCATACCATTTTTGCGTGGTTGGTGTTATACCATCATCACTTTGTTGCTTCCATGGCGGACCTCGATTTTTTCCTCAGGCTATGGCACGGACTCCTGGGGCGAATGGGAGCTGTGGACTCCCACCCAGGCGAGAGGAGATGTATGCAAGGTACTTCACCATGGTTGACCTTGGTTCACTTCAGAGCTGGTGAAAAATCCAGTTCTAACTGGACATTGCCCCTACTTAGCCCATCTATCACTGGATCTAAGCAGCAAAAATTGGGATTCATCATCCCGACCCTGCCATGAGTTGGGGATTGGGAGAATACTTTCCTCCAGAAATTGCTGATTCTCAGGGTCGAACTGCTGATTTGGGGGAAAAGTTGAAATTTGAAGACCAGCAAGAATAGGCAGTGTTCAAAACTCCAGCTGGTTGATGACTAGTTTCTTGGGTGCCAATCTCTGCCTTGAAAACCGACACGGAATCCTGGAATCAGCTGTTGGGTTGCAAAGCTGAGCTAAGGGAATGACAGAAAAACATAGGGGATTCAACCAACAGGAATTGGGATTTAGCCAACAAAACCATCAAGAACTCGGATGGAAAGCAGCAAACATGGGTTCAAATTAAGCAAACAAATCTCAGTGATACTCCAAATCTCATTTTCGGAGGCACTTGGAAAATGGTGCTGAGTGGTTGTAGCTCTAGTCCTCAAAAAGGTGATGTCGGAACTGGAAGAATTGTTGGTGACAGCCCCCAAACCATCGCTTGGTGCAAATGGTTCATTGTCAAAGCAAAATATTGGTTTGGTGACAGCTCCATGTTTTTCCTCTGAATTTCGGGTTTGTCTGAAAATTTGGTACCTCAAAATATTGATGGCTTATCATCCTTGTCCTCATGGAAACTCTGAGGGGTAGTCCCCCTTTTCAGACATCACAGCTCCAATTTTGGGGGACCCTGGGTGTAGGATCTGCTGCTCGGCACCAGCATTTGGTGGAACTTTGCCTGGGACCTCAGAGGGGTTGCGAGCTGAAAAGGACCAACCCATTGTTTTTTGGGGTAGGGAAGGATTCTGTTCCTTCCAAACTTGGCTACAAGTTGGGCCCCTCAGCTATAAGATCTATAAGTTGGTTTATGAATCGCATTAAGTATAACTATGTTCCCCATAAAGCTAACAGTTAACCAAGTTATTTGCACCATCTTAGCTTTCACCAATAAACCTATCGTAAACGGGGTCCCCAGCTTTTAGGCCCCGTTGGAAGACTACATCATCAGCAACGCCAAAACAAATTCCAACAAACACATACAAAACGGTGTATCAACAGCCTCAAAATCAGCAGATGATATCACGAATCCTATGGGTCTTCCTTAGAAGATCTCCATCTAGATGATCTCCATTGATCTCCATTCTGGCAGATCAACATCGCTGCGGAGACGGCCATTGGTTCCAGTGACTACCTGCTGCTATATGCTGCCAGTGTTCCCCACCTGCAGGGCGATGGGGGTTGGCGCGAACAAAGCAATCGCCAAAACGATGCAACGACTTGGAACCCTGGAAGTTATATGGGGGAAACATCATGCATACTATCCAGGAAACACATTTTTTGATTCTTTTTGAGCATCTTTTCTTGGGTTGCGATTCTATAAACTATTTGTCTATCAGTCCGAATAACCCCAAAAGAACCACCCCTAAATCGCCCCCAAAATGAACAAAATCAGTTTGCTAATCCTTGGATTCCGGAGGTTTTGTCTATCATCAAGGGGTCCGATGATTCAACCATCCACATTCAATTCTAGGCATATTTACCCAATCATTATCAATCGTATTGATATTTTACAATACCGAGCCAAGGGCCAAGGGGCAATATTTGCTTTCCATAGTAGTGATCGTCAAATGGGCCTTGGGTCAAAACCTATTATCACCACATTTGGGAGAGTACCTTCCGGCTTGCTGGAAAATCATCCATATCTGTTTCGATGATTCTTCCGCTGGTTCGTTTGAACTACCAGTTGGACGTGAACAGCTGGCCTGGCTGGCAGGCTCTACAGGAACAAACCTGGCCTGCTACGCGCTACATCCCAGATGATTGCCTGGGGGCCTAGCCCCGGCTATAGTTGGTGCTGCAGCATTTTCAAAATTGGACTCCAATTTTGTCGGTCCATGGGTAATTACTCAGATATGCTGAAATTAGATCTTGTACTTTTTTCTTTTTTACGACAATACACAATAATTGATGATACTATAGTTTTTCTCTTTTATACAAAAATACTCTACCATGTTTGATATATGAATTTGCCGTACTATTTGTATGTTTGGTATTACATTCGTAGTCGGGGGTAACTCCTCCAGGGACACACCTTCTCCAACTGCCCCCGGATCGCCGAGTCTTTGACGTCCGGGAGTTGACCTTCACCGATTTGGATCTGGACCCAGCCGAGGTGGCGAAGCCGGATGCCATGGTCCAAGTAGGGAAATCTCATGGGGAGATCGAATGGAACCAGCTAGATATAGTATACCGATTGGATACCCCCATTAGATAGTATATAGAATATATATATATATATTCTATATATATATATACCCATTAGATGTCCCTACTTGGATATTATCCAACATCTGATGGAATTGGATAGTATACCGCAGTATACCCAATTTTTTTTGGATGGTCAATTCATGAATAAAAAGATACTGTTTTCCGTCATACCATGATTGTGACCATTGTACATGTGGGGATCTGAGCGTTTTGGTAAGTCATGGGGGACCCCAAGTTATTGTTCAGCTTGATTTTTTTTAAACCAGGAAAACCAAAGGAAGATATGGGGTGCCCATGGGTGCCCCAATTTTGTGAACACTGACTATGGAATATCACCGAGATACATCAACGAAACAAAGGGTTAAACGGGGTAGATACCTATGTTGTGTGATAGCTTGTGATGAATAATGTGGTCTGTGACTCAAGGAATGTGGAATATTTAACAAACAAGTACGTGGGGCACAAACTAGCAACACACGGTATTTTACCAATAATTGATGGAGAACGGGTTTGTTTCAAAATGATATACCCGAAAAATTGGCTGTTTGAAAAGACACGCATCCAACTTTGTGTAGTTTTTTTTCTTACTGTTCATCCAATCTACCCTCTGGTAAACCAGCATAGCTATTGAAAATTGCCATTTATAGGGAATTTTCCCATGAAAAATGGTGATTTTCCATAGTTATGTTAGTTTACCAGAGGGTAAGCAACCATTTCTGATCCCCAAAGCACCACCCTCCAACGTCTGCCAGCTTGGTGGCGTCCTGGACTGGAAGGAACACTCCTACAGATACAAAGTGGCCACTTGGCATCTGATGGGATGAGACGTCTGATTTTTGGGGAAACCCGGAAGAATTCTCATTTTAAGTGAGGATCTTTTTTAAAACACATCCAAGCTGGAGTTCGTTGCGACACAGTTGTGGGAGTTTCTAGGATTCTGAAGATCAATATGTATATATATACACACATTATATATATAATATAATATAATATAATGTATATATATCTATATATATATATATTCTATAATTATAGGAACTATAGAAAACTTGGGAATGTCATTAGCCAAACCCAGGGGATCTCCCCAGAAAATCCCCATCCGACGATCTCATGGTCCTCATGCACAAATCGACCAGGTGGGACAGAAAAGCGCCTGAATTTTTGGATCATTTACCCCAAATGAATAGATCCAGATACAGCAGTGAACCAGATTTTCAGGGGATTAGTCAACCGTATGATGGGGATATATCCGTTCTCGACCATTCTAAATATCAGCATTTAAGGGTTGTTAATGATTGTTTGTGGTCATGAAATTAGATATCCCCAGTATATTGTCATTGATGGTTGTTAATTGTTATTGTATCCTCATTAAAATGCGCCATTTACTAACCCATCATGGTATCTTCATTTTTGTAGGTGACACCCTTTGGTAATTTAACCGTTTGCTATAGAAATCAACATCAAATTTATAATAGATCATCGAACTAAATGGGAAATCCATACCATAGGAAACTGTAACAAATTACCAGAGGGTGTACATTCATTTTGGTTGGTGAATGCCTTATTCATCGCCGTAAAATCCCATGTATCCCCGTTAAACCCAGTTAAACGATTATTTTTAGGTATCCCAATACCATAATCTTCAACCCTAGAAATGGCGTTTTCAATGGAACCTCATTTGTAAACAGGTGAAGTTATCTTGCCATGTTTCATTACCGGAGGATATCTGAAACTCTCGAATTGGTGTTAATGTGGTAAACCCAATGTCAGAAACCATCCCCCAAATCCCCCATTTTTGATGGGTGGGATTGACCCGTCCCCAAATAATAGCCTTGTTTATGGATGTTTATGGCATTGGGTTTACCACCTTGCAGCAAATCAGTTGATAATCGGTTGATAGGGTATTTGTCAATATTCCATGAATATTCCATGATATCCAAAAAAATCATCATAGTAATCCCTTCCCTCCAATATTAAACACTCCCTAGAAACTATGGTTTAGTAGGGAAATTCAACACAATTGGGACCATACAATGGGGGTGTTTAATACTAGGGGAATGGGATTATTGGTCTTACATCCATTCTGGTAGGATTTCTTCATTGCAAACCATCCAGCTATGGGGGTACCCCCATTTATGGCACCCCATATTGGTGCGGCATCTGATGGACATTTCATGGTGAAATCGCCTAGGAGTCCTACCACGTCTACCTGGCCTCTGACGCGGCCGGCACGGGCCGAAAGCGTCTGACCAACGAGACAGGCGGGCCAGGGCGGGTTTGAGGGGGTGGTCCATAAAGGTGGGTCCCGACTTTCCCAAAAAACTCATGGCATCCTGCCCTTTTGTTTGGCAGGTGTCGCCAGCGGCACCAGTGAATTCGATGTGCCGGCAGATACCTCGGTGCTTTGGCCGCAGCGAGGTGCTGGTGCCTTGCCCCGAATATATCCGAATATAACATAGGGGCCCCGAAATGAGTAGAACCATTGCTAAAGGAAGGATTTATAGGGGGCTGTGAAATCTTTTGGGGGGATAAGGCATGATTTAGGTCGGCCAAGCAGACTTAGTGATGGATATCTCTGTGGTTGGATCTGTCAAACTAAACTAACAACTAACAAACAGAACAGGGGGGCCCAGCTTGCAAGGATGCTGGTAATGTGACCCACACAAATTGGGACTTGCGTTTTTTTTACTCTTGTTGATGGACAGAAAAGAAGGACATACCCTCTGGCAAATTAACATAGACCCTGGCAGATAGGGGTTGGAAGATTAGTTTCCACTAGAAAATAGCTATTTTCAGGGTCTATGTTAATTTTCCAAAGGGTATATACCTTAAATCAACGTGAAAACACCTGACAAATCACAAAAAGTCAAGGGATAGGAGCACCAACAGCGACTGCCAACGGAAAACATCAGGTGTTTGACCAACACAAAAAACATGGGCATCACAACAAGAAGTGGGAATATAAGCACTACAGTCCATTTTATTGACCTGCCCTGCTGGACCTCTCCAAGCTGTATGAGGTAAAGCCACAAATGTGAGTTCAACAATAGAAAAACAAGAAATCCCTGATTTTACCATTGCTTGTGGGGGACTTCAACCATCAAAATATAGGGGGATTCCTATGGAAAAACATAAACATGGGGGGTATGCACCATCATAAATATGGGTGGTATACACCATCATATGAGTGCTATAAACCATCATAGAGACCAATTTTACCATACTAAAAGTAATAAACCATCCCCAATGGGGGTTTATGATGAGCCCAGGTCACACTTACGGGTGGCGCCACGGCCACACACTTCGTGGTGTACCAGGCAAGTGGAGTTGATCATGATTTTCCCGAGTGTCTGATTTTTGTGGCAATTCACCGTTTATTTTGGACAACAATTGTGCGAAGATTGGAACAAATGCAGTGGGCCGAAAGTAGTTCGGCTGGAACGAACAAAAAGTAGGATATGTGTCGATATGTGTCGATATGTGTCACTTATAGTAATGGGTTATGAGATTGCCAAACAAACTGGTTGAGATAGAAGGGCTGTCATGATACTTTATTTGAATTTGTGATACAACCAACTGTGAACCAACACACCCGTTTGGATGCAACCGACACCACGATGTCTAAAGATGTGGATCCCCAAAAACCAAAACATCGAAACACAAAGCAACCCATGAAATGCCAATGAACATGAGCTAGCCCATTGTTGGATTCTATTCAGATAGTTGATGTCTCAAGAACGCTCCATTCTGGTGTCGCACTGAACCCTCATTTCTTTGGTTCAAAGCCAATAATTTTTCAGTGCCACGCGGCGGTTGTTGAAATCAGGGAACCCCAAAGTCATCCAAAATCAAGCACAGGCCATTTGAAATGGGGAAACCAAAGGGTTGGGGTACCATTTTTATTTACGCAAGCACCCCCAAATGTATCTAAATCCAATGGTTTATCATGATTCTCCCAATGAAACTTCACATATTTTCCACATAGTTTTCTAGGTTGCAACGGTCGAAAGCCCCCTCCGCTGCGCAGCAAACGAGCCTGGCGGAAGAGACGACCCCTGCAGCACTGGCCATCTCGGACACCGGTGTGCAGGCGCAACAGGCGAGGAAGTGGGGCGGCGGACCACCGGCTAGGGAGGAAGATTGCCATTTTTAGTGGAGGAACATCATCATTTGAGGTTTCCAAATGGTTGGTTTATAATGGAAATTCCAACAAAACATGTGATTTAATAGGTAAATCACCATTCTTATCATCTACAAATAGGCCATTTTCCATGATGATTGCCATGTACTTTCCTGGAGGAAATGGATGGATGGATGAGGATCATTCTCATGGCATAGTGTGGCTGTCCTGGATGTTGGTGATGTAGATGATGTAAGTTGATAGATGTAGGTGATGGTGATGTTGATGGTGATGATGATTCTTGATGATGACCACAATAGTAAGAGTTATAATGTGGTAGACCAAATGGAAACCCGTTTCCCAGAGTTTCCCACTATCACCATACATGGGTGCTATAAACCATCCCCGAATGGTAGGCTTATAGTGGGTTTACCGCATTACTCATCACCGCAAAGCACTTCTTTTTGTTGGTCCACTTTCATCCTAACGACGAGTCCATACTACCTATCCCATTCAACTCCTGCGGGGTTTTGTCCATTTATAGAAAGTTCCAAGGAACCGTCGCATTTGGGTTTGCCCCCAACTGATGGAATACCCCAAATCCACTGGTCTATCATCATTTTCCCCATCAAACTTGCCGAATATTTGCGAGATCCTCCATTTTCAGACAGACTCACATGGGGATGGGTCAACACCCATTATTATCAATTTTGATGGGATGAACATCCATTTACCAGCTATTTTGGGGTGAACAGAAGGTACCAGGGTTTTGACCCAAAACCATATGTCAAGTCCCAAAAAAAAAATCAGGTCCCTTGTCTCCATGGGGTGAACCCAGGGGAAACCCACCAGGTTCTCTTTACGGATCTGGATCTGGACGTGAACGAACTGGGTGGCAATGTGAGCTGGGAGCAACCTGCCCTGGATACCAGCTTGATCAGCCACTACCTGGTGCGGCATGGGGGGAACTGGGACAAGCTGAAGAAAACATGGGATTTATAAATATGGATTTATAAATGATTTATAGCCATTTCTATGCATGGGATGTTGGAAGTAGATCGGATCATATACTGTATGTGTAAAAATGTGTACATAAACAGGATGAGAAGTTGGAAATCAATTTGGGATCTTTGTGTGTGTGTGTGTCTAAAAATGGGGTATCCCCCGAAGTTATGGGCACTTTGACATTATTTTAATAGGGAACATGCTGATCAACCAATCGATTGAGGGTAACCATTTTCAGTCGAACCAAAATCTCTAGGAATCTTAGTGAATAGCAAAAAGGCCTAGAAACCAAAATGATCCAAAATGACCAAAGATTATTGTAAGAAGTCCTAGGATTGGGTTTGAACAGGGGACTCGCGGGGGGGGGGCCGAAGAAACAGTTGAAGAAATCGCCTACGACGGTGAGGATTCGACTTCACCGGAAGAAGTGTTTAGGGATGACCAAAGCTCAGATTCAACAGGTCTAAAGTTGATATTTGCAGATCCAGATGCTACCACAAGTCTGGAACACTGACATTGAATGAAGCTCCAACAGCATTCATCGATTCCGCGAGCAGAACCAATGCCGTGACTCAACAACATTGATTCATTTTTGAAAGTAATACGCGTGACATCAAATACGTGACACTCATTTGTCAAGAATTTGCCTTTTTCTTTTTCTGGTGGTTTATTTCGGCTAGAACCCGAGAAACATAGGATGCTTACTTTAGTATCAGTATCAGTGTATACTTTCTTCAGTATTTAGTACTTTAATCTTGTACTATGTATTTGTACGAACCAACCAAGAAAAACTGGGTACAGTGGTGTCTTCTGAATACAGTGGTGTTATTTGCTACAGTGATGTAATCTTCGTAATGTCATAAAGCATCCTAATATGGATTAACAGCCATAAGAATGGCAAAACTGTGGCTTTAACCATAGCAGTCCTATCATTCAAAACTCATTATAGCTAAATTGTAGCCACAAGGGAGGTACCTCTATATTGATCCAATTTAAGCCACATCATTTCCCAATTTCTTTCTGAATCGAAGATTGAGAAACCATCACGATTTTCTCGCTACGGCGCAAGCGACAGGTGTACTTTTCCATGGACTCTGCAGGTGCTGACCGTGACTCGGCCACTTATGACGAGTCAGACAGAGCAGGGTGACATTTGGAGGATGGGTCAAAAGCTCGAAATCTCCAATACGGGGGTAAAAATCCCATAGTTATACAATTATACCATGTTATAGTAGTGAATAAGCATTACTCTCCGGTAAACATACATAGCTGCTGCGGCGAAATGTTCCGTGTGCTATCCTAACATAGCTATCGTTATACGTGGCAACATAAGAGGGCTCCACTAACATAGCTATCGTTATACGTGGCAACATAAGAGGGCTCCACTAACATGACTACCATTTTTTTTCACTTAACATGTTCAACTTTCCATCGCACGTATAACATATATTTTATCAATAAAGGACGCTGCTAAGATAGCTATCATTTTTGTACCTGGGATGTTACCATTTTACAGTTTGACTAACGTGGAATATACACTAGAAAAACATATGAATACCATGCTGAATGCGAGTAATTAAAGCCATAGGATTCATCATCTCCAATGACTTACCACTTTTATGGCTGGTATACGTAAACCATCGATCCATATGGGTGGTTTATGACATTGCTTGACGAACTTTGTGGCTCTTTATTGTAGGTAATCTTAGGAAATCAACATATCCACTGCCATATCATTCTCAAACAGTTTGGATACTTGCTACAAGTATATGTATGAATGCATATGTAGGTTTTGACATGAAAGAAAATTGATTTACCATATCTGTAGTTATTTCCATGTGTCTCAATCAAGGCATCACAGTTTCTATTAATAGCTGCTTGACGAAAAGTACGTCATCTGCACACAGATTTTGAAGAGATGCATTTAGACAATCTGAAAACAACCTAAAAAAATGTTGTGAACAGATTGGTCTTTACCAACCATATTTTCCGTTTCAACTTTTTTCAGACCTACAGCGATTTTGCGGTTTATCACCTCATGGCTTGTCTATGCTTGTCTATGCTTTGGGGTTTACCACATGTTTCCATGTTTTTTTTGCTAGTTCGATCTCCAATTTTGTTGGATAAATCTTCATTTTTGTTGGAACACAACATCAATTTTGATGGGAAACCATGGAAAACCCTCTGTTTTTGTTCAGATAAATCCCCCGGTTTTCGCTGGTCATCGACCGTCAAAACTGCCTGCCCCTTCATTTAGCACGCCCAGGTGTGCTGTTCACTACGGTAGAGCAAGCGACCTCGGAGGTAGCCATTCCGGCAGATACCTCGCGCTTCCATTCAGGCGGAGTGGGCCAAATGGGCGATGGGAATTTTGTTGGGATGTTGATCGGGAATCAATGGAGATATGTAGGATTTTGACAATACTAATTGGGATATTTCTGGGGATTTTGATTGTGAACAACCAAGATTAACAAACTTGATATTTGGATGTGTCTGAAAATGGGGTATTTACAGTAAGCACAATAGATGGCAATTTCAGTTGGGACAATTTTGGATGGACTGCTGAATTTAGCGATGCTGTATGGCAGGGGAAACCCGTTGGAGTTGTTACCTCTACTTTTTTGATGAGCCATATTCTGAGTTTGGAATGAGAACTTAGATTACCCTCTTGTAAACCAATATAGCTATGGAAATCGTCATTTTTAATAGGTAAATCATCGAACAAACTGGGCTAAATGGGCCATTTTCCATGGCTATGTTAGTTTATGTTAGTTTACTGGAGGGTAACTTGCAAGATTTCCATCGACATGCAGAACTGTGGGAGGTTTGACATTGGGTCCCAACGCCCCTTGGAGCGATGATAAAGGTTGATCCAAAGGAGGGTGAATCGACATGACAAGGAAAGTTTAGGATACATGAATAGAAATACCATCCGGTAATCAAACGTGGCGATTGGAAATCCCCAATAAATGAAGGTTTTCATGGGAAAATCCCGTATAAATGGTGGGTTTTCCATTGCCATGTTTGATTACCAGAGGGTATAAGGACAATCTGGGATGAGCCTGAAATTCTTTTATAGCAATGCAACTTCATGTTCCTCCTTGATTGTATGGTGTAAGGAGGGATACATCATGGTCAATGGTAGACCAAATAACCGTTCTCTCTATTTTTTCCAAAAGACCATCATTGTCAAGACTCAAAACCATTCTTTTTGCCGTCGAGCGGACCAGGGTATGCAAACAACACCGAGTACCTCTATGTTGCTGGGTAGCAAACAGGAGTGGGCATATGTGCCATGGTCAAAAGCTCGATTGTATCGCCATCTTGGGGGATGGTCATCAATCCATATAGCATCATATAGCCATTTATTCAGGATTCCCAGGATGGATGACCATGAACCAATGGCACATTAATGACATCATGTGGCTCGTGCTTGGAGTTTGTACCTGTAGGTGGCCTGGGTGACGCCCAGTTATATAATTGATGCTACTCGTACGTCCAAAATGCACTTGACGCAGTTCCACAACCAATGGCGCGCCACTTTTTGTGGGCGGAGTTGATAAGATGTTGATAAGTCAAAGCCCTGCGAGCCAGAACAGTTGATTTTGGACCAACCAGAAGTCTTGTGCTTAAAATCTCTTTCATTTTACTTGGTCCCAAGGATTGTTCAATGACAAAACAGAGACAAATCCCTGGTCAGCACCTAAGTGAGCGGTTTCAATGGGGCCCCCAGTTGGTTGAGGATGTTAGGGGTTTATACTGCCCTGAGTAAATGGGTGATTCCTACTGGGGATTGCCCATTGGGGATGGCTAAAGGGGAATCTGATTGGGGATTCCCAGTTCAGGGCCAATCCGTGAACTGGGAATCCCCACGAAAACCAACCATCAATTATTTGGGATTCTCCAATAGATTTTGATGGTTAGTTATATCATTATATCCCCAATAATTGTTGACTCTTAGTTGTAGTATATCCGTGGCTATTGATGCTTCTGTAAGTTGTATCCCCAACGATTGATGCTGAAAAACCACCAACTATTGATGGTTGTATCTCCGATAGAGATTCTTACACCTTTCATTAACTCCGTATTTTTATTTGGTTCTATAGCCGACTATAGCCCCTATTGTCAATATCCATCAACAATTGATCCTCTAAATTAAATACGTTTTGATGGCGATATGGCTATATCCTGAGATAGATCCCCACAGGAATCCAATCCTTTTGGTGCGATTTCATTTCATCACCATAAATTCCCATGAAATCCCATTCAGCCAGCATTTCTCCTAAGAATTTCTCAACATTTTCTGACCAATCCACCTGCAAGAGACTGAGGACTACATCCTGGTCTATGCCAAGTCGAGTTGGGCGGAACAGACTACTCCGTCCTACATTCGCATCGTGGACTCTGACATGCCAGTGACAAACGTCATCTGGGTGGGAGAGGACTGAACCAGGGGAGAACACAGCCACAATGGGTGGGGGGTAGGGATAGGGATAGAATGGGTTAAGATGGAAATATGTGGGGTGAATAATAGGTATAGAATGGATTAATATGGAAATATGTAGAATGACGGGATAGAATGGGATAATATAGAACTGAAGCAGCAAAGTTATGGTTATTCATGCGTCAAACGCAGCGATTTCATGGGAGATCAGAACCCCATGAACAACTGAATTCTCGAGGAATAACATCCACAAAATCCAGCTATGATTGGGTGAACAGAACGGTGATACATTAATCCCTCCTCCAAAAATTGGTGTTGCAAGCAAAAACCTAGGGTAAAATCAACATACCGTTGGTCATTCAACTGCCACTGCTGGGCTTACATCTTTGTGCATTTTATTTTTGTTGGTGATATACTGGTTGGTCATCAATCCCACCCATCTGTTGTTAAATACTCAACCAGGGTTTCATTTGGGGGGTATTTATGATGATCGGGGGATTGTATTCATTCACATCTGGTTACAGCAACGACGCGTTCGACAGAAAAAGATGTCAACTTGGCGAAAGCAACTGCTACAGCAACGTTGACTTCACCAGAAAAAAGATGCCAACTTAGCCCAAGCAACTGCGACTTGAACAGAAAACGTGGCGACTTGCATAGCTGTTAGGTGTTGCTTTCAACATCTTTCGACGACTGCCCATGGAAATGGAGCCACTGTGCATCTCATGGGAATGGAAGCAGGTCTGTTTGACAGCCCCGAGAATTTGCACTAGTCACTAGCCCGGGCATAGGCCTTTGTCATGTGGGTTGAGTCTCCGTCTACCATCTCCGTTGTCAGAGAGGTGTGTAGACCCCGGGGCGGCACCCAGAAGATCCCATCCCCTGATGCTGACAGGCTACCACCATTCCCAAGATATCCCATCAACATGACAGGGAAATTTATGGAGGTTTCTTAAAAATAAGGGGTACCCCCAGTTCCCATCCATTTCAAACCATTTTTTTTTGGAATTTCCCTTATGAATCATCCAGCTATTGGGGGTACCTCCATTTTTATTGGAACCCCCCCCCTCCCCAAAAATTCCGGTCACGTCATGGCCAGGACCTAGACATCGTAGACCTGCAGGGCCAGTTGGACTGGACGCCGCCGGAGAACGTGTCTGGGGAGGTGATCACGTAGCTGGGCGATTTCGTGTTTTGACCCATGGAAAACGGGTGGATTTCGCTACGGATGAGAGGGAGAAATTGGGGGGATGCCCGGATTCCGGAGAAGACTGAGCTGTTGGGGAAAGATGGTGGTTGATGGGAGTCGGATGTCTTTTTTGGGCAAAATTTCAGGGGGAAACCAAAGGTTGATCCAACATACCATAATAGCTAATTTCAGGAAACATCCCTAGTTATGGAGGACGAAATGGTGCCTGTTGCCTGAGGTATGCCGTGTACCTGGCGCAATCTGCGGATGGTTTGAACAAAGAACTGGTCAACTGGACTGGAAGTTTGGATGGCCCCTTGGTGGATGGGATCCTGAAATTTGGTGGATGCCATTTTGGCATCTGGTGAGGATGAAGTGATTTAAATGACTGGGGATGTGCATGAAGCAGGTGCTTTGCATCATGGTTTTGGTGTTGCTGGGATCTACGAATCTAACTGTGGGTGTTTTCGGTTGTGACAACCTCCTGTGTACCCCTGGGAGTCAGTTCTGTCATCATCAAGCCCTGGATTTTCCAACTTCAAGTCTAGTCTGATGTACTGGTCAGTGACTGTATGGTCTGAGGATTGTTGGGGGGTCATCCTCATTCTCAGATCGTTAACTCTCAATGCTGTTGAGGTGGCTGAGTCCTGTACTGATTCTTGGTACATCTCCCTAGGTTGGACAGGACCCAAAACTGATCTTTTTACCGGGATGAACTGGAGAGATTCCATCAATCTACCTGTGTTATGTCATGTGCTCATTTCACTAGTGATTTCCCATTCATGTCTCCACACAGATTCCCCCCCCAAAAATCCCATTCATCCCTTGATCCCATGAAATTCCCATGGAAATCCCTAGGGATCACCAGCAACATCCAACGCCCAAGGCTATAACTTGACGGAGTTGGAGCTATCGGGCGCGTTGTCGTACATCCAGCAGGGTGAGGTGCCCTTTGGCTCCTTGGCGATGCTGGGAAAACGGGTGAATTTGCGAAGTCAGGTTAATAGTATCAGTCAGGTTAATCAATTTACTTAGTCAAGTTCATTTATAATGGGTTAATTTTCATTTACTAAGCGAATCAACCTTATTTGTCTGGAGTTGATCAGTTGTTCAAGGTGGTGCCACAGTCATGTTGGTTTACAACCCCCATGAACTACTTCGATATACTGTATATACGATAGATCACAGTTAAGTTACCCTCCGGTAATCAAACGTAGCGATTGGACATCCCCTATAAATGGAGGTTTCTAGCTGGGATAATTATCTACAAATGGTGGATTTTCGATTGCCACAATTGATTACCGGATGGTATATAAAGCCACTTAGCTATCGTTCGGGGCCATCACCTTATTCCTTGTGGGAATTAAGAATGGGAATGGGAACAGGATGGAACCAGGGAAGGTCCATTGGGATTTACGGCTATTTCAATGATGTAAATGTGATGTTTTGTGGGAATGTTTCATGGGGAATTGATAGGTATGATTCCTGACGAATGGGACAGACTTGGACACAATGGGGATTTGTCGTTATGTAGACAAGATATCATGGGGATATTCATGGGATATTTCATGCGTCATACAGCCTACTTGATATGATATTAGGTGTTGACTGAAAGAGGGGTATACCTTCCTACGTGAGGGTACACATCGAGACAAATCTGATGGGGACAACGAGGTCTCAAATCAGTGGGTTTTGGGTACCTTACGTTTAGACAAAGGCAATAGGATGGTATGGAAGGAATTTTGGTATCATCCTGAAAAAAAATCGGAAAAACCATGAAGTTCATTAAGTTTGGAGAATGTTCAAGAATTGTTCAAGCTGTTGTTTTGTGTGAACAACTTGGGAAACTCTGGAGACTTGAGGGAAACGACATATCCACTCATAATCTTGGCAAAAAGCTGTGTCATGTAAGGTCAACATCCGGGTAGAAGATCTGGAACCTATGGAAAGCTATAGACATCCATGGGTTTTTCCAGAAAATTATCTACAACTGGTGGATTTTCAATAGTTATGTTAGTTTACCACAGGGTGCCCCAGCCCTTTGACATCCGGGTCCGACTCCGACGCGGAAGGCGTCAACACCTTTGCCGTACCCAGTGGCACCTACCGGGACAGCCATTCGCACTTCGTGGTCTTCTCTCGCTCGGTGCCGGGAAAGTTCGGGAAATGGGGGATAGGATGGGTTAGGTTGAAAGCTTTAGGGAGGTCAGCAAGTAAAAAATAGGGCCGGAATGGCTGGAAGATGTGAACGAAATGATCGGCGTTCTCTGTTGCAGCAACAAGGATGGGTTGTTCAGGGTGAATTCAATGCACAATGAACCCAACGAGTCGTCCTATGTAGTGCACCATTTTCTTCTCCCAAATTTGTGCGATGCCAAAATCTATGATATATATATATATATATTTATTTATAGCTACATCTATCTCTATCTCACCATTGTTCTTCCCGGCTATTTGATGAAATTATCACCCCGCTTCGATTGGTTAACTTCTCGATCTTGTTTAGGTTTAAGATGGTTTAAGCACACAAATCTCATCGGACATCAACGGCCCTCTGCGCAGTTTTCTTTTGGAAGAGGAACACAACTGTATCCCAACCAACCGACCAACCAACCGCAACCACTTTCTATGTTTTTCGAGGTCCTCTTCATCTCCACTCTTCATCATCAGACTTGGAACAACTAATTACTATGATCAACTATCATTCTAACGGAACCATTAAGACTACGCTTAGAAGACTCCTTGGTCGCTTTCACCCACTAAGTCCAAGTTTTGCATCTGGAACCACGCCAAAATCATCCCCAGAAACTCACCAGCTAACCAACTAACTCAACTAACCAAGATCTAACTAATCATACCACCCAAAAGAGAATACAGTTGTTCGATTTGCAAAAGGTGATGTTTCCATGATGTCCAGCTTTCCAACTTGTCTATTTGACTGTTGTTTTAGTGCCACATTCCCCAAGAAACACAGTCCCCACTTCCTGCTGCAGGCGCTGGCCGAAGCCACGACCCCTTCGTTCCTCTCCTTCGCCAGCGCCGCGATCAACGCATCGGTGAAGGAGATCAATCTCACCGATGACGTGTCTTGGATCGAGCGAAGGAGCAGTGCCTGGTGAGTCACTGCGTCAGTTTTACCACCCTCCAATTTAACACAGACCCTGAAGACATATTTTTTTGGTGGAAACTCATCTTCAAAGCCCCTATAGGCAGGGTCTATGTTAATTTACTGGGAGGGTAGATGTTTAGTCGTTTAAGAGCCGTTGATTGATTCTAACCCCTGTTGATTGGTCATTGAATAGGGATCTGACCATATTTCTTTGGGGGACTTGATGATCAAAACTATGGTTGGTCGACGATTATTGGGGTTATGCTACCTGGTTTATCGGGGAGTATGGACGGACTCATTCATTCGGGGACTTTAGTACAATCAACCAACCAGTTGTGGTTTCTATGGGGTTTTAACAAATAAACATATGGGGATATATATATATACTGTATATACTGTAATCAAAAAGATGAAGGTTGATGGATGTTGATGGATTATTTGGGTTACACTTCCTGGTGAGTTCATTGGGGATTGTGGACTGACCGACCCATGGACTGGAAATACTGAGCACTGCTCAGGTAACAGGGATGATGGTGGTCATCATAAGTAACATGGGGTAGGAATGTATTCAAAATTCTCGCATGTAACTGGTTCTATATCATTCATCCAACTCAAGTAATTTCCAGCCATAGGTATAGGAAAGAGCAAAAACTCAAAATCAAAACCATCCTTGGGTGAATTTTTAGATCTTCACCTGATGCATTTGATCCATTTTGATCCTGGGGTTTCCTGCAATTGTCCTCAAACCGGAGCCTCAAGTTCTGCTCCCAAGGACTTGGATGATGGAGACATTGGTGGTGAGCTGGTCCGGGGGCGAAGCGGCTTCATCCCAGTGATTATCACAATTGTTTTAAATCCCATACAACCATAAACTTACAGTTATCACCATAAATTTTATCCCATACAACGATACAATAAACAGCAACAGCCAATACTATGGTGACGTAATCTCCCCAGCTATATCAGCAATTTTTACCCTGCAGTCGAGTGATTTCCACCAACTCGGCGAACTGCGCGGTGTGAGGTGTGGCAACTGCCAAGCATCTTGGGGCGCATCGTGGGATATCACATCTACGTGGCCGAAACATGGCGGTGCTGGTGTGGGGATGGCGGGAGGTCACAAATGCACAGTGGCTGGGTACTGACCAAAAACTTTCATAGATTCTCTGGATCACTGGATGGATAACTCTGGAAAGATATTTTCAAACTTCGAAATGGGTTGATGACCCCAGTTTTTTTCGTGAAAACTGAGGAGGTTGAAGCCACCCGTCCCAAAAAAGAAACCGACAGATACTTGAAGACTCTAGTCATTTGAAGACTCGTTTGCTGTAAAAGGAACCATGTTACCCTACCAGCTTTAAAACTTCCGCAGGATATCTGCGGAACTGACAATTTTCATCACCTGAAACGGTGCTGATTAAACAGCAAGAAGATGGATGATTTTACAAAGGAAACATGGGAAGTTCCAGATGGGGGGTTTTAGCTTCAACCAGCACGACACGGGGATTTGACCAAGTTGATGTGTGATTCTCTCCAGCCACTGGGGACTTGACAAGGTTTGGGGAGACCCAAGTTTTATTGCTGGTTTCCTGGAATTGGATCAAACGTAAATTTTGCAGGACACCCCAATCTTTCACGGTAAGAATTAGGGCTTCCTGATGTGTTCTGTACAAGAAATCCTCAAGCCAATCAAAATCATGTTTCCGTCCCTACCCTCTGGTAAACAGCCACATAACTATGGAAAATCACCATTTTTAATGGGAAAAACCACTATTTCTATGGCCATGTTCAATAGCAAACTGTTAGTTCACCAGAGGGTAAACTTGACCGGCCACCACCCAACAAGCCACGCGAGTATTCAGGAAGACACCAGCAGCAGCGTGCGCACGCAGTTGTCGAGTGTGGCAGTGGCTTGAAGTCCAATTGCGAGCCTTTTGGAAAGTCGGGGGAATGAGAAACATGGTGGTGAAAAGCATGGAAAACCAATCATTTCATGATACAAAGGAATATATCTAATTTTTAGGGGATGTAATTTTTCACCAGGAATAAGTGATTGGGTTCGTCCAAAAATAGGGATATCCATTTTTTTTGAATCTTGATAGGCTTCGAATCACGGGATTTTAGGGTTGAAGTCCTGATATTTGATATTTGTCTTACGAACCACCATTTTTTTTCGCTGCAGTCTGCAAAAAAAATGACTCAACATCTCCCACTCAGCCTTTCTCAGCAAGGGGGTGATTTCCAGTAACCGAACCGTTTCCCATGATTTCTCCGGTGTTTCCACCTTTTTTGGAGACCACCTAAGGGGTGAAAGTCCTCGGGACACCCAGCTTTCGGCTGAGGTGTCCAAAACCGACTATTTGGTGCCCGAAAATACCATCGTGGCTGCCAATCGGTGCGCGATGGTTGGGTGAAACTGGAAAAAGTTGGCCCCAAAATTGCATGACTTCCCGAAGAAAAGTGGTTGACGGCTTCAAACAGTTTTGATAGAATTGATAGGTGGTTTCAAATATATCAATGTATAGTGATGAATATGTTATAATATATAATAATATATATATATATATTTAATACAGCTCTTGGAATTTCCTCTATAAAAAATCCGACACCTTGGGGTGTCTATAAAAGCATTTTTTTATACAGTCCTTTTTGCTGTTTTTTGGTTGGGGGGCCTGGGTTTAGATAATTATTGTTCCGACGCACCCTGGGGGGCATGATTTTATAGAGAAGCATTTTTGGAAGCATGTCCAATTCTAGAAGGGTCTGATTTTATAGGAGCCAGGTTTCAAAATACCTTGCGGGGTCGCGAATTATACCTATAGAATCGGACACCCTGAGGAACCCCCGAATTCCAAGGGGTGTTATATAATTATATATTTCATGGGGGATGGGTCAAAACCTATCAATATACTGTATGTATTTGTATGTATATATGTCTGCTGCAAACCATAGTTACTGCAACTATGTTTACCAACTTATCATGAATCGTTCATCAATCCACAATTCTTGGGTGAAACCCTATGAAATCCTGATTTTGCAAAGTTAACCCCCCTGCTTCGGTTGGTTAACTTATTAACGCCCCGCATTTGTGTGGTAACCCCCTGGCAGGTACATAAACATCCACTCCTACTCTTCGTTGCGTGAGCAGAGCACTCCAGTGACGCATGAGTTCTACGATGCCTTTGCCGCTTGGATTCGCTGGAAATCTAGGGAATCCATAAAAATTCACCATGACATTGGCACAGTCTTTGAAGGAAAAGGAACATGATCCATGACATTCCCCATATTGGCCATATATATAGTACATATATATATATATAATTATAGATATAATAATAAATTCCCATGTTTGTTGGGTGAGTTATTTGTATATGCGCCAGAGTCAAAATGGCTCAAGTCAGTGAAGATCATTCTTACCAAATGCTTCAAATAAATGTCGCTTTGCCCAGCGGAAAGAGGAAAAAACTTGAAGTTTTGGAGTCCTCCAAAGTTGGGGACCTGATGATTCTCACCCAAGAGTCTTTTGGACAAGGCTGCCTGAGACTTGTCACTGCACAGGGGCATGTCCTCAATGACCGTATGAAATCCCTGCAGGCAGCAGGGATTCAAGACGGAGACCACATCACTGCCATTGCACAACAAAAAACACAGCTGGCAGCAACAGACCGAGCCTTTGCTTTGTGGCGATGTGGGGGTGACACAGTCGTCACTTGGGGCTATGCAGGCAGTGGTGGCGACAGCTCTGCGGTGCAAGATCAGCTCAGGAGTGTGCAGCAGATTCAAGCCTCATACAAGGCATTTGCTGCCATCTTGGCAGATGGATCTGTGATTGCATGGGGCAATCCAGAAAATGGTGGTGACAGCTCTGCTGTCCAAGATCAGCTCAAAAATGTGCAGCAGGTTCAGGCCACAGACGCTGCATTTGCAGCACTCCTGTCAGATGGATCCGTCGTTACATGGGGCGAGCCAGAGCATGGTGGCGACAGCTCTGCGGTGCAAGATCAGCTCAGGCGCGTGGAACAAATTCGAGCCTCACATGGAGCATTTGCTGCCGTCTTGGCAGATGGATCTGTGATTACATGGGGACTTCCAGATTTTGGTGGCGACAGCTCTGCTGTCCAAGATCAGCTCAGGAATTTGCGGCAGATTCAAGGCTCACGGGCATTTGCTGCCATCTTGGAAGACGGGTCCGTGGTTACATGGGGCGATCCAGATTACGGTGGTGACAGTTCTGCTGTCCAAGATCAGCTCACGAGTGTGCAGCAAATTCGAGCCTCATATGGCGCATTTGCAGGAATCTTGTCTGATGGATCTGTGGTTACCTGGGGTGATCCAAAAGAAGGCGGTGACAGCTCCACTGTCCAAGATCAGCTCAGGAATGTGCAGCAGATTCAAGCCTTACCTCGGGCATTTGCTGCCCTCTTGGCAGATGGATCCGTGGTTGTATGGGGCGATCCAGCTTTTTGTGGCGCCTGCTCCGTTGTTCAAGATCAGCTCAGGCATTTCCAGCAGATTCAAGCCTCACCTAGGGCATCTGCTGCCATTTTGGCAGATGGATCTGTGATTACATGGGGCCATCCAAATTGTGGTGGTGACAGCTCTGCTGTCCAAGATCAGCTCAGGAATGTGCAGCAGGTTCAGGCCACAGACTGTGCCTTTGCAGCACTCCTGTCAGATGGATCTGTGGTTACATGGGGTGATCCAAATGAAGGCGGTGACAGCTCTGAAGTCCAGGAGCAGGTCACACTTATCTAGGACCTATGTTCCAACTTATCACTGGCTAGCCTCTCATTGAGCCCAAAGAAGTCAAAACATGAAGTGCCTTGCGTATGTGTCAAGAAAGGTTCCCCCCCAAAGTTTGAAGATTGGTTGTAAGAATGACACGGCAGTAGAAGGGCCAAACTACACCATGACTGCCCAAAAATCGTCCCCACTTTTCTCAGTAGACACCCAGTTTGGCTGTCCAAGAATTGTTACGAAGGGAAATCAACCGGAACCGCGCAGACAAAATTTCATGGTGTAAAAACTTAATTCATCAATCCATTGAGTCTCCAATGGATAATTTGCCATTCGCAATAAAGCCATTAATAAACCATTCATAGCCAGTATTGACCATTATTAATCATTATAATCATTATTACCCATATTACATGAACCGTTATTATTAGCCATTATTAACCATCATAAATCATGATAGAATATTCATTAGCAGTTATCAACCATGAATCACCATTGTTCCAATGTGGAGTTTCCCGTTCCCAATTCATGTCTCAACTTCTTAATCGCTATTAGAACACTATTAATCACCATAAAGCACAGTTATTAACCAATAATCACTATCCAATACTCCCTATGAATTGGAAACTTCTTATTCACCAAGAATGGCTATTACTATTAATCAACATTAATAGCAATTAATAGGCCATGAATAGCAATTATTGACCATTAATACGCCATGAATAGCAATGATTGACCATCAATCTCACTATTCATGATTATCATCACCAATGGCCAGTAATAGCCATTATCAAGCACTATTAGCCATGAATCTCACTATGAATCACCCAAAACTCGCAGAGTTTGCCTCACCTTTGAGGCCAACCTCACGGACTTCCAGTGGCTGGACCGGGACCTGGATCTGGGCGAGATAGGCGCGGTGGCACGTGGTTTTTTTCAAGGGATCCGAGCAGCAGATGGGAGATTTCGAGGAGATTTGCTATTGAAAATGGCCATTGAAATCGTGGATTTTCCCATGAATTTGATGGTGATTTTCCATAGTTCTGTGGCTGTTTAGAGGCTAATTCACTTTGGTCTATTTTTGGCATGGGGATATTTCAGGATATTTCGGATATTTCACTTCATGAACTTGGAGACAACGATATTATCGATCAATAAGATCGCTGAACTTGAGGGCTTTGCGGAGGTATGAATGGGATATTAATAGGATATTGATGGGATATAATATACATGGGATATGGATGGGACACAATGGGACATATAACCAACCAAATGGTAATTCTATGGGGGTACTACATGATCATACCAAATTTGACTGCTTGGAATTTCATTGAAGAGGGATAATTTCCTTATATACTAGGGATACTTCCCTTTTTAGGATACCTCCAACATGTTCTTTTTTCTCAGTGGCATAACCAGTGGATGTCCGGAACCGAAAAATCGGACAGCACATCATAGCAACATTGGACCCGACCCAAACAGATGGCCTCGGCTTATTTTAGGCTTGTGAATCTTGGCAATTTGGCCAGTTATTACGGGAAAAGCTTGTGATGTCACCAACAAGAAAAGGTGGATTTGATGAACAATTTTGACACAATTCAACCAGCACAAACTGGAATTTCATCCATATAATAGGCATGTAGTCAACCACAAAGTCAACAGGGTTGGGTATCGGGATGAATGGGTATGTGATACAAAGAATTTTGTGAAATTACACAATCTTTTTGATGACTTGGTATTTCTTGACCAAACATCATAGTGTCATAATGGGATAATTGGGGGTAAGTTTATTGAACAGTTTTCTTCTGTTGCTCAACTGATATGGGTCAGTATTTTAATGCGCTGAATGCATCCGCCTTGTCGAAGTACCTAATTTTAATCCAGACCCGTTTGTTATGTACAAGCCTCCCAGCGAATCAAACATAGGACCACAAAATATTCCATTGCCTGTAGATCAGTAGGAACAATTCCCAGCTCCTTTATTTTGGGTTTCATGTCAGATTTCACATGTGTAATTTACGAGAAACAACTAGGGGCCAAGAGCCATTGATTTCATTGATGTAGATCATATACTGGGCCATTGATTGCCATTCCGGATTCGTTTTGTATCGGAAAAAAGAGATGAAACAAGTGAATAATCCAGGCGTTACAAGCAGCAATAAGAGGATCCATGTAGCTGATATAATATATATATATATATTATATATATATACATCACCAACCAACATGGATCGCCCGCCAGGGTTTGGTTCAGATTTTCAATTTTCAACTATAGAAATAGGATGATGGTCCCCAACGACCAGCACACTTTTCTGTTTTTTTTCGGACTGTGGCTCAACGAATCAGCTATAACTTGGTTGATGTAAAAGCCATTCTATCTAGGTCAATATATCTAACATAACCTCTGGTAATCAAACATGGCAATGGAAAATCCACCATTTCTAGGGGATTTTTCCCAGCTAGAAACCTCCATTGACTTCGGGGATGTCCCAGCGCACGCCACGTGGCCAATGACACCGGAGGGTCACCATGGGCCGCCCGGTGACAACTCTCCAGGCGGGCCATCTTTCTTCAATCCGCCGGACTACATCTACCGAAGCCTGCTTTAAAAGAGGTGATGGAGAAGACGGAAAGCCTAGGTCTATGGTTTTGGAAGATGATTTGCCTGTTGGACATAGCATTTCTTTTTGGGGACGTTCGATTAAAACAGGTTCAAGGGGTGATCAAGATTTGTAGGAATTCCTTCAAAGTGCCACTGAAAAGGTTATCTGGACTCTGACAGAAGTATCATCACAAAGTGTTTGCAGGTAGAAGACTGCTGATCTAGCAATCTAGTTCCCTCAAAGCATCTACCTCCATCATTGGGTCCTGAGAACTCGCATTTTCAGAGGGATGCTGTATCCTGCAGAAGGTTTGATGCCTCACAGAAAATCCCAGATTCGTTGGTCAGGACTGAGAGACCATTGGTTTCTTCCCACTTTTTCCCCCTGCTCTTAATGCAAATATCCTCTGATCGCTCGTTACGGACCTACTTCTATACCGGTTTATAGTGTTTGATCCCCATTCAACTGCTTAGAAACATACATTGAATTCTTACATGTTCACAAAAACTCAATCATGTTCCAGATTTAATATGGTTATGAATCCAGACCCTGGTAGCCTAGGTACCCCAGCCCAAAATAGCTGGTCAATGCATATCCATTGGTGATATTTGGTGACTTGACATGATCATGATCCCAGAATTGGATGACGTTTCGAGGTCAAAACCATGGTTTCCAGTGAAGATTTTCCCTTGAAACCAATCCATTGACTTCATTTTCTTTATGCCATAGTTTCTAGCTTCAATAATTTCAGATTACCGTCATCGAATTCCCATAAATATCTCCAGATTTTTTTCTTTCACTTCACTTTTCAAACCTATGCTTTGGTGCCACCTCCATCCCCGCGGTGCCCGGCCCAGGCACCGAGTACTACGTGATGTACCTGGCCTGGTCCGCCTCCGGGGAGGGCCGCTCACAGATGGGCGCCATCGTCCCCGTGGGCATCAACCGGGCGGACGTCTGGGTCGACACGCCCGTGGAGGCGGACCGGGGACGGGGGAAAAAGCCCATGGGTCCAGGTTCCAAGGTGCCGGAAAGCTCTGATTTCAGGATTTGTTGGAGATTTGACTACGTTTTTTTATTTTTTTTGAGGGGGGTTTACTGTTTACTAATTATAATTCGAATAATTCAGCATTTACACACATATTGTGATATCTATATGTTTTTTTGTTATTTTTTTAATAGACTTATTTAGCCATGCAGAGGGGCTGTACATTGCATATAAACATTTTTGTAATAGTATATGTTCATTTCCTCAAGAGTTTTGCTCTTGGAAGGGTTTCCAAGATTGCAAAATAATGCGACGATTCTATTAACTGGCTGCATTTCATGCATCAGTACAGGCACTTGTTCTGTCTACAGTCTACAGTATGTATAGAGATATCGTGGCAGAGAAGAACCTGACAGAGACACTGTCGTACTTACTATAGCTACAACTTGTCACACAAAAAATAACATAGTACTTTTACATACTTTTATATTTATATGATATAATATGGTTACTCACACTAGTTACTATAGTTTCAGTTCCTATAATTAGTTACTATAGTTGCTATAGTTCCTGTAGTTATTATAGTTACTATACTTACTATAGTTACTATAGTGACTGTCATACTTCCTCATGTCTCTGCTGTTGTTTCCAAGTCTTGCCTCCTTTTTTGACCGCGTTTCTACCGTAAATTCCATCCATCCACGCCATCCAACCGGCCTAGAACTGGACGCACGTCCTGGTCTACGTGCGTTCTCCGCTCTTCGAACAGACCACACCGGTGGCACAAGCCATCTCCGACACCTACCTGACGGTGGGACGGCTTGGATGGCTCTCAGTGGGAAGGTGGGTGTGAAAGGAAATTATGAATTTAATATTGGTTTAGATATAAATTGGTCTAATAATGTCTAATATTGGTTGGATATGTTGGATATATAGTCGGAATATGTGGCAATACTACCTGATGCATATAGTGACAATCTAATGGGCGTTTTTTTACTGGGGATCTACTGGGGTTGTAATGGGAAGTTGCCTTCAGCAGTTGGTTTTTCACAACCATCTTCGAAAATGGGGCCAGAGCGACTTTTGGGAAACTGCTGATGAATCAATGGATCCAATTCGTCGAGTGCCTGGGTCATCAGATGGAGGTGTTGACACCGCATGTGGCACGATGATTTTCAAGTGTTCAGCATGACATCGTCCCATTTTGAAGCAATCTTGGCCCAACCCTCCCATGTCATGGGGCCCAGGAACTTGACCCATCCCGTGTTGCAGGTGACGAATATGGAGTTCCTGGATCAGGAGGGGCGGAGTGATCCGCCAAGGGCCGGAAGAGTCGCAAAATCTCGGATTGGAAAATACTGGTATGTGGTCTGAAGGATCTGAGAGGGTCCGCCAAAATCATCCAACAAAAATAGCCAAAATCATGCAAAACCATCCAAAACCATCAAAATTCCTGTTGGTCCTCATTTTCCACATGAAAGATCCACGATTTTGGAATAGAACACCATTTCGTCTTAAATGGATGGGAGAGGAATTTCCCCTGAGCATTTTCTACACGAGGGTTCCTTTTTCATGATCGAATTTGATGGGAGTCGCCAGAAGATCTCTCAGTGGGCAACCAGCATGTATTTTTGGACGGTAGCTTCCTTGGGTAGATAAAGCTACATAGCCTGACTTGACATGTCTTAGAGAGAGAGAGAGAGCAGACGCTTGGATTTCATATCTGACTTTCATCTGGTTGATTTCATTTTGTCAACCACTACCTCTACGAGTCTTCAGTTGCGGTTTTATGAGAATCCATTTCATTTGATGTACCAAATCCTGTTAGCTATAGTGGGTTTCATTTTGATGTTCATCAACGGTTTCATCTCCTCTACTTGGGTGCGATTGAAAATTGAGCAGACCTTCAGCAAATGTCCATTCTAGTAGGAAAAATGAGGTTTGAACCAATTACATTTGCTTTTTTGTCCCACTCAAATCACATAAGTCCACCATTCTAATTGGAGACATTGATGATAAACTATGAAAAAATCATCAACTTTTTTTCTCCTCAAAAAAATTAGGTACCAAACCCACCTCATATCTTCCCAAAAAACCTCCCGAAGCTGGCAGGATTTGGATCTGGATCAGCTCGGAGGCTACCTGTGGGATTTGGATCCAAGAGAGTTGCAATTTCAATGGGGAAAGATGTGGAAACAACTGTGGTTTTTGAAGCATCAATTTTTTTGGATAGCTCACTTTCAGAAAAAACCCGTATGATGTTGTTTTTCTCCAGGTATCTTAGAACAAATGGGATGACCGTTCCCAGGGTACATTTTGATGTATGTCTGCATATTTTGACCATGATAGGAATTTTTGAAACAACACCTACATCCTGATAGGATGAAAGCTACGTACTCATCCAGACTCACTTTTGATCCCTTTTGACAATGGTACTGACATGCCGACGGTGCCGACGCCTCAGCAGCCGGAAACCATCGGGTTTCGGTCAGCTTTGGATGGCCATTTCGGACATCTTGACTGGTTCTCAACACTTTGCCAAAACAATCAATCCACACATGCGCGAATGTTTATGCTGTATATACCGGTATGACATATAGATGCATATTATTTCCACAGGTTTATGTGTATCATATGTATCGCTAGGGGGCTGACGTTTGCCCGAAATCCACAGAATTCCATGCGGAACTGCAATCTGCTGTGTTGTCTCGGAGCGTGTTTTTCGCAAACTGCGAGCATACAAAATATTGATATTTTCTGTGTCTCATGGCATTTTTGCGCTTGCTCAAGACGGTCCTCCGTAGTTTGCAGTGTTTGGAGCCTTCAATTAAAACCTCAACAATGGAAGACTTTGAAAGAACACAAAATAACCTAACCCTAAATCAACCCTAAATCAAACATGAATAACCCTAAATGACCCCAAAACAACTTTGAACAAACCCTAAAACACCCCTAAAACAACCCTAAATGGCGCCAAAATTAACTAAACCAACCCTAAATAAACCCTAAAGAAAATCGAAACCAACCCTAATAAACCCTAAAACAATCTTAGATACATCCTAAACAGACCACAACCTGACTAAACCCCCAATGAAACTTTGGGCAACCGTCCGCCCCGGAGGGATATGTATATATATATATATAGAATTATATATATATAGAATTATATATATATATATGTTGCATGAATTATAAATCAGAAACCTCCATAAGAATCCCTGGACCACGTGCTCCGCATGGAAAAGTCATATTAAATTCTTCAACAGCAGCACTGTTCTCCTTGGTGCTCCAGGTTACATCACCTGGACCCACACGGATGAGACGCTGGTCTCGTACTACGTGATCTATTGGACCGAGCTGCCCAACATGACTGATGAGGCGAGAGGGTTTGAGAATGGCAGTGCAGCCTGGGAGGATGTGGGTTTTAGAGGGTATCAAGGAGTGATATGTACATGTGTACATATATTTTATTTGTATGTTTATATGGATGTGTATGTATATATGTATATATATATATGCATGCAGATACATGATCCCCAAGTTATGGTTGTGTTACGGGAGCAGGCTGACTAACTGGTACGGTATTTAGAAGCCCACTGAAATATTTCAACGGAAAGTAATCTCCCAGAGGACAGTAGCAATGTTGCAAGTGAAAATTAACAATGATTGTTAACAAGCGGTTATTGACGATTAGTAATGATGGTTAGTGATGGTCGATAATTCCCATTGGCTAACAATGATGCTTGATAAATCTCAATCATGATTCATCAATTTCTTTTCAATCGTTATCAACCATCATGAATCCCGTCGAATCCCATTAAATCACATTATTAATTTGTTAATAGTCGATTCCATGTTTGGTTTTCAGAATATCTTCAGCTCGGACAACGCGAAAAGGCTGAAATGCTCGGTCCCAGATACCTTGTTTGGAATCGGCGACATTGTATGGGGTTCTCCCAAGGAGCCAAATCATCCTCAAAATCGGAAAACACCTGACTCTTGAGAACTCTTCCGAACTTTTTGATCGGAAGATGGGTGGTTTCAGTGACAAGTCTGAAAATTAAGCTAGCCGATAAATGGTTCAGCAAAAACTAGCGCGTGCCGCAGTGCAGCGGAATCAGACCCTATGGGTCTGCCTTCTAAGTCTCATTTATTAAGTCTCATCATTTTCCTATCATTTCTTATAAAACAGTTCTAGCCCCATTTATCGAATGATAACCCAATAGAAACAGCTATCTATACCTTAGCCTACAACAATAGCATACAATAATGCCATCCATAACTGCTATCTTGGGCTTTAACTGTCTCAAAAATGGCCATACCGTTGGGGTCCCAATTTTTGGATAGCACCAACAGCCAGGACACCGGCAGTGCCTCCAACTACCGTCGCTTGGGCTACGAGGGCTTCGACGAGCCGGACTACATCGAGGCTGAAGACACCGGCGTTGTGGCCAGGAGCGTGGCAAGCGCCGAGGCTGGGGGCCCAGCTGGGAAAAGGTGGAAAAACGCATGGGGATTGTTTCGGCAACATGTAACAGAAAGCCCCTTTAAGAAGATGGAAAGGTGCATTTTAACCGCTGTTTTGATTCTGGGTATTGGATTTTTACATATCTTTTGTTTGGGGGTGCCATCACCATTCAATGGGGACTTATAGCGAAAATGAAGATTTCAATTTGGGATTTAATCACTTTCATGATGAACAATTGGGATTGAGCCATAAAATAATGGCAATTTACCACCACCCCAAGGTAGATCCTGACAACTGCCCATCCGGAGGAAAGTCGTGAAAGCGGCAAAATGGAGGGACCCCCGGTGGAGTCACCCGGTAAGCTGCCCAGATTGTGGGATGGTTACCAATCGACAGATAGGTGACAGGATTTGATATACATTCTACCCATGATGTTTCGATTCCTATTCTGGGATGGAACATATCACATTCTACCATGTTTTTATAATCCCACATATGTAGGGAAAAATGTCGCATGTTGTTGCTATGTATTTTCTGCTGATATTCACCCGGTGTTGTATCCCAGGGTTGTTGTTGTTGTTGTTGTTGTTGTTGTTGTTGTTGTTGTTGTGGTTGTTGTTGTTGTTGTTGTTGTTGTTGTTGTCTTTGTTGTTGTTGTTGTCTTTGTTGTTGTTGTTGTTGCGGCTTTGGTCTCCAGTCGTTCCAGAGGTTAGGTAACTACTCAACCTTCTCTCCCAGAATTCTTGGCAAATTGTGCGGGACCACGCTAAGATTTTATGCGAAAACCATTATTTCAGCTGAGAAACGCATAAATCAATTGGATTTTAAAAACCGACTAAACAACCATAGGTCAATCAATTTCAAACACGACTCCGGAAAAGAAAAAAAAACATGAATAGATTGACCGATTTTCAGCTGACCACATTTTGTCACCCCGGCAGGTGAGACGTTTAGCGGTGCCTCAGCCAGTCGGGCATAGTTGGGCTTGCTGGAAAGACCAGTGATTTTTCACAGATATGGAAACCACGATTTTCCCTGCAAAATGATAAATGGTGGAGTTTCCATATCGTTTTGTTAATTTGCTGGGTCTCAAAGAAACTTTTTGGGGATGCAACGCGACAAATGTGGGGGGACTTGGCAAACACATGGATTTTGTTCAGCGCAACACATGTGGATTCTGACCTATGAAGCATGATAATGAGCAGCAAATCATGAAATATAGCAGCTTGAAATGCAAGGTGTAACCCAACCACCATGTGGATTCTGACCAAATGATGGGGCATACACATGCATAACCTGCTAGCTGAATGGCATTGGAACATATTGGAACCAACGACACGTTGGTGGCTTCACCGGTGGTCTTAGTGGGGGTCTCATCCAACATGGGCAGGGAATTGCAGTGGAGAGACCTCGTTTCAACATCTTTCAACCACAGTGATAGACACAGCTGATTTCAAGCCAGAAAAATGATCCGGAAACTATAGCTCATTATTTCTATCCATCTTGGGAAAATGCAGGGCACTACAGCTGTTTGTTCTCAATCTCGGGATTTCCTCCATTTTTTTTGCGGAAAAGAAAGGTTTCGCCAGCTGGCAAGCCCAAGATGTGGGGATGTGTCAAAACCTATATTACCATTTAGGGGGATAAACATCCATTTACCAACCATTTTTGGGTTCATTAGGGTACCAACCATTTACCAACCATTTACCAACCAATTATAACGGTATATGCCATGGTTTTGACTCATAGCTATGAGGTCATTGTGTCCTTTCCCTTTCGCAAGCTGAGGTGACAACTACTACGTCCAGCAGCAGCAGCTTGACTCCAATAGGGTATTACCGGGTACGAGTAGTGGCTATATCAGCTATTTTTTCCTGGGAGCTGGCTTCAAATACTCCGAGGATTTTCGGATTTACCTGGGATGATGATCCCCATTAATTCTGTTTTTTTTGGGAGGTAGACCCATGTATATCCAAGATTTGCTGAATCGGTGACTGTTGATTCCCTCATGTTTTTTTCAAACTTTGCTTGGATGTGTTGCAGCTCCAACAAGCTGCAACCGCACAATTTCAATGTGAATTCATCATATTAATATGTTACATTGAGATGACGCATGCTCATCCGAATATTGCGTGTGTGTGAGTAATATGTACATCTATGGAACTGATTGGCGTGTACTGGATTTCCGGATAGGTTTTTTGTTCAAGAGATATTGAAACAGGCATTCCCTGATTCATCTTGCAACGCACACAAGACCCCCAGATTTACGATTGGGTCCCGTGGATGATACACATGGACGGTGCAGTTGGCAAATGGTACATGACTACCATCCACATATATGATTGGTGTATTCACCAGTAATATGGGTCAGTCTCATTGACCAGCAAACAGGCACAACTACTTCAAGCACCACTACGACCAGTTCCAGCTCAACCAGTACTTCTTCCACCAGTTCCAGCTCATCCAGTACTTCTTCAACCAGTTCCAGCTCAACCAGTACTTCTTCAACCAGTTTCAGCTTAACCAGTACCTCTTCAACCAGTTCCAGCTCAACCAGTACTTCTTCAACGAGTACAACTGCTACCAGTTCCAGCTCAACCAGTACCTCTTCAACCAGTTCCAGCTCAACCAGTACTTCTTCAACGAGTACCACTGCTACCAGTTCCAGCTCAACCAGTACATCTTCAACCAGTTCCAGCTCAACCAGTACTTCTTCAACGAGTACCACTGCTACCAGCTCCAGCTCAACCAGTACCTCTTCAACCAGTTCCAGCTCCACCAGTACTTCTTCAACCAGTTCGAGCTCAACCAGTACATCTTCTACCAGTACAACTTTTACGTTGCCTGGCAAATATGGCTAAAGGATGCTAAAGGTTTCACAGGTATGAGATAGTTTGCATTTAGCCTTTCAGAGGCTGAAGACTGGGGAAAGAATCTTTCAGCCATCAGCTGAAATTCAACCTATTTTTGGTTCGTGCAGCTCAACATCCCGATGTCTATACTGGCTATACCCATATCATTGTTGTATATTTGTGTTCTATTACAGAGACACATTGCAAGCTACAAAAAAAAAGAACAGTATACACAGTATAGAACAGTAAAAACCTACTACAATATTGGCAAATTGCACTTTTTTCTGAATCTTTTTAGGTCTGCTGTACTATGATTCCTTCCATCTCACCAGCATTTCCACAACCTCCGCCACTCCTTTCTAGTAGCCTTAGTATATTATAACTGGGTCTGTCTGAAACCGGGTATACATGGGCAATACCTGCGAATTCATATCACATCATATCACCTTACATCAGATTTAGTAGATAAAATGAGCATCATCCACTGGAATGGGACCCTTGTAATAGCATATTCTGGGATATTTGGATAGGGAGCGTGGATTTCTCCAATCCATTCGCATCATCAGGTCGACTTCCACCAGTGCAACCTCCAGCTCTACAACCAGTAGCTCCACTAGCAGTACCTCAACCAGCTCAACCACTTTCACCATCAGTTCCACCACCAGCAGCTCCACCAGTAGCACCAGCACTTCGAGTAGCTCCACCAGCAGCACCAGCACTTCGAGTAGCTCCACCAGTAGCAGTTCTACGACGGCCACCAGTAGTAGCAGCACGGTGCCGCGGCTGCGGGGGCTGGGGTTGAGTGAGGTGGTGGGTTACTGGGGAGATGTTGATGCAGGTTGCTGAAACAGCTTTTGAAGTTACAGGAATGCAGATGGAATCAGATTTTCTAGGTGAAGCAAAGAGAGGCAAACAAAGAGACACATGATAGAAACACGCGATTCCCTGAAATGCGTGAAAATTTCACAACAATGATCCGTCTTATTTCCCCAACAAAAACATCGCCTGGCTTTGTTCAAAGCTCCAGGTGTCCAGCACGAGCACCACCAGCACCACTGCGACCTCCACCAGCACCACCAGCAGTTCCAGTACCTCCACCACTTCCAGTACCACCAGCACCAGCAGCACCACCGTCTCCTCAACCACCGTGACCAGCACCAGTACCACCAGCAGTAGCACCAGCAGTAGCAGTACCAGCAGCACTTCCACATCTTCAACGAGTACCAGCTCGGTGTCTTGGCATCCATGGGATTCAATGAGAAATACACCCCCCACCGTTGACGGAAGCCCCCTTGGATGGCAAAAAATGCAAGTGCGGTTTTGGTGATCTTCCAGACAGAAATGTTTGGAGGTCCATGAAATTTCGGGGCCGGCTTCTCACCTGGGACACCAACCCGAAAGTGGAGGATGCAGATGGCATTTTTTGTCTTGGTCTGGAGGCGGCCAAACCTTGAGACCATGAATCATTGGGACCTTTTCTCAGAGATACCATGCAAATCTCATGGAAATCCATGGAAATCTTATGGACATCCATGCAATCTAGGGGCTCTTTGCTCTTTCTTGAGCTTGAGAAGCCTTGTTGGCTGAATAGAGGGAGGTAAAGGATGACAATTGGTATCGGTTTCGCAAGTCAGCCCCGATCCCAGACACCAGAACAGTTCACCTCATCACAACTTGTTTTTCGGACCATCTCATTAGTGACATCCCCGTTTGGGTCGATTGCATCCCCGAGTTTTTCCAACTGCCACCAGCAGTGACTGAGGACTTTGCTGGTGACACATTCTCATGAAAAATCACCCAAATTTATCCAACCTTTTCATTGTTGATAGCCCTGTCTTGAAGTGATGGTGAAACTGGTATGTCTAGGGCCTGTCCGAAAATTGGAACCCCAAACACCTGTTGATGGTCCATTTCAACAGGGAGAGGAATGTTTTTGGTTCTCCTGAATCTGCGGACATAGGAACAAACACTTCAAAGGGGGTGGCCAATGTCCCATTTCCGGGAGAATTTGAGGCATTTTCCTTAGGTCCTGTCAGTGGTTCAGATGACTTTGCCCCTCATGGTGATCCATCCTAAGGTCACTTTCACCACTTCTACTTCCTCGTCAGACACTTGTCTAAGCCGGGCATAGTGGGAATGGGCAGAGGTCCTAAGATTGTGGAGGGGAGATCCCTTCTTTTTTTCCTATTTTCCTATTTGGAGGTTTCCTAAAATAGGGGTACCCCCAAATCATCCATTTTAATAGGATTTTCCATTATAAACCATCCATTTTTGGGTACTGTACCGTCATTTTAGGAAACCCCCATTAGTTGAGGGACATTTTTCAATACACCTTGGGCCTCGGACAGATTGCTATCAGAGCTACAGATTCGTCCTTCATATTCGCCTTGCAAGGTATCAAGATTGAGGAATCGGGAAATCAGCAATACAGATCTTTAAGGTCGAACATTCCTGAGTGAAGCCCTCTAATGGTTGATCCATGTTGATCCTTTGGGGCTTCTAACCCCCCAGCTGGTGGTCAATAATGTATGAATGGCAGCCTAACTTAAAATGTCCACCGTTTGCTGCTTCACCTAGGGCACCTTTTGTGGGGTCTCTACCCATCTATGCAGCAATTATCCGTAAATCAATGCCATCTTTCAGCGGCGAAACCTCCGTTTTGCTCATAACAAGACATTGGCCCTTTCTCAGCGCTCACTTCTGAGAATCAGCATGGAATCCATGGAAGTGATACGAATAAGTGATCAAGAGAGCAACGTATTTTGACAAGAATCACAATTACTATGAAATCATTAGAATCGAGATCATGTCCACCCCTATCCCATTTCATGATTTCTCTTTCTACTTTAATTCCATATTATTCCATATCATTTTGCAAAACATAACCATTGCTAGGTAAGTACCATAGAACAAATCTAGATCTACTTGGTGGTTCATCCCAGTTCACTGGACTAACGGACTAACCCTACTTCCCCTGCTCCATAAACTGGAGTGAACTAACCTACTTACTAATTAGGGTGAACCACCAAGTATGGAAACATTGAAGAATCCTCCATTGATATCGTTGTGTAAATCATTATCCTGAATCCTTACCTTCATTGCCATTGAAAAGACTATATCATATAATATCATATATTCCCAATGAATCACTATCCAGATTTCCTCAACATTATTCATTGGTTACAAATCCCTCTTAAAGGGTCTAAATATCCCAACCCAAGTTGTTTGTCTCAAAAATTTTTCCCCCAAAAACCTCCAACTTTCGTGAACTTCCCAAGGTCTTCCATGGTTTTTCCAGGGTAAAATGACCATAAGTGGTGGATACTGGTGGTTTTTTTCAGGTGACGAGCACCACCAGCAGTACCACTTCTACCAGCACCAGCTCCAGCACCACCTCCACCAGTTCTACGAGCACCAGCAGCACCAGTACAACCTCGGTTCCCTGGAGCAGTTTGTTTTTTAAAAGTAATTTGTTTGGGTGAGATTTACTGTTGGTAAACTAGCATAGCTATGGAAAATCACCATTTTATAGGGATAATTCAGGACCATCAACGATAAATGGGCCATTTTCAACTGCTACTAGTATAGCTATTGTGAAATTACCCACAGGACGGAGCCAGCAACCCCTTGGAACCGGGGTGTCATTTAGGGATGCCAAACACTCAGTCCTTCCCGTGAAATTGGCAGAGGGTACCATCAATTTCAACATAGAAGATGTGGAAAAGCCAGGGTGAAACCCGTTCGGAAAATGATCTACGGAAATCGTGGGTTTTCCACATCTATCTTAATCTACCTGAGGTTATATTTGATGGTTTACAAAACAATATTTTTGGCAAAGAAGAATCCATGTGTCTACCACATTTCCCAAGATTTTCTTGTTTGGGAATCACCAAATGCTGAGTTTGATACCCTCCAAATTAACAAGACAATGTGGACAATCCACAATGGAAACCATGGGTTCACCATATGTCAGAACAGGAGATCACGGACCCCGTGGGGATTTCAACAATAGAAGTTGTGGGTCAGGTCAGTTACCCCATGGATCCACGGATGATTTCAATGGCCGAAGATTTTTGGGTCATCCATTCTTGGTGATGATTTGGACACCGAATTGTGGACTTTTGAGCAATAACACTTGGGGAGTTAAGCAAACATGCGGAATCAGGTATTAGAAGATATTAGAAGCAAGAAACGTGGGAGATTTATATATATATAGCTATAGGCTTAGGTATACCTCATTGGGTTTTAACCAACAAGACTTGGGATTTCCATTTGAACCAACAAGCAACAGATACTCGTATGAGATTCTATGGGTATGGATCAAATTTGGACATCGACGAAAACCCAAGACGAAAGCCCAGTTGGACTCTGAAGTTGTGACAATTGATACCCATTGAAAATCATTGAAACCCATGTATCATCATTACATTCCTGAATGTCCTGCGCTTTCATGATTAAATTGATGACAGTTTCTACTTTCTGGGCACTTGCTCCTTGTCACCAGGTGTTCATGAACCAGCTTTGCTGGGTCCTTCTGCCGTATTTTTAAATCCACCTTGAATTTGCGGTTTTTTCAAATCCACGTTTTGTTGTTGATTTAGAATATAAGTTAAATCCCGGAAAAAATGCTGCAACGATATCGATGTTTCCTCTGACTGACATAGACCCTGCCCAAAACTGGGATTAGAAGATGACTTTCCTCTTCAAATAGGCGACTCTCAAGATCCAGCAGTCCTAATTGGGCATCACTAATTAAATCACCATTTTGGTGGGTAAAACCCCCTTTTTCCATCTCCATTTCCGTTACAATTCCCTCTTAAACGGTCAGCATCCCGGTGAATTCCAGGGGGGTTTTTCCATTGTTTGCCCAACTTTCGCCTGAAAAATCCGCCGCAAACCTCCAACTTCCCCGGGTTTTTCCAGGTTTTTTCCATCTTTTTCCCCAGGAACTCCATCCAGTTCCACCGTTCACAGGTGACGCAGACGACCTCCACCTCCTCCAGCATCACCTCGACCTCGACGTCGCAGACGGTGACGACCTCCACCAGTTCGTCGGTGACGAAAACCACCAGCACCTCCTCCACCTTCACGTTGACGACCACCTCCAGGAGATGGGGATGGAACTCTGGGGTGGTGAACTGGGAGAAAATTTGGGAAGGACATTTTTTTGGGGGGAAGTTGGGGTTGAGCCATTGTTGAAGATGTGTTTTGTTTCTTTCAGTCAGAAAGGAGGTGATTTAAGTGTTGGAAACATGCTGGGGACCGGCAAAGGTTTGGGAAATCGACTGGGGGGTTGCGTTGGTTTTGGCGTATAGCAGGGCCCCTGGTGTAGAGGGAAAGGCAAGATGGCCGAACTTTGGAAAACTAAGGAACTTCTCCTCTGGCCATTTTGTTCCCAAAATGCTGGGACACAGACCATGGGATTTAGGGGTCCCAAGGAGACAACTCCGAGGACAGGAGAATCAGGTGGGATCCCAAGGCTCCCTGAAATCGATTGCAATCTGATCTCCTGTTTTTTTTTGATTGTATTGATTCTGTATTGATGTGGGAAAGTTGCTGGAGGACTCATACAAGCACCACAACTAGCAGCGTCACAAGCTCATCAACCACCAGCACAAGCAGCTTGGCTGTGGGCATCGAACGTGAGGGCGCCCGACTCAACAGCAAATGTGACATGACATGATCAAGAAATGTTTTTGTCGATTTGGATATTGCAACAATCATTTGGGTACAGTTTGCAGAAAACTGTGACCAACAAGATGGATACTATAAATCAGGATGATTAATCACCTACGGTCCTTGAGATGAAGAGGCAAATAAAGTGGATCATTAAATGGTTCCAATACAGTCAGAAGAAGGGACCCCCAAGCAATAGGTAAGTTGGTTTATAACCGAGCAGCTAACCGTGGATATATGGATATATGTTTCAATTGAATGATTGAACCAACGGCATTTCTTTGGGAGTCCTTGATTTTTTTTTTTGAAACAACCAGGTTTCCATGAAGGGAACTTTCTGGGATGCTCGTGGCTTGCGTGGGTGCTCGATCATACATCCCTCAAACAAAGCTTTGAGATGGTACAATTTCCATTGTTTTTTTGTGAACATTTGGTCTCTGAATCTACCTTGAATCAGGGTTTGTCTGAAAATGGGCCCCCAAAAAATGACAATCTTGTAGGAACAGTGATGACCATCCATAGGTCAATTGGAGTTTTTCCCCTGAATTTTGCAGACAAAGACATCAGGCTTTCAGGATTGTTGGGTGTTTGGGGCTCCCCTTGGAAGCCTACTTGGAAGTGCAGTTCCACGAATAAGTGAGTTATATCATCACAGTTATAGGCAGTTGTAGGTCTTATATCCCAACTTATGGAGGTTATTTATATCCCAACTTATGAAGCTTATTCCCATAGTTACTTAATGACCCCAACTGCACCCCCTGGTAGGGACGGCTCCTTTGTTTTCACCAGAGTGGCAGGTACTACTTCCACCTCAAGCACTACCACCAGCACCAGCAGCACCAGCACCAGCACCTCCAGCACGAGTACCTTGGTGGATCCCAAGAAAGACTAGGACGCACGTGGATGGATGTATACTGCATACTGCAATTGTGCAGGTGTATATATATATATATATAAATATGTATATGTGCATATACAGTACATACATTGAATATAAATAGGATGATCTACACTTACATTGGATCATGTATATACATGTATAGACGATTATAGCTGAATTATAGCAGAAGAAGCCTTCAGAAAAATAGGCCATGGATCTCTCCGACTCGCGGAAGAGAGCAAAACGACGTTTCTCCTAGCTGTTGATCAACAAGATCTATATATTATTATATACAGTATACTGTACATACATACCTTGTATATACTACATATGTATACTGTAGATATACACTACATAGAGGTTTTCCCCCTGGAACAACCAATAGATGAGGATAAATGGTATACCAAACCGCCTTTTTACTTCTCCAGTACGAGGACATCATGGCAATTTTTAGGATGTGGGTCCCGGTGTCGGACAAGGAGTAAATAACGGAAGAACTGCAGGATTTGGGAGGAAGCTGAGAACTACTAGGGGAGATATATTTGAAAGCATATTATCAACAAAATATATAATTGAAAAAACCTATCATATACTACCTTCATGTCAATGTTCCTTCGCGGCGTGTGGACTTGCATCCGAATCCGGTGCTGTCGGCTCAAGGTCCATCCTGAACTTAGTTAGAATAGTCCTCCTTTACAAAATGCAGCCCTGATCTCGTGAAGACGTCGGCCCACTTTATGTATGCATAAAGTCATAGTCATAGACCAACAACTTTCAACCCCCCAAAATGATGGTTATTTTTTCATCCATCTAACCATCATTCTTCATTTGGTCGTCATTTTCCACAAACGATTCAGCGGCCATGGCGATTTCTTAACCGCCCTTGCCAGACCTGGCAATGCTGCGGGTCCTTCAGCTCTCAGGGCAAGAGATAGCTCGACTGGACCAGGAATTTCTCGGAACGCTGCAGGAAAAGAAGTACGGCAACTCCGTGAGGGCTTTGAAATGGCATCTGTCAGAGGTGAAGATCTGGTTTTATGTCACCAATTTTCAAGAAAGGGCTCCGAATTGCTGATGTTTACAGATTCCTAGGATGAGCATAGGGGGGTGAAGAACACATGATTTGAAGTAGGGAGTTTTGAGTAGCGTTATTGAATCCCCCAACATAAATACCCAAGGGAATGATTGTGAAATGGGACGTCTGATTCTAGTCACTGCAAATATGAATGGTTGCTTCCAGGATGATACCTTCAGGGGAGATGCTTCGGACAACCCCCAAAAGGACCCGGGGACCTGTCAGAGTCGCGAGGCAGTTGGTGGTGTGTCCATCTACCGCTTGAAGCTGATTCATGGGGAAAATCCTCTGGAAGATGCTCGCCAGTTGCTCTCATTAATGGAAGGAGACCCAGTCGAGGTGATCGACCTGGTGTTAACGATCCTGGAGTACCATGCGCCAACGGAGGATGAAGAGGAGACCTTTCTGGCAGCTGCCGATGCTGGGAAGACCTTAGAGTTGGAGAGCATGTTGCAGCTTCCCATGGATCCAAATGGCCTCTGGTTGGAGACCTTTCAGTCCTTTTTCTTCATTTCGATTCCCAAGTTATAACATGTTACAACCATGGTCCAACCATGGTGCCCACTTTCTCCAATGTGGCTCAAAGTCTGAAAACACTCCATTTTATCATATTCCATCATATTCCATCCACTTCCTCATGTTTTTTCATGGCTCCGAGGGCTGTGATGGGAATCTCCTCTCCGCCTTCAGGCGTCATTGTGGCACCGAATGCAGCGACCGATAACATGACGGAAGTTGACATGTCAGCTCTGATTCTGGCTGCGAATCATGGGCACCTGGAGGCAGTTGAACTACTGCTGGATGCAGGTGACACGCCACGTCTGTGGAGCATGGTTTGTAGCCGAAATCCTGCATGGCAGGGGTTCCCAAGGTTGAAATGTTCTAGGAAATCCTGATGTATATGCATTCTTTGAGGAAACCTATCCTACCACAATGGTGAGGTTATCAAATCCCGATTCCTACTCTCAGCAATATGTCATCGGAAAACCAGCGCATTTGAGGTAGCGGATTGTTTGATTGGAAAACTTGGACGCCTTTTTTTTTGCTGCCATTTCAGGGGTTTCCTGGGTAAACTTTCCCTCAGGTGCAGACATTGAACACATGAACTCCTTCGATGAGACTGCTTTATGGTTCGCCGCTTTTGGAAACCACATCGAGGTGGGAACAACGTCATCAACCAAAAGGGCTGTCAAAGCATGGGATATTGATGGATAGTTATGGACATGGGGGATACCAATTTTTTAGGCAGAAGCCAAGATGTATATAAGATGGTACAACTAGCCCGCAACTGGGAGAGGTTATATTGCAAGAACAGCTGTGTAGAGAAAGTCTTCGTACATTGTAGACACCCAAGATGCAGATACTCGTACCCTATAGTAAACTAAAACAATTATGGAAAACCACCATGTTTAAAGGGTAAATCATCAATAAATGGTCCATTTGCCATAGCTATATAAGTCTACCTGAGGGTAGCATCTGATGAAAACTGGGAAGTCTCTGGCTTTGCAGGTGGATTCTAGTTGAATGAAATCCAGGTTTTTGTACTTGAACCACACCATAGTTGCCAGTGACTATCCCCCATTCCTGCAGCTCAATTGCCATACTTCTTTGTGACACATTTGAACGTTTGCATGTAAAACAACTCCTTCCTGTTGAAATTTCTATTTCATCTTCCGGCTAGGGACGCATGCTAAATGCCTGACAGTTAGGTTGCTGCAGAGGTCGACGGCGAGGTTGACGGTCCGTCGGTCGCGACAAAATAAGGTCTATTTTGGTGAAATGAGGCTTATTTTGGACGAATAAGCCTTATTTCACCAAAGTAAGCCTTATTTCATCACCATGGACACCTTGACGGACACTTTGACGGACCGTCAACCTCACCGTCAAGGACACCGTCAAATGCACAAGCCCCATGTTTGGACAAAACTATTTTTTTTCCCTATGATTGTTTGACGGGAAATCTCCATGTTCGGGGGTATCGTCATCAACATGTCCTGGCTCCGCCTACCATCAAAAGTTACCATCAAAAGTGACCCCTATGGCAACCAACAACCGTAGCTTATTGATCCCCCTATGGAAGCCCTGGGTTTCACTGGTCCTAAGACGTTCCCTGCCGATGTCAGGTGCTGCGCCATTTGATGCTTCGCGGCGCGGCGCTGAACAGCCAAAATCGCAACCAGGAGACACCGCTGATGGTGGCCATTCGACAATGTCATGAAGCAGCAGTGGACGCACTCATCCAAGCAGGTGAGAACCTGTGGGTCATGAGGTCGCCAAAAATGATGGTTAGTCATCCCACCTTTCTTGCAGTGAATAGGGTTTACTATGTTTACTGATTAGGGACATATCATCATCCAAATATAAATATGTCGACCAAAAAGGGTTTGTCTAAAAATCGGGTAACCCTAAATATGTCACGATCTATGTCATGTCATGGTTTCAAAGTTCAATTTCACGGTTAAAATTTGCATGCTGGAATATCCACTAATTTTGTACAAACCCATATGTGATTTTCATTGAATTTCAGGGATGAGTACCAGAAATGGAAAGTTCAGTTCCAACCACCATAACTCCTGTTTTTGGGCGAGGATGGGGCAACAAAAAAGTTGGAGATCCAAGAAATTCGAGACATGTTTTGTAATCTTTGGTTTAGACTTCACCTGCAAAAATTGGCCATTAAACCAAAAATCACTGAGCATGAGCCATGGATCCAACAATTCCGCTGACGGATTAGTATCCGCCCTTTTTTTCTCCCTGTCTATATACCGTTTTTTTAAAGTGATTTTTGAACGTTTTCTGGAGAACTTGACACATGCCCAAAGGGTATCTAATTTTATGTTGCTGTCTATACAGGTCTATACGGTATGTTATTTGCATGGTTTCACACCTTACCTGTTCAGGCTCCTTCTGGTCGGTGGTTTCAGATCTGGCTTATTTTCAAGCATCGAAATGGGATGATGATCCCCAATGACCAGCATATTGGTCAGGGGGGGTGGTGAAGAACCAGCAACCAGTTTGGTGGTTGATACCACCGAAAGGTGATGAAAACTACAGACTTTTGGGATACCTTATTTTCAGACAAACCCAAAATGGGATGATTTCCTCCCAAAAGCTACATGGCTATCATTCCGGTGAAAGGAGGGAGCGGTTTCGAGCTATGGGTATGAAGTTGACCATGATATTTTGGGGTGCCACATGGTGCCACCATGTTCAACGAGCGACAAGAAAAGGGAGTTCCTCAACAACAGTGTGAACACCACCGGCGAACACGGATGCGATTGGGTGTACACATGCGTGCAAACCACGTTTTTTTTGCGTCCCTGAGTAAGAACAGACTCCCACATTTTGCTGGTTTTACCCATAAAATGCATTTGAGGCGCTACAGTTCTTATTGTAAAGGGCAGCTCAACTGCAACTGACTGAGCTAAGTTTGAACATCAGGCCGTAGTCCAATGAGAAGGAGTGTTCGTACTTGGATGTGGTTGCCAGTCAAGAAGTGAATAACAACCAATAACTACCCTAGGGTAAACTCACATAGATGTGGAAAACCAATGGTTTCCCTTGGAAAATGATCTACAAATGGTGGATTTTCCTTCTTTCTATGTTGGTTTGCCCGGCAGGTCATAAGATCTCATAATCATTAATAATCATTAATAATCCATATTCCAAACAATGTGTTTACAGCAGATTATCCCGAAATCATCCCATTCACACCTGGCGTTAGGGGCAGCTCTGAAGCCTCCGACTCTGCACTTGGCAGCTGAGCATGGCTACCTTCGCATGGTGCAGCTGTTGATTGAAGGCAGAGCTGAGGCGAGTTTGTCCAAACAGAGCTGAGGAGGATTTATTCTACGAATCCGAGAGTGGTGAAAATAGCCTTGCCCCTGAATTTTACATACCCCGCGTATGAGCCCCCCAAGTCTATAGCAAGACTAAACCAGGGTTTCTAGGGGGGTATTGAATATTAATGAGTGGGAAGTGATTAGTGTTTGTGGGGTTGGTTTAAAACAAATTATGACTGGAAGCATCCAGGTTTGTGGGAGACTTGTTAAGCAGGGTTGTTAACCAGTCACAATTCCCAACACGATCCACCAAGTAGGGGATGGGCCCGCAATAGGTGGCAATCCTAGCAGGGAAAATCATGTTCGAAACCATGGAACCGTGGGATACCTTATGGATTATGATAATCCCCTATATACTTTTCACGTAGGGGTAGGTCAATAACATGACAACCTCGATTCTTATCATCAACCTACCGGTTTTCATTTTTGTCGAAACCGCTCAGGTGAGTCTTAAAAGATACAACTTCTGACTGGTTATTGGTTATTGTGAGAAGCTTATGCTTAGTTTTATACTCATAGGCTTATGCTTATTTGATAGGGATGACGACATTTGATAGGGATGCCACGGGATATCCATTTGCCGATCAGTATTTCATAGGGTCCAGGTGAACGGATCGGATGATCTTGGTCGGACGGCTCTACACATCGCCAGTCAAGAGAAGAGTGTGGACGTTGTAAGGCTCTTGCTGGAGTCCAATGCCGATGCAAATGCTGAAACACAGGATGGCCACACTCCCCTGTTTCCTGGACGAAAAAAGGGCTGTCATAGGGTTGGACATTTTACAAGCCGCAATTCGATGGTAACTCCATGCTTTCCGGTGACGATTTTCTGGTGAAAACCAATCCATGAAGGATGGGAATATTATAGGTGATTTTGTTTTTGTGGAGTGGGTCTTGACCAACAGAAATGGACGTTTCCTAAAATAGAGGTACCCTAGGATTTTCCATTCTAAACCATCCAGCTATTGGGGTGCCTCCATGATGCTTAAGTTCGCTGAGTTTGGTGTTGGGTAATTTTCCCGTTGCCGGAAAAATCCGTCAGAAGTGGAAAACTACTTGGAACATGGGTTTGTCTGGAAATAGGGTACCCCAAAATCCATTGGTTGATCATCATTTCCCTTATTCAAGTGACCCAAAAATTGGAGTTGTCCCCAATTTTCAGACAAACTCATATCATACTGCTGGTTATATATATATATATATCCCATCGGAAACCGCCAGTCAATCCCATCAATATCTTATTAAACCCACATTTTGAATTGTTAGTTCCCATACCATTGCATCTGGCAATCAAGCATGGCAATGGAACATCCCCCAGACAGTTCGATGAATTTCCCAGCAAACCAGCATTTGTTGAGGATTTTCAAGTGCTTAGCAAAGATACCAAGGGGGACTTGGTGGTTCACCCCAGCAAGTGGGTTAATTATACCCCCATAAGTAGGATACGCAGGAACAATATCCAATGATGGTTGAACTAATGCACTTACGATTCCTGGGGTGAAAAACGAGGTGGGGATTTCATTGAATCACGAAAATTGGGGATCTACCGTGAAAATTTGAGGATTTCGTCAAACCGCTTATACAATAAGTGGGTCAGTTCAGCCCAGCTAGTTCACTGGATATTGCCCCTGCTGCTACAGAATGAACTGGGGTTGTAATCCACTTGGGGTGAACCAGCAAGCAGGCAGTGTTCAAAACCCCGGTTTGTTGATGATAACAGGGGTTATACTATCCAATATATTGGGGACTATCATCATCCATGAATGGAATCCCTATATTAACCAATCGAGTTTTTTCATGGAATGTCAGGTTGAGTAAGCTCATAGATATCCCCATTCAATCTCCCCAAAGAAATGAGAAAGTTGAGATTTACCACAACACTGCGCCTCTGGAATCCGGTGAAATCAACATATTCCGAAAAGGTCCCTGTGAAACGTGTGCCCATGGTGGTTTTGATACTTTCTGGTTGACTTTTCGCAGGGTGCCTGACTTCCCCAGATTGGTATGCCTGACTTACCCTCTGGTAAACTAACACAATAACTATGGAAAAGGAACCATATTTGTAGATGATCTACCAGTGAACATCTAGTATATAGCTTTTGTTGATGTTTTTTCTGTAGTTATCTTAGTTTACCAGCCGGGAACACCCTGACGCAGTACCTGCCAAGGTCACTTGCCTGCATCCCCACGGCCGCAGATTGGCGGCACCCCTGGGCCCCAGCCGCCAGGATGGCAGCGCGTCCTGGCGCAACGCCAATCGCCAGGCTTTTGCGAACCGCAGGCGCTGACCTGGAACGAGCCGCCCTGCTTGCGGGGAGGGCCATGGTCCAACGGACACTGGACGAATAGATGGGTCTGAAAATAGGGGAGATCCTCAGTTTCTATAGCCATTTTAATAGGGAAACTGATGATCATCCATGTAGAGTTGAATAGATGTCAAGCCCAAAACGGCCCATCTTTGGAGTATCATCGATTTCTCACATCTGAGATCCACGGTTTCGTCCGGTAATCCACAGCTTGGTCCGGTACGTACCTGATCTGCGACTGGCTGAGAAAAGAAAGGAATGAACGCCCGTGAACGTCTGCGCGGGAAGTGGTGGCGGCGGGCACGTTGCAGCACGTTGTCGAATTTGTTTGCGGAAATGACCATGGAAGATTCACGACATGTAACATTGATCCCAGTCTCTTTCATGTGAACAAACGATCACTCGGCCATATGAACAATGCGGATTTTAGTGCCAAACCTGAGTGTGTGCTGGAGAGGACTGGTTGAGTTTGATTCCTTCAATTTCAATCTGACAGAACAAACTCCAGGAAATCAAACATCAAAAAGGAAACTCTAAATGAGCATATCATTCCTGGTGGATTCACTCATCTTTGAAACAGGTTCCCCTTCTCATCCTATTGCAGCCAGTTGTGCTTTCAACGTTTTCGGTGACCACGGCCTTTCCCCATCATCCCATTGCTGGATAAACATCAAACTTGGGGATGGTCAGAGTTATCCTCTGATCCATCATTATCCCACTGTCATCCCATTATCCAATAAGTCTCCCACAGCCCATGAATTAGATGTTTCATCCCATGTTATCCCAAATATTCTCCATCCCAGGCTCGCATTCGCATTCGCTTCCACTGAGGCAGCACGTCCACGAGCAGCTCCTCCACCACGGTGACTAGCACCAGCACCACCAGCAGCTCCACCAGTAGCTCCTCCACCAGCTCCACCTCCACATCAGTCCCCTGGTGACATGTGGCGGATCTGAATGGTTGTGGATTTATGGCGGATGGAAAATAGCTTCAAAAATCGTGCTGCAATGGTGAGTTAACCATCAAAAATGGTGGGATGATGGGGATACGATGGGGATTTCGCCATCAATTCATTTTGGAACCTGAAAAATGGGGTCCGCCATCCAAAATTGGTGGCTATCAAATCTTAGGGAAATCGAGGTTTTACACCTTAAACGTCGGATTTTCCCAGAACAACATCAGACAAACCCAAACTGGATGGTTTAATGCAGTTGATGCTGGTTTTGAAGCAGTTTGGGAGCCGTGGGTGGTTTTTGGCTTTGCCTGTGATTGTGGACATGGCCAAGATATGTTTTCCGGGGGGCTGATTCAAAGTAGTTGTAATGTCAACCCTGGATTATATACTAAATTCTGTTGATTGATCAGGGATGTTACTGCCAGCACGGCGATTAAAAGTGACTAGTATATAAATCCAATTAACATTGGTGCCACCGTGCCACCCTATTAGTAGAGGGTTAATTAGTGATTGTTATCGCATTATAGTCCCAATGGTATGTACTAATGTTATCCCATTATAATCTCATTATGATCCCATTCTATCCAACTATAATCATTACGAATCCAAGGTTAACATTTCCCGCCCCACTTAAGAGACCTGGGCTGACAGCATCCCCCGTGCTCAGTCGAGCTCCACAAGCAGCACCAGCACCAGCACCTCCTCCACCAGTACCACCTCTACTTCCACGTCATCCACCAGTACTACCAGTGCACCTTGGAAAGCAAGGGCTGGTGGTGGCTGGTGTGTCAAAATCGATTTATTGTTTGGTCTTGAAATCAACATGAAATCATATGAATCATTATGAGTTGGATAAAATGTATCTGTGTAAATAAAATTAAATAAATGTACTGTAAAAAAATAGGGTTGTTTGAAAATAAGGTACCACAGAATGCCATGGTTCGAACATCCTTTTCCCAACGAAATGGCCATTTTGTGGGGTGCGCAGATTACCTCCTCGACCACAACGACCAGTACCAGTTCCACAACCACGACAACCTTCCTTGGAAGACGCTCGGCAGCATCCCAGAAACAAGATAATAGGCAACGCATACTGGGAAGTATGGCCATGATATTTGGGCTTTATTTTATGTAGTTTTATCAGGATATAAAGAAGATATGTGATATAATATGTCGGGATATGACGCTGTATATAACGGAATATCATAGGATCTAATGGAATCCAAAGGGGATTCAACGTGATAGATTGCATACTTGGGTTTGACAGAAATCGGGGGTGGTTTCCCAAACTTATGGCATTTAGATGAAGTATCAGATTGATTGGATATTCCAAATTTGGGCAAAAACACCACCAATGATCTTGTTATACTGCTATATTCCCATTACTAATCCCATTATCTTTACCACTGGGCTGCTTAAATGGGTAAGATTATGGTGACCACTAGGCCCAAAGCGCTGACAGGGCTTGGCATGTACCGAGTGGTAGATCATTGGAACTCACAGACATTATCTCTTCATAGTGACCCTGGAGTAGAAAGAAGATGATAGAAGATTAAAAGTTCAAAAACCATCGTTAAAATGGCAATATGTTTGACAATTTTATATTCTATCTACTTCAGGATACTCTCTACTTCAGGATAATTATATAGTAATATATCTAGGTGGGGTTCCAATCCTGCTTCGTCTTGTCCCAGGAATCCTTCGGACGCAGGTGCTGTACAAAGGGATTTGGGTCTGGCGAACCTTTCATGAAGAATTCGAGGTGCTGTTGGGGGGCAGCTTCAGCGAAGCTGGTTTCCAAACGGTTGGGTTGATGTCTTCTTTAATTGGAAATCCTGGGATATTAACGGATGCTCATGGGATTTAACAGGGCTTGGGATTGATGTCCTGTTTTGAAGATTTTGAACATCATTTTCAAGTATTTGTTGGAGACGATATTCCCAATTGTTGATGTCCAACTAGGACATTTACCACCCCCTGAGGTTTTAAAATGCTTCATTGCATCCCATTTTGGTCAGCTGACTCATTGAGATTTTTCTCGGAGGATGTTAGAGGTTTCAAGATGGCTGCCAGAAGTTGTCTGCTAAGAAACGTCCACCTACCAAACATGTGGTTGATCATGAGCCTTTGCTGGAGGATGGCTGCCTCACTCCACCATTTTTTCTTGGACACATCCCGGATTGCAATCAGATTTTGGATGCTAAAATCATCTACAGCTGGTTCCTTGCCAGGTTTTCTGGCTGAGAATGATCCTATTTGACTAACGACTTTAAAGAAGGTTGAAACTAGTTAAACCTTCCAAGCATATGCGCACATATCAATAGGTTTTGGTAGCTATATCACTTTCCCCGCGCTTTGTTGGTTCAATCTTCAGTTTGTTTTGTTTTGTTGCTGTCGTTGCTATTGCAGTGATCCCCAAAGAAGGTCGAAAAACAACTCAGCATCAAGATAGCACGGCACTACAAGAACTCGACCGTACTTGAGATTTTTTTCCTTTTTTTTAATAGTTTTGTGGGTTCCCCCTTCCCTTGTATGACACTTTCCCTGAGATTTGCCTTGACTTGGGAGGTTGTTTGATCAATTTGCAGTCTACCAAAGCCTTGCACAGCACCTACTGTGAATCCCAAACACTTAACATTATGTGGAACATGTAAATCACCCGCAGCTCATAGAACTGACCAGTGCTTCAATGTATAGCTTTGTTTTCCATCCCAAGGGGCATAACCACAAACGAGACACTCTAGATCATCTCCGTGGCTAGGTGGACAACGCGACCTTTGATAACTCCTCATTGGTGCCCTCGGTCCGAAAGCCCAGTGGAACTGGTGGCCGCCGATTTTCCGGTGATGAGAAATAGTGGGAAAAGCGAGGTTTCGATCCGGATTTAAGAGGTATCCCATTTTCAGACAACCCTGTATGGCGGTGGCCCGTAGTCTTGTGATATTGGGTAAACCGTTGATAGTTTGATTTCTGGACATGAATGAGGGCGCATACAGTATCATCCGCTTTTTTTTGGGTGGGGGGTCGGGGTAGGGTATCTCAGATTAGCGATAGGCAGTGGGAGTACATGATTTGATTATGAATGGTCTGTCCTCCATCAATGATTACTGATTCCCACCCAAATATTACCCCCCGCCTGAGATAAAACATAGCATTTGCATGCAGGATGCACCCCTCGATTACAAATTGATTTACACACCCATCCAACGATGTATATTATATGTATATATATAGAAATATATAGAATATAATATATATGTAAATCCAATCGTTAGCCTAGTTACAAAGCAACTTACCTGTCCTTTTGGAAGAAGCTTCTTGTGTGGTCAATCCGATTATGAGTTGCCCTGGAATGACTGAGTATGGTTATCATTTTGAACTGGCTTTCAATAGCAATTGTCATTAATTGGTATACCAAGAATTTGATTTAGGGGGTTCTTACAAGACCCAAGTCACCATGGGTTTCAATACTGTCGATGATTTGGGGTACCCGATGTCAGGAAACCTCCATTTGGATTTGATGTGATTTACGGATCGGAAACCCCAAAAAAGTGGCACGGCAAAAACAAAACCACACTTTAAGTTGGTTTTGTAGTTCTCACATAATTTACTGAATTCAAGAATGCCTTCAACTCTTCAAACTTCAACTGTTCATCACAAGTGATCTGAAGAAAATCGATCTCGTGTGGCCACCCCAGCGCCAGAAGGGCGCAACTGTCGCGTTGCAGGATTTTGCCCTGCAAGACTACACGCACATCATGATGTATCTCCAGTCCAGCTTCAGCCGCCTGTTGCGAGAAACTGGCGGAAGGGTAACTTTCGGGGCTGTAGCCAGTAACTTTCGGGGGCGGGCAATCTGGGAGCTGTAGGCACAACATATGCACCAATGAATTGACACTGTTGGTATGATACGTATAGATTGTACAGCATCTTAGGGAATTTATTGTCATACAATATTTTTGTCACACGCAATTAGTAATTTTGACAATGAGGGCGGCACAAAGAAAGCACCCAACATTCATTCCATGTTGTTGCTTTGTATGGGTTTGTTTGCAACTGGGGGTTTTCCCAAAATGCAGTGGGTCTTCATTTTTTTTTCCATCAAGATCGCAACATTAGTTGGGATTAACCAATGTTTAACCTCACTTTCAGGCGCATCCAAATTGGATGTAGTTGGTTTACTCTTTCCACTGTAGCAGCCCCATTCATATCCTATTTTAGACTACCATGTTTTGATGGTTAAACCCCTGGTCAAAAATCCCCATGTTTAATGGTTGGTGAAGTTAATTATGCTATATTGCCAACACTGTTATATGCCCTGTTGTAATCCCATTACCCCCTGATTGCTTCACATAGCTACGGAACATGGCATATTTATAGATGATTTGGATATTTCTGTGATGATTTTACCCCCCCAAAAAAATGGGGATAGCCTCGAGTAAACTAACATAGTTATCAAAGGAAGTTGGGAAGCAATCTTCCGAGTTACGAAAGACTGGAATAGGTTAGCAATTCACTTGATTAGCAATTCACTTGATTAGCAATTCACTNCTTCCGAGTTACGAAAGACTGGAATAGGTTAGCAATTCACTTGATTAGCAATTCACTTGATTAGCAATTCACTTGATTAGCAATTCACTTGATTAGCAACTCACTTGATTAGCAATTCACTTGATTA
>BGPT01000970.1:196044-210520 GCA_003297045.1 Symbiodinium sp. clade C Y103 | reverse complement strand
ATCCCAAGTATTCCCGAATCATATCTCCTTCGCGGCATCCCCAATCTACCATTTTGTTGGCAACCTAACGCAGAAGCTGGCAGCGCTGGAAGGTTTGGCATGTTTTCAAATTGTCGTCGTGACTTGGGGTTCGTGAAGCCAGGAAATTTGCCTTTGAAACATCAGGCCTCAGCAGTGGATGGTGCATTGCTACAAAGTTTGCTCTCAGAGAAATCCGATGGACGTGGATGAATTCTCCGGACCTGACGTGTGTGCTTTCGAATGTTTTTCTTACCTTCCCCCGAGTAACGCTCCTGTTCAGGGCAGGAATGAAGTGGCTTCTGAGGGTTGTTTTGTGAGAGTGCGTGAGCTTGGACGCAACACGATGCGCAGTCAACAGTCAACCTGAAGTGTGTCCAAAGCTTGACATAAAGCTTGCCAATTGTCATGCAAAAATTGTCAAGTCTGCAATTTTTCTGCGTATGAATGCTATGACTGTAATCTGATCGATGGACTTGAACTCCTATGAAGCCGTCATCACTTCTTTCAGTTTCTTTCAATCCCGTCGGCTTTTCGTTGCCAACGAAGCATCAGTCTCTTGCATCCGTGGATGCTCCCATCGCCGAAGGGAATTGAAACTGGTCAAGGTGGAGTCTGGGACTGTGTCCGCCTAGGTTCCCAAAGACTGTGTCGCTTGTTGGTGGTNTGCTCCCATCGCCGAAGGGAATTGAAACTGGTCAAGGTGGAGTCTGGGACTGTGTCCGCCTAGGTTCCCAAAGACTGTGTCGCTTGTTGGTGGTGAAGCCGCTGAAGGCTGGGAACCACGGCGCCTCGTTTGAAGCAACAAATATTCCGAAAAAGACGAGGAACCACGGTCTGAAGTCCCTTGTGATGCGCTCATCCCCAGCGGCAAATCAAGGGCTGTGGGATCTGACGATGTGCTGATGACGATGCCCACTTTAAGCAAATGCAGGTGGAAGCAGTGAAGCGCAGCGGATGTGGGAATCAAAAAAGAGTGATTGCGCAGACGGCTTGGGAGTTGTGGGTTTCCTGATTTGGAAGGAACTCAGTGAGTTTCTAGGGGGTTCAACTTTAGGTCCACACAGTTCCAGGTCAGGAACTTCCCAGGGGTCCAAGCGCAGGAGAAATTGGTGGACACCAACGGCGCAGGGGACGCATTCGTGGGAGGTTTCCTGGCGGCTTTGGCCAAGGGCAAGGACATGGAGGTGCCCTTAGATGGGATGGGTCATGGCATGATTTCCTATCAAAAATGGGATTTAATGCGATTTAATGGGGTGATCATGATTGATAATGGATACTTAATGGTATATATATATTGGGACTCATCTAATGGATTTATATCATGGGATTTCATGGGGAAATCATCAAACTAAATGGTGGATGTTCCAGCACGCCACGTTTGATTCCTGGAGGGTATTTGGATGGTCCTGTACCCCTGGAGCCTCATAGCGTCTCCTTTGGGAAGTTTTTCACTGGTCGAATCCCCAGGTTTGATACATCCGCATTTCTCGGTGGTGATTTTCTCATTGCTGGGGTAAATCAATGTCAAATGCAATTCATCCGGCCACTTGCAAGATCTCAAAAGCCCATTTTGCTAGTTGGATCTCCCATGCTATCTCCATCATATGTCATTTTTTGGTGCTTAGACCCCCATTTTTTGCCTCCAACAAAACACCTCCCCCTGGGAGGCCTGCTGCAAAGCTGGAACTTACTCTGCCTCCGTGGTGATCCAGCACTCAGGACGAGATTTCCGCACCGCCGAAATCTGGCAAGGGATTTTTCTGCCGAAAGCACTTAAGGATTATAACATGGACGTTTCAAAAAATGGAGGTACCCCCAAATCATCCAAGTCACTAGACTGTTTTAGTATTGAAACCCATGGTTTTGGGGATCCACCCATTTTAGGAACCCCCCCATATGTGGAACAACGGTTGATTTGTGGGTTTCCTAATACTTGGGATATAACTTCGGCCCTGTTGATTGATGATTAGTTCAGGGCTTCTACTATCCAATATGCCAGAGATGATCACAATTCATGAGCCGGGAAATCCTATTCTACGAAAGATGCAATGGGTTTACCATTCACAGTTTCACTCCCCTGTTGGATGGCTCGACCAAAAAAAATGCATCTTTCCAAGGTGACTACCGTGATGTAGCTACTTGTCCGTTGACTTTTCAGGGATCTATTTTTTTAAGGAAACCTCGAAGCTTTCTTTACTCTATGATGTCGGTAAACGATTTCCCTGGAAGCAAATTTCAGACCTAGTTTTGGGGTAGCCAGCATTTTTGATTGGGAAGATTGAGAAGATGATCAGAGCTATCACGGGAAGAAAGCAGGCAATGTTGGGACGCGTGCAGGACAGAAACATGAACAAGGATTTGAGTTCCCTGCGGTGTCATCAATCATGGCTGGCTGGGAAATCTCCTATTTATGCAGCTTTTAGTGCGAAAACCATCTAGGGATTTCTAACAGCCACGTTTGATTACCAGAGGGCAAATCATGGAGGGTTGGCATGGGTGCAATATCTCTTTCTCAAATTTACAGCTAGTTGTTCACACATACCCAGGAATGCCTTGTGGGGACAAGACCGATTGCGAAAGGTTTCCATAGCAAAGCGGCGCAATTGAATAGATTCCTGTCAATATCAGCACTTTGAATCAAGCTTTGATTGGTTCTGTATATAAGCATGGCAACTCCAGTAGCAAGCATCGCTACGGCAGATGTCAGGTGGTTCTACAGATTGAGATCGGTGTCAGGTGGCTAAATCACAAACCAGCCGGATTTTTTTCTGCCCCAAAATGCAGTTGCCGCCTGAAATCGCGAGTGAATATCCCGAGGTTCACCTCCAGCAATCGGCAGCCGCAGGATGCACCTACCCTGCAAAGCCCGACTACACCATCTGAGCCCCAAAGCGAATGTGGAGAAATCTCTTTTTGGCGGCTGTCGCAGAAAATTCGGGGCAGCCCTAGGGTCATTTTTGTGCTCTGGTCATGGCTAGGAAATGAGAACATAGATGAATATAGATGATAATATATAGCTATGTATGTGTACAATTATATATGTATGACACATATATATATATATATATGCACATGTGTCTTGATGTGACCTAACGTACCATCCCGCCTGTCCAGACAATGACCGATGTCTCACCACCCGGTGACAGCTCTTGGGCCAGCTACACGAGTCCGCGGGGCAGCGAGCTTCTATCGCGCGATCCTGCTCTGATTGGCTTCTGATTGGCGACCCGAGAGAGCGGCGAAACAGTTGCGGAGGTGATGATTCGTGGATGCAACCACCCCCCAAGCTGCCCGAATGACATGGTGGATCACTTTTGGGGGATTAGTTGACCAAACAATGGCAAACATTCCAACAGACAAGTTATTTTTTGAACACCTTTTCTAGAGTTTCACGCGTCGTTCACATTGCATGATCTTTGGGAGTGAATGGGGGTGTTCCTTAACATGAGCAACACTACAAACTAGTTGTTCTCACTTTGAGGGCATGGCTGCTCAAAGACGGGTTACCAAGCAACCTAGACCATTGCTCTGCTGCGGCAACAAACCTCCAGTTTTCAATTTCCAAAATTTTGAGGCATACCCACGTAGGCTTGTCTCGAATTTGTGTAGGTGACTCTATTTTTTTTTTTTTGTGAACTGCAAGTTAGGTTCCCAGCAGGTTCAATCCCCATGGGTATGTTCAAATCTCAAGTGCAGTTGAATCGTCCGACATCGTCCGAGAAGCGGACGCTTGAGCGGACGCTGAAAGGAAGAGATCTTCATTGCTGGCGGATGGGTTCCATCTGTTCCATCAAAATTGGATGATGATTGTGACCCCCAATTGACTTTCATAGTTTCTCAGGGGAGTTGAAACCATCAATGGATTGATTTGGTCAAACAACTAAAGGCCTTTCTATGCAGGAAACCAACCTTTTCATCCTTAAACATAGGGGTTTCCGGTTTCCCGTTTCGAAAAAAATCGCTTTAACCTATGGGAAACCACCCGGCCAGTTGTTCTTATCCCATCATCCGAGGTCGGAGCGGTTCACTCCGCGCGGAGGATTTGGAGCTGTTGAAGCAAATTGTGAGGCCCGACCCAGTGGAACTGTGGATTGTTTTCATGAAGCCATGGCGGAGTAGCAGACAGCTTGGCTTTGAAACAGAAAAAGATGCATCCTTAAATTTACATCCAAATCTACCAGTGGAAAAACTTTGGAAACAGCCTTAAATGTACATCAATCTTGGGATGCAATTCATCTCTTCACTATAAGAAGGCCATAACAGGATAGCAGCCATACCGCATGTCTCCAGCGGAGATTCGCCAGGTGTTTTTCCCAAGTTCTGGTGAAGCCCACGACCTTGGAAGACTTCTTGAAGGCGCCCGGGGGGTGAGCGGAAGGTTGGGATACCCTCTGGTAAACATACAAAAAGCTATTGAACATGGCCATAGAAATAGTGGATTTTCCCATGAATAGCATGGTGATTTTCCATAGTTATGTAAACGTTTACCAGAGGATAGTCATCATTGACCTGATTTTCCGTCTTGACATGCGGTATAGAAGAGTCTGCACCCCGTTTTTAAGGACAAACCCACATGAGGGCCAAAGATGTACCCACTTTTTTCATCCCCCACCACCAGATGAAGATTTCGTCCCCGCTGCCATGAGAGGATTTGCCAGAGGAGGAGAAGGGCAGCTACTATGGCATGGCTGCGAGGTGCAGCCAGCTGCTGGCAGATTACACCATGGAGTGGTATGGTGCGAAATGTAAAACCCCTGAGAGACACAAAAGTATATAAACACTGTCTGGAGATTGTGGGCATGTTTGGTATTGATCATTACTTCCTCCCAGTTGATGTTGACGATGTCGATGTTGTCCGAAGTTCATTTTGATTGGTACATGTCCAGGTGAGTACGAATCATAATTGCACGGCCCGAACTTGCATGTGGTTTTTTATTCCTAATACAAGCGGTATATTCGAGCATTATTGATTGCTCCCACTGATAGCATATATATATATATATAAATATGTATATACATATTGGCTATATATTTGTTCGTGGAAGTATCAGGCTTCTCCCCACAAGTATGGGGTGATCGCACCACGTTTGGTGGGCTTATGTTGGTATCCCCTTGCAATGGCAGGGTAGATGGGTTTGATTTTCGCCATAAACCGGTGGGAGTATGTGGCATCCCACTAGAAATTCTCTAGCAGACCTGCTAGATTGGAGATGAATGACTATTTGACTAGTCTTCACTAAGCATCCAGAGTTCATCCATTCATGGCTGATTTTCCTCATCTACCCAGGTTGGGTGATTTTACTGGAGATATAGCAGTTGTTGGGGTGTTTCGCTCATTAACTTATTCATGAATCATATAGTTTTATCTAATATACAAGATGTCCTCATTGATATAACTTCTAGATTTATGATGATGAAAGGCATGATTTCTTCAGGTCAATTTTAGCAATTTATATTTATGATCATTCATGGACGATTTCCCAATTTATAGGAGATTTTCCTTCGACTTGCTGAAGAAGATCTGTGATTCTGCCTGGATAATCCACAAATTTCGGGGATCTAATGGAAATGTGCTGCATGTTTGATGGCCCACTTGGTCAATTAAGCACATCCAAGTTCTTTCACCCAAGGGAATTCCCCAATCGAGCCATCTACCTTGGCAGGCTGTTGTCCTCCCTGCTGACCTTAGCCCCTTACGAGTCCGTCAGGGAGCCCGACCGGGATACCCCACTGAAAGTGGCCACTGAAAGCTGGAAAAAAGATGATGGACCGTAGGATTTTGAGAAGTTCCAAATTAACTACTATTTGCAACTGCACATGGTTAGGAGAAACCGGCTGTCGGGAGGTCTGAGGAGGTGTAGTTTGTTTTCCTAAGGTTTCAGGGTTGAATGTGTGGATGTTTCTCAGGCTCAAGAGAATTGGGGGATTATTCCTCTAAATATCGCCAAACTTTCTCTAGGACAAAAACAAGGTGCATCCCCAAAATCTGAGTAAACATATTTCATGAAGACCTATTGAAGTTATTAATTCAAAAACATACCCCTCGAACTGGACAATATTCAAGAACATCTCGAATAAAGATTGATTGGATTGAAATTTTCACTCAAAAAACAGAGACCTATATTCACACACACACACATATATAATTACATATATATATATATAATTACATATATATATATAATTACATATATATATATAATTACATATATATATATATATATGTGAATATATCCTTTTTCTCCCAGTTTTTTCCCCAAATTTCCTGAGTTTTTGCCCAAAAAAGTTGGTGCATCAAGGCCCGCAGCTCGGTGGCGCCGCTGCTGCGAAGCCTGGCAAAGGCGCCGGGCGCCCTGCGGCAGGCGCTCTGGCGCCTGCTGGAGGCGGGGGAAAGCCACAGGGCCCTGGTGGGTTGATTTGTTGGGACTTAGACTACCTAAGTGATGAGTCTTTGTTGTTGGGGGGCTAGTTCTTTTTCCTGAGATTTTTTGTGTTTTTTTTTTCTGGTTTTGTTTCTGAAAGGATTCATCATTCTCATGTTCTTTTCTTTTAAACATGACTTGATGTTTGTAGGGTTTGATGGATAGTTAGAGTATTTGTGAAAGAAAATTCTTGTTGGGATTTGTTTGGGGTGGTTGGATTTGGACCCGTCAAAGGAGGTTGATGTTTTCTGCTTTCTTAAACACATCAACATAGAGCTTGGCATCAAAATTGGGCATTGAACTGATGAAACCGGTTACACACTTGGGAGTTGACTGGCACACCCTTCAGTAATCAAACTTCGTATGCTGAAACATCATGTAAAAGGAACGTCAGCTACAAATCTTGGAGATTTCCCATTCCATGGTTATTTTTAATCTGGGCGAAGCCAAGTTTTTTTGGTCCCGATTTCTCAGGGGGATGAACTGCGCAGCCCTATGATGTATTTCTGTTGGTCAACCATATTTTTTCATGGGCTGCTAGCAATCATTGGCTAACTGGTTGTTTAGTTTGGTGGTTTGGTGGTGAGGACCCCCAACGAACTCCCCCCGAAAAAGGGAATGATCACTGATTCCTGGCTGCTGGTATTAAAGTATCAAACACCCTTCCAGAACCCTTGGTTTTTGTATTGGATCTTTTCATGATGTGGGGCCCGTTTTAAGGGGAATTTCACACCATGGCTGCAAGGGTGCTCCGCATCCCCTGCTGCTGCGCTCGCATTCTGCTGCTGATCTGGTGGAGATGATGGCAGGATGGAACGACTGGGCCGACCCTGGGACCGTGTTTCACTGTTGAACTACTGCGCTGTTCAACATCAGGGTTTATGAATCCATATGATTCCATGGCGAGAATTGAGTCTTGGAAAGACAACTTGAGGGCCAACAGAAATTTGACATTCTGGGGCCCCATCATTCCAAGATTCTTACAGGTGGGTTGGTCTGAACATATGATACCCTCCCCTTTGGTGGATTATCATGTTCAATCATTTTCTATTTGGAGGTTTCCAATCCATGGGGGTGCCCCCAACTCATCCAACATTAGAGTCTCATTTTAGTATTGAAACCTATGGTGACTTGGGGATACCCCATTTTCAGAAACGCCCGGATTCAGATGGCCATGTCTGAAGTCCACTGTCTCCCAGCGGCCAGGACTGTCGGATCTAGAGCGACAGGTGGGGGGACTCAGATGTCCGCGAAATTGGATACAATATAACATATCATAATCAATATATATATATATATACACACATTATAGCATCCCAGGAATGCTCAACGTAGCTGGATGGTCATCCCATGGTCGAACGATCGCAAACGTGATGGATGACGACTAAGTGACGACCGTCGAGGATATTTCATTCGTTTTCATTCTATCACTGGATTGGTTTGAGGGAAAATTTACAGGAAACCTCTATATTTGATAGGGAAAACCATGGTTTCCGGTTACGATTTTCCCTTTAACCAATCCAGTGAATCTACTGCAGGCACCAACGCCCAAAGGCCTAGCTGTTTGGTGCAAGGACTTCATTGTTTTGGTCAACCTCTCCGGTCTTCAAAAAAAGTTCACCCAGCCATGGCTAGGCCCATTGGTGGCTGAGGCCGGCGCCTACCCGGTGACCTGTGCCTTCTTGGGCCTGGTCCAAAGTCTCTTCGAGGTGCAATGGCCTCGGATCAAGGAAGGTCTGGGGTGTACTCAGCTACCCTCTGGTAAACAAACATAGCTATTGAAAATCACCATTTTTGATGGGAAAATCCACTATTTCTATGGCCATTTTCAATAGCTATGTTAGTTTACCAGAGGGTACCCAGGTTCTGAATGGTCATTGTAATCCACCTCAGGAAGAATCACTGGTTACTCAGCCAACTGGCCACTGGTTGATGTTTTCATATGCCCCACTTCTGATTTTGCTCATTCCAAATCATGGGTGATCATGGAGTACCCCATTCAGCCCCACACCTTGCTGGCTTCATTCACTACTTGTGAATAGGGTACGGGCACAGGATCAAGGTCGTGAGACGCATGGTGCCAACATTTTCTGTTGATTTTCAGTAGTAAAGGATCCCATGTGGTAAACCTTTGCCAGAGTAGTTTCATAGATTTCATAGTGTATTTTTTTTGACCATGTGCAAAATTTGCTTTGGGACAGGTTGGTATCTCCATGCGGGTCTGGATCAACATTTGTGACCCTTGGGAGGGTCAGATACGGTAAGATCCCTAAAAGTCGATCTAAACATGAGAATAGCAAGTCCCCAAAAAGATAGAGCAGTAGTTGATGTCCAATTTCTGGGGATTTGTTGATCTTTTTTGGGGCCTGGCCACCCCTTGATGGGCTCCTGAACCCGAAAAAAGGCCTGCCCCATTGAGCTGCTCTGCCTTCCTTGGGAGACCGGGGATGGGGAAGCTGTGTTCGCTGAGCCACTGAAATAGGTGCGAGACATCGTTGGTAAATGGGGAGAAACATGTTCTTCTATGTTGGTCTCAGGGACATGTGGAATATCCAAAGTTGTATGATATGTATATATATATATATATGTATATATATATGTATATGTATATATATATATATATGTATGTATGTATATATATATGTATATATATATATGTATGTATGTATATATATATATGTATGTATGTATATATATATATGTATATATATATATGTATATATATATATGTATATATATATATACACATATATATATATATATCTATATGTATGTATATAATTACATATAAATATGTGTGTATACATATATATGTATAGGTATATATATACACATATGGATATATAAATATATACATATAAATATATATAAGTCTAAGTATATATATATATATATGATATGTATACGCGGGTGACAAAAACACTCACGATTCCTATATGACCCACATGCAATTCTTGAAGTGGCGGTCAAGCTGGCAATGTCAATGGTCACAAAATTGCTTGAGATTGGGTGGTTTGAGCAATGAGAGCCAGGGAACTATAATAATTCCAGTTCAGATCAGTTGAACAACAAGAACTATGGCTTTGACGCACAAAGATTGATGTCGTAACACCCAAAATGTTTCGACATTTGCCGGGTGGCCTGCTCTTAAGTTTCGACCCATACTGGTGCCAGCTTGGGATACATCAAAGCCAGACAATTTGTTCAGAGGTTGATTGAGAAATTTTAATCCTTGAGAAAACCACTAGCTGTTGGCTAGATTAAAGACAAACCCGGGCATAGAATCATCCTATATCAACCTGAGGTCTTGGATAGTTCCAGGTGGCCAAACTATTGACAATCCTGGACCAAATCATGATTTTCTGGATTATCTGAGGCTCCATCAAATTGTTTTGAGCACGGATGTCCTTTTCGTACTAGTTGCTTGAAGTCTCTTCCGGTAACCATTCTATCATTGTGTTTCTAAATCAAAATCTGAAGGACGGCATGGCTTTTCTCACCGAATATGGAGGTTTCCTTAATCCTTGAAACCAATCCAATGATTCCAGATCATGGTACCTATCTGGTAACGTATAACCCATTTATCATGTTTAATAGGCTTTAAGCACCATTTTTCATGGTATTTTTACCACCATTACCCATTTATAGCCCCAAAAATTGCCAAACTTTTGCAGGTGACAGTGAAATCCCCAATTGGACTGGCTTTAATTCCCTTTCTTTTGGCGTCTCAATGCAGGAGGTGCATGAGACATTGGGCCTTCCATCCTTCTCCCGACCAGGTCGTCCTGTCCGGGCATTTCTGATTTGGAATATGTAGATCAACTTCCCAAGAATAGAGAGTTTTATAATGGTACGGTATGGGTCTAATAAAAACAATCATTAAACTTTATTTAATAAACCAATCATACTGATACCTTGATAAGTGTTGTCATGATGCGTGTCTTATTATGTCTTATTGTAGCTGTTCTGATTATGATATTCTTCTCATTTCAACAGTAGTTTTACTGTTGACTACCAGAGCACATACATGTTTGGCTGTGTGCACCCAGGAGTGCTGTACAATGTACAAAGTGCGTTGCACGTGGCCAGGTGCGAGTCTCCCTCCCTCAAGCTCCCGGGGCGAGGTTTTAGGGCCGTGGGGAAGCGCAGAATGTTTGTTTTTTTTCGATCCCTTGGGATATGGGGGGATGTCCCTTGGGATGTGAGGATTACATCTCAATTTAAAGGGAAATCATTGTCATGTATAGATATATATATATATATGGGATAAAACAAACCAGAATAGAGACATCATGCGAATGGGATTTCGAAGCGACTTTATGATGTGGGTCTGTTCAATAGTGGGGGGGCAGTTGGCAATTTCAATGGGGAACGTGATTTTCTCAACCGTCAAATTTCAGGGTACCCTATTTCAGACAAATGGTGGAAGCAACACACTCTCTCAAGGAGTTGTTTGATTTATTGTACTCGATTCCATTACATGCTTTAGACAGCCATTCTGCCCTTTTGTTCATGGCTCAAGATGGGGTATCCAGCTTTTTGGGACAAACACTGGCCGATCTCTGAACTTAGTAAGTCCTTGGGAAATGGCTTACGAACCCTCCGATCCGCAAGCAAACAGCCTCGGCACATGGGATGTCAAGCTCAACAAACATGATATTGTTGATATTGTTAAGAATACTTGCACAATGTACATGACAGGGTTACCCTAAACCGATGTTTTGGGACGATCATCCCTTCCGCAAGGTGTATTTCTTGGGCTATTCCAGCCACCCAACAAGTGCCATTTTGCGGATATCCAGGATATTTGCACCGTTTGTTGGCAATATGGAGCCCTAGTGTCACTTCATCAGTGGCTAAGGGCCGTACCTATTGGTGGCTATTGCCCCATAGCCAAGTAAGCATATGATTTGGTAGACCCAATTAAAAAGTAGTCCGAATATCATCAGAAATGGCTTGGTACCAAAAAAAACTATCAGAAGACTTGGGGGTTTGTTCTTTGAGCCTACCACATTGATCCACATGGCCCACAGCGCGTCTTCTACCAAAAAAAACCATGGATCCCTGCTTTTGACCAAGGCTGCTGGATTTCACCTTTGGCACCTGCTTCTCGCGATGTAACTTCTGGCCCTGTTCCTTGTCTGCGGTGCTGCAAGGGGTGCTCCAGGTATGGCTCGACGTGGCCGGAAAATCCACAAACTAAATGGGTGAATTCGGCAGCTGACCATGGCTCAAAATTGTTGATGGGTCAATGATTGACTGTTTTAGGTCTAGAATCAGGTGGTGCCAACAATCTTGAAGCCATATTCAGACTGTCAGACTGGGGACCCTCTATTTCTATCACTTTCTATCCCTTTGGTGCCAAATGGTGTACCCCTAAATCCACTGGTTCATCATAATTTTTCCTTTTCAAAGGGCAACCTTTATGATCTCCACCATTTCCAGGCAGACCCAAACAATTGTGGTTGGTTGTACATCCCCCAAAATATACACAGTAAATACCATTAAATCCCATCGAGTAGATGGCTTCATTCCGCGTTTGCAATTGTTGATGGTTAAATCCCATTGAAGATCCCATTAAAGATCCCACATTAAATCCCATTAGTTGATGGTTAACACGCCATGAAATCCCATTGAATCCTTGTTCTTGATGATTAAATTCCGATTAAATCACATTAAATCCAAACTTTGTGTTGGTGTAAACTCCATTGAATCCATATTGTTGCTTGTTATGTAGATATCCCATGAAATATCACGAATCCTCAAGCTCCTCCCTCATCAGGTCGCTCCTTGTGCGAACGCTGGGCCATCTCTGCTGCATGTCTTCAGGTGGCCATGGCATTGTTTCCAGTCACCGCCTCGGTGCTGGGTAAAGCGCTGGGTCAAGGCTAGGTCAAGAGGAATTATAGCGATTTTTGTGATGGTGATGATGATGATGATGATGATTATGATGATGATGGTTATCATTTTTTTTATTTTTTTTTCTGTGGTATCATTGTTATTAGTATTTTACATGAGGAGTCTGACAGTCTGACATTCGAAAAGGAAACTGCCCCTTGGCAATGCAGCTGCTAGAACATCATGTACTTTGTAAGGCATTCAAGATTTTTTGAGAATGACTTGTTTCAGCCCACCCAGTTGTTTTTGGTACCCAGCGATCCAACCGAGGCCTTGGAGTGCTTCAATTGGCCCGAGGTGGTTTGGACCTCAGCCCTACGCACACCCACCACCAAGGGGTAGGGCTGGCGCAGCTAAGGCTGCTTTGAGCGCCAAGGAGAATGGCTGGGAACCTCATGGGCTTCAGGGTATCCGGATGGTCACTGGGGTGACTCTAGATGCAGTATTCGATGGCTAAAAACCACGAACAATTTTTCATGTGGTGAAGCCAGTAACGAACCTCACATCTTTGATGCTTTCGGCGTTATTAGCTATTTGGATTTATTCTTAGATTCTTATATGCTTACTTGTTCGGATTTATTGCTGTCGTTGTGATGGCGGAGGAAAGGAACTCTTTTTCCCTGACGCGCTCCCCCCTGCGTCCGCCGGGGTCGGCGGATCTTCACCAGCGGTGCCTGAGGTCTGGGCGAGGCACTGCGGCAGCTGCAGCAGTTGCAACTGCGAGTGCTGCGCTGCTGGGGCGAGGCTTCGAACCATGGATTTCTCGGGAAATTTGTCTGAAAATGAGGGACCCCATTCAATCCATTGGAAGTGGAGGATCCTCATTTTCCTTCTCAAAATCGCCGAAATTGGGGGTAGCCCCAAATCATCCGAAAGAAGTTTTTTTTTTAATCAATGGGGAAACCAATGGTTTGGGGTAGCCATCTGGTAGGAAACGAAATTTCGCCAATGGAGAAATGGTGGTTTGACATGGGATGATGATCCCCATTGATCAGCAAGATCTTGTGCCGTGATGACAGGTGTCCTTCGTGCAAAACCTCCTGCAGCGCCTTGGTGATGGGATGAGGTCTGGGGGGCCAGTCAGATGATTTCGCAAACTTCGGATCATGACAATTTATTTCTTCCAGTTTTTTGAAATCTACTCTTTGGTTGCTGGGGGTTTGCGAGCTTGAATGGTCCCTGAACCCAATCCGTGCAATCCGTCCTATCCGTCCTATTGGCAGTTTGAGTAATACTTCCCTTTAATCTCCTGTTGATGGATCGTTTTTACATGTTTTTCCCATCACCGGTTGCGGTGCCCGCGCTGCCATGGCCTACCACTGGCAGCCCCAACTGAGGTGCATCTTTTGTGACATCGCCTTCGGACCTGGGGCCCCTGGGCTCCCAAGATACGAAGTCAGATGGCCTGTTGGAGCTCCTTCTGCAGCCCCACAGAGAAGTGGCTACCTCCAAATCAGAACCCCATCTTCAAACCCAAACATTTTTTGGGAGGACTACAAAAACCCTCCAGCAATCAAACATGGCCGCAAAACTCCCACAATTCTTAGCTGGTGGTTTGGTGATTTCCAGCCAGCGCGGATGCTTTTCATCTTCTATCATTTTTCAGGGCGAAAGTTTGCGATCATTAACCTTGTGTTAATTCGTGTTATTTTATGTTCCCCAAAAATAAGAATCACGAAACCAACATGGGTCTGTCTGAAAATTGGGTATATCCCCAATTCCAATGGATTATAATCATTTTCCCTATTCAAATGGCTATTTGTTGGTATCCCCTATTTTCAGACAAACCAACATCTTCTTTTTTCCCCGGCCTTTCTTCAGCCCTTGCCCCCAGCCGAAACTGTCAGGGCACCGGTGCAGCCGCGGAAACCACGAAGCGTTTCGTGGGCTTTCGCAGCCCTGCACTCGAAGAGGCTGGGTGGAGTCATCCCAGTGCCCGGTGAGAATGATTGGGATATGATATTATATATATAATATATATATAATTATATATATAATTATATATATATATATACATATGTAATATATAAAATGAAACTATTCTGGTCGCTTCGCGACGACAACCGCCCGCACCGGAGTGTTAGCTTCGGAGTTCCAATGAATAAAGCATAAGAAAACCATATGTATCCATATGT
>BGPT01000970.1:160588-195811 GCA_003297045.1 Symbiodinium sp. clade C Y103 | reverse complement strand
CCCCCCCCCAAGCTAAAGCTTAATAGCTATTGCAATTGCTTACGAATCACGCGTGCCAACAAAAAACGCCTCGGCACCTTCGGTGCGGGCGGATTTGAAACTGCCAAAAAACGGGAGATTATCCAGAACACATCTAGTGTATGTATACATATATTATCAGATAGCTTCGATTGGACCACTTCATCCCACGGTTTTTTCTCCAGGCCTCAAGTGCTGCCCCGCAGCACGGGGAGTCTGCGCAAATGCTGGGCTCCAAGCCGGTTGTGGGGGATGCTTACTATGGATGAACTTCAACATAGTCCGAAACATTCCAGGGGAAGTACCGTTTCCTGATTCTGCACATTTTTCGTTTTTTTTCTCATGCTTTTTCAATGGATTGACTATACGCTAGCACAGGTAAACATTCACAGGAAACCACGGTTCTTAGCCCCAATTCTAGGGGTCAAACCTGTAAAATTATCCTTCGTCCAGTTTTCTGGTAACCCCAACATCCAAACTGGTTGATCATGAATTTTCTATTGTCTCAAGACCATGACTCTGACTCGATGCTAAATCTCCCACTGAAATGGTCAAACTTATTGAAGTAAGTGAGAAAACAGATGAAAGTATGGGTTTTCCCACCAAAATCATGCCTGTCAATTTTCCCTCGATCCAATTCCGAGATTGACACCAAAGAAAAGAAGTATAGCTGCCACCCCAAAAAATGCTAAAACAGCTACAGGACAACTGGGGTCCAGAGCGATTTTTTTTGTTTCCTTTTGGGTTTTCAAGGTCCGATGGGTCAGTCATCACCTGATCTCTTCACAACTTGGACCGGGACCGAGCCGGATCCGAGGCCTGGCGGTGTTGTGCCAACCACAGGACTGCAGTACTGGACTCAGCTGGGCCACTGGGGGATGATAGATTTTGCAAGTCGACCTCCAGAACGGTTGCTTATTGAATTTTGGAGATACCATTTGGGGATATCAAAACAATTGGATGAAAACATCCACACTTGTACATGGATGCATGTTTTTGGGATTCTTAAGGAATGTTTTCCAACATGAGGTATTTTCCAATGAAAATTACTAGAGGATGGGTGAAAAATTGAGACAAAAAAGGTTCGTTGATAATTAAATGGCAACCCTTCTAGAAACTGCGATCGAACCCAACTGTGCGGTCTAGAAGAAGATCATGCCCAAATAATGAGTTACGTATTTGTCTTCAGAGCTGCAATATCATGTATAGCAAACCCAAAAAAACAGAACAGTAGTGATTTAGCCCTACTTTGTCACAATTTTACTTTGACATATTTTTTCTTTGGGTATGGAAGTGGAACTGAAGTGTGCGTCGAGGTTGTTGTCCCTGTCCCTGCAGTGCCTCCATCAACTCATCGGTTTGTTGTTGAATCCCGCGGGCATTGCGCGCCTTGGTTTTCCGGGCGACACCTGGACGGGGATGAGAAAATGGACAGATCGTATTTTGGGATACCCTCTGGTAAACGTTTACATAGCTATTGAAAATGGCTATTTATAGTGGAATTTCCCAGTAAAAATGGTGATTTTCCATAGTTATGTGAGTTTACCAGAGGGTAGGAGAGTTGTTTGAAACTTGGCTGTTCTCAGAATCCTAGGTTTTGAGCAGGGTTTGCAATCTTTAGAACATCATTTTCCCGATGAGAATGGCCACATTTCGTGTCTGCCGTTTGGAGATTTCAAGAGACATGAATCGGATGAGTTCAGCAGCGGATCCTATCATGGCACAGCCAGGGCGGTTAAGCTTTTTGGTGTTCAAGCGCAATCGACAAGCTTCAACCATCAGATATTTTATCCCTCAAAGATGATAGCTGTGAACACACCACGACCAACAATCTAGACAAATTGCAAAGGCTTCACCAACCGACTGCTCAATGTTTACGATGGTTGTGATGGCGGAATCAGCCAACAGTTTGACATACCATTGAGATCAGCGTATCCTTTTTTTTTCCATTCAAAGACCTCATACTCCTCATGTTTCATAGTGAATTCCTTCTGTAAACATGGACGAAACTCTGGACTCCCAGTGGTTTGATGGTGATTTCTCCATGTTCCTAAAGTGTTCCTGTGTTCCCCCCATATTTCCATGTTTTCCCCCTCACATTTTCCCCATTTTTCCCCGTGAAAAACGCCTCCATTGGATGCGCCTTTTTTGTATCACCAAGGCCCCACTTCCAGCCGTTGGTGCAGCACGTCCTGGAATTGGCCAACGGGCGGGAGCAGGGGAACCCAAGGGGATTCTGGATTTGCATGGATTTGTTGAGTGGATGATTTGGCTTACTTTCCCAATGGGAAATCCACTACCTGGGGAGTCTGGAAAAATGAACAAAGACCGATTGGATAACCATCCGCGATTTGGAAACTACGATTTGGAAACTACGGTTGGGAAACTAAAAATCTCTGCTTCAGTAACTAAGATTCCCCGATTTGGAAACTGTCTGGAAATGAGAATGTTTGTTTTTACCCCTGGTTTTAGTATTTGGGGTTGTCTGGAAGTAGAGTCCCCCAATTCCAATAGATTAGAACATGAATGGAACATGATCTTCTTGTTGTGAGAATGGATATGCCCCATTTTCAGAAATATGTACTCAAAAATGCGGCTGTCCGAAGATTGGTGGGATACTCAAAGTGGCAGCTTTAATTGGACCATTTTTGATCAATAATGGGATTTGGAGGTACTATATTTTCCTATCCCAGATAATCAAGGGGAACTGTGCAGATCATTTCAAGTTGGTGAATTATTGTAATCATAGCCAGATTTGGCAACCGAGAAACCAGTTCATTTGTGGCCATGAAACAAAAGGAAACATCATAATCAGGCGTTTTTGGATTTTGGGGCCATACAATTTATATGTATATATATATATGTATGTATGTATATATATATATATGTATATGTATATATATATATATGATATCTACACAAATATGTATATATATACATATATATATATACATATATATATACATATATATATATATATACACATGTACATATTATTGCATCCCCACACCCTAATATCACCCAGAAACTCTTTTGGGATTTGAGATGCTTGAGCATCTCCTGCAACCCCGCCATAAGCGCCATTTGGGGGATCACCCCAAGGCTGCGCACCTGGCATGATCTGTTAAATTGTTCGGAGTTGGGATATGTCTAGGTACAAGCAAGTATGAGCAGAAAAAAACCTGTAGATGTAGCTCCGGACGGCCAAGTATCATCTTCAGCCCCTCCTAGAGTGGTCTTTGCCGGAAGAACAAGTGGTTTCCAGGGGAGTGATATACGGGACCTCAACATCTCCCGCCCACATCTATTGCCATTTGTCCACTGCTCGGCTCAAGCAACGGCATGACTGGGGTGAAGATATGATGCGGATGGGGTCAGCCATTGGATAATTGGATACCCACAAATGGGATGCTTTCGATTACTTTGACTTTGACTTTGACGGCGCTCAAAAGGTTCGATACCTTGCGGCCTATTTCGATTACAGTACATAGAACAACAAAAACAAAATCTGCAGGTCACAATTGGTACCTGCCAGAATTTAAGTGATTTACAAGAGTATCGTAAGTAAGACATTCAAACCTGCCCAGATTCTTTCAACCTCGAAATGGCCTTTCTGGATGATTCACCTCAACAGCAGGGACTCCAAGATCCCACCGCCCCAGCTGCCAACGTAGCGGCAGCTCACCCGTAGCTGCTGCCCGGAATTGAAGGGTGCCGGCTTCCGTGGAATACAGAAACTTGACAGGGGATAGGCAGTTGAAAAATAGACATGGACAAGAACAAGGAATCATGAAGAAGTTCGTGCCGCAGCGACATCACATGGAATTTATTTAAGAGATTTAAAAGTGTGATGACCACCAAGTACCCGGTAGCCAATTTTCGGGAGGCTTTCTGTAGAGGTCCCAGGCCTAAGAATATTGCAATGGATATGGATGCACACATTCACACGAAATACGAGCATATTTATTTTTACTGCCGAAACACGAAGCTCATTTTCCTATCTTGAATACAGGTTGAAGGTCCGAAAGTAGACAGATAGATGATAGATGTGTATACACACCATTCAACATATCCCTGTTGATTTACTATTGGGGCTTCTTGGGGTTTTGTTACAATCAACAGGATAGTTACCTATCAATCATCCTGTACTTTACCTCGCGAGAGCAAGCCCTGTTCAAGCCATCCCCACTTCCATCTTTTTGAAGTTGGCACCCTTTGAATTTCTGATGCCGACCGCTGAATCCGCTCAATGGTGCCTCCTACGGGGCCGCTTCTGATGGAGGATGAAACAGCGATGGGTGAGATTGGGAGGTTCCATCCATCTACCCTTGGGCAATTTAACATAACCATGGAAAATAACCATTTTTAGGATATAGGTAAATCATCTATAAATGGACCAGTTTCCATAGCTATGTTAAATTACCAGAGGGTACAGTACAGGTTTGGCCTCCGTCAATGTCAACGAATGGATGGGGGTTCAAACATGGTTGCGACTCGGGTCATTCGGTCAGATAATAGATGGTCGCCTCAACTTCTGTTTGTTTTGGTACCTCATATGAGCCTCACCGTGTTCTGAGATGAACAAGAACTGTAGGTTCTCGGAGTCCTCTGAAAGGCAACAAAAACCATCAAACTGCTGGCAAAGCACTTTTCCATTTGTTTGAAAATCTGGTTGTAATATCAAATGAGGATGGTTGGTATATCACTTTTTCCAGATATAAATCATTATATAAATGGCTGGTGAGTTGGGGTAACGGCTGTAATATCTGCACCGCTCTCCCTGAAGCTTAGCTCGCGCGCGGCTGTGGCTGAGCTACGACAGTATTTTTCGAATTGAGCATGGTATTTCAGTGGGAATTCGAATGCGATCCCCAGTTTCGGCAAACATTGTATTAAATACATATATATATATATACATACATATTATATATACAAAGATGCATAGGTTTCACCCAAAAATGAATGGAGATACATCGAAGACCATTGGCTGCGGGTTATTTTTCATCATTTTGATCTCTAAGTTCGAACTCCAGATGTTGATTCCAGATTACGAAGGATGCTAGGACCAGCTTCAATTGGAAACTGTTCAAACCGTCCTCAGGAGTCAGACGATGGACTGCCTGTGGACTATGAACAGCAGCCTGGCCGTTATCGACCAGATCCGCAAAATGATGGGTAGAAGTGTGGCAATCATGTGAATGGTTGAAGGGTTTATTTCACATCTGATTTTCACCTGCTGCGGCATGGGAAATGGATGGTTACGAGAGTTGCAAGTCCCTGATCAATTATCTGGTGAGTGGTTATCTTTATTTCTTCTGACTCTATACCAACCACTACTTATTATATCTCCACTCTGCAGTCACTGTCAGTCGCTGTTGTTTGTATCCTCAGTCGATATCTTCGATGCAGCCTGCCAACCATTCATCCCGAATCTATAGCATATACATTGATCTAGTATCTCTATAGTTCCAAATTATGACATTATGAATCATTATGATATCATATACATATATGAAATGATACGATAGTAATTTTCATACACACGATAGTTACCTATTGTAATATCATGTAATCACATAATATACACATCCACGGCATGACCAGTCTATTCCCAAGCTCACCAGTCCAAGCCAAGGACTTTGCTGGTGGTCCATCATCGCAGCGAAGTGGATGACTTCCAACTGGGCACGGACCGTGGCTATCGCATCGAACGAAGCATCGGGAGAGGTCCGGAGAGGGGTCATAGATGGGGATGCCAAAGGTGGTTGGATAGGAATGAAGATTTTCTGGATATAGTAGTTGACTTCACTTCCTTCTCTTCGCATTTACCTTCATGTTCACCTTCACCTTCACCATACCATGCAGCGCATCATCATGAGCATCATCATCATGATCATCATCATGAGCAGGATGATGATGATGATGATGATGATGATGATGATGATGATCATGATGATGCTGGTGGTGGTGATGGTGGTGATGATGATGATGATCATGATGATGCTGGTGGTGGTGATGATGATGATGATCATGATGATGCTGGTGGTGGTGGTGATGATGATGATGATGATCATGATGATGCTGGTGGTGGTGATGATGATGATGATGATGATGATGATGATCATGATGATGCTGGTGGTGGTGATGATGATGATGATGATCATGATGATGCTGGTGGTGGTGGTGATGATGGTGGTGGTGGTGGTGATGATGATGATGATGATCATGATGATGCTGGTGGTGGTGATGATGATGATGATGATGATGATCATGATGATGCTGGTGGTGGTGGTGATGGTGATGATGATGATGATGATGATGATGATGATGATGATGATGATGATCATTCGTTGCACTATTTCTGTCCTTTGCACCATCTCCTCATTTTGACACATCTCCCAAGGCGCATCCAGTGAGCTGGTTGAGTTCACCATGGTACCCAGCTACCAAGGGGCATCTCCTTTGGACTCGCCGTGTTGTTTTGAGTCCCATTGGCTAAAATTGTGAATCCAGCATGACTGGCGAATTCTACTGGGAACAACCCCCAGAAAGTTTTGCTGATTCTTGACATTTTTCATCGCCATATTGGTTCATCCACCATTTGCATCCCTGCCGGTCATCTACTGGGAACATCTTTCTCTTCTTTTATTGTTTTTTTTTGTCTCCTTGTATATGTTGGTAAGTCCCTAATTCGTGGGTCATCAATCTAAATAACCATAAACACACACACGCACATGTATGATGTGTGTGTATAATATATATATATACATACATATTTTATCATATTTTGATTAACCATGGTTGAACCAATCAGTTTCTAGTTAGGCGGGATTATCCACCAAGCAATTCAGCAGCTATCCATGTCACAGCAGAACTGGAGGCCACTTTGGTGTTGCCTTCCTCGTGAAGGATGGCGAAAACCAACGACGTGTGCTCAAGGACGGCTGGATGACGGAACCGTTTCGGGCCTCGGGGATAGAGATTAAGATCGAGACTTTAACCTTTTCAACCAGCCAAAGTGGGAATTTCATTTACCAAAGCTAGGATTTAGAAGGCAAAAATTGATTGGGAGGAACTCACCATTGAATTAGCCAAATTGGGAGTTTTAGCAACCACGGTGAGGAATTTCATCAACCTTGAGATTTCACCACTAAAACTGTGAGTCAACCAGCCAAAGATCGGGATTGAAGCAACCAAAATAGGGAAGGCCTGGAGAAAGACGTGCTTCGACAGAATTTCCCGAATCTCAGCAGATTTCACCGGAGAACGATGGGTCGTTACCTCCAAGACTACTAAAACACAGGCACTTGGGATGTGAACTGCAGCGGGTGAGAAGGGTACTCACTTGACGCCAAATGCGTCCGGATCCGCTCTGGATCCGGAGATCCCCATGTAGAGGGAGGTTTGAGTGCCCAGCCCTATTATGATTAGGGCAACAATTTGACATGAACAAAGATGGCACCCTGAGACGCCCCGACAAGTTATTTTCCGCATTAGATACGTGCCGACACTTTAGGGTATTGTGGCTCTGACCTAGGAATGCCTAGTAGGCAGGGTGTTTCTTTCAGATAAGTGGCCTTTTTTTGTAAACCAACGGAGATTGAACATGCACATTTTTCAAGGCGAATTCGCTGGAAAGTGATGTGGCGACATGTTCATCACTGAAAAAAATCCCCTGATATAATTGTCATTACCCTCTGGTAAAGATACAAAAAGCTATTGAACATATTTGAAAATGGCTATTTCTAGTTGATTTTCCCATTAAAAATGGCTGTTTTCCATACTTATGTTAGTTTACCAGAGGGTACCATCAATGTTTGGGATCCCACTTCATGAATCCAAGACATTCCACCGCTTCTATTGGTTGGGTATCAAATTGCAACCAATGTATCCTTTTCTGTCAATGAAAGCATTTCACCCCGAAAAAATCCCAGAAATAGCAACACTCAAATATTTCAACTATATATAATTAGTATTTGAGATTCGGCAGTTTGTATAATCTATCTATGATTTTCCTCATGTTCTTGTTCTACCCTGTAAGGATTTTCCGCTGGAACTACGGATATGGATTGTGACACCCTATATTTTCCGGTTTCCATGGATTTTTTCAGCAACAGCCCTAATGCCATCCCACAAATATTGAATACCCCCATAGGGCCCCTGAACATGAGATCCAACACTAAACCATGCAGGGGTTCGTTGAGGGAGACATTTAATACTTTTTTTTTGGGGGATGGGATCAATCCCATGAAAACACAGATACATAGATAATATACTTAGATATATGTAGATATATGATGATATATGTATATATATATATATACACATGTATATGTATACACTATAAACCCAACAGTTATTGGAGTTGAAAGCCAGCTTGGCGATTCCGACCTGGGCCACCAAGAGTCGTAACGTGCAAGGCCCTTGAACTGGACCGTGGCGATGCCCGCCGGGAAGCGGAGATTATGCGACAGCTCAGGAGCTGGGTCGGATGGATGGAAACTCACCGGGGAGGGGTGAACAAGTTGGATTTTCCATCAACACATTGGATTTAGGTAACAAAACATGTGGATTTAAGGAGCATGTGGATTTGACCAGCAGAAAGATGGATTTTACCAACAAACTCTTGGATTTTCAATAACGAAAGTGCGAATTTAAGCAGCAGAAATTGGAGATTTCATCATCAAGAATGCGGACTCGTTGAACCAGGACACATCAGCAACGTTTTTTCTTCCCATCTTGTTGGGGCAGCACCGGCAGCGCCGGCGCAGGCACCCACAGATCATTCGCTTTCGGGATTCGTTCGAGGAGAAGGTGTTGCGGGCCAATTTGGGAGGTAGTGGCGCCCAACATTCGTCCACGACCCAAAAACCAGATCCATGGGCTCAAGCAGCCTCCAAATTCATGATTTTTTTTAAGCAGGTTGTCCTGCTTCAAACTGATTGGCTGGCAGTTTTCCGTGTTTCTTCCCGTTTCATTCCGATTTGGACCACCTTTTTCCAGATGCCCCATGCATGTTTGGAATGGTCACATCAAAATGTCAATCCTCAATGCATTGGCTTGTTGTTTCTTTTTTAGATACCCCCATAGAACATGGGTCCTATCCCTGTTTCTTTTTTATGATTTGTTAAGCGATATCCCATCCCATTGCTTCATTTTTTGTTCTTGGATGCCTCCTGCAAGGCGGTGCCTGTAGCAAACATCCAACAGCTATTGGACTCAACGGGTCGCGATTCCAGCCTGGGGTTTCTTCTTTGGTTTGAACGTATGGCAAACTTGAACCACTGGGTCACCAACTGGTCGCAATTCCAACTTAGCTATTGGATTTATACAGTTACATTATGTTGTGTAATGTTATACAATGTTATATATAACAATATATATATATATTATAAATATATATATATATATATAGAGTTACTGCGTATATGTAATAACTATATATTCCAACAGTGAGGACGTTGCTTTGCCCAGGGTTTCTTGGCCATCGTCATGGACCACGCGGCCTGCGGCGACCTGCTGAAGCGAGTGGACGTGGCCAAGAAAGCGGGGCATCCTCTGCAGGAGGAGCATTTGATTATTGGGGTACAGTAGCCAAGTTTGACCGATACCCATATAATGTATATATATATATATAGATAGATATAATATCTACTTTCATGGGTGGCTTTTCCGTATCCTTTTTTCGTGAACTGGAATGTTTTGTTGGACCATTTTGGGCTGGACACAGTGACAGTCACTGCGATTGGATTGATGAGTTGGCAAGTTGACAGGAAACCTGGGTGCAGCGGGTGGGATCCAGTGTTCCAAATGGATCCAGATTGTGGGATCTAGTTACCCTCTTATAAACCAACATTAGCTATGGAAAATCACCATTCTTAAATACTTTTAATAGGTAAATCAACTATGAATGGCAAATTTTCAACAGCTATGTTGAATTGCCAGAAGGTTTGCCAGAGGGTAGATGTCCATCATGATCTTGGAAGTCGGTCACCGGCTAGGAGCAAGTGATGCAATGGGTCACACAGGCACGTAGAAACTGTGTGGATCTGGTGGATCTTTTAGAAGAAGTCCTGAGGTTGGAGGTAGACCGGCAGAGATAAGACCTCAATATGGCTGGATGAAGAGAATTACTTTAAAGAAAATGCTTCTAGATCTTGGTGGAGTGTCATTCCAGATTCATATGGCTTTGGAAACTAAAGTTTGAAGAATCATCTATATAGTCCAATGTCAGTAAAGAAATAATACATGTTCCCCAAACTTGCCATTGTTTTGGCTGGTATAAATACAATCAATGTATATGGGTGGTAAACATGACATTGCTTTACCAACATCGAAACGATCTTGGCTTCCCAGCTACGAAAAACCAGGCGTTGCTGGGACTCCGATACCTGCATGGCTTGTGCATCATCCACAGGGACATCAAAAACGAGACGCTTCGGCCGGTTTTTTCGTGTGGAACAGTTGAAGCAGCTAGCAGCTAGTATCGTTCTCCCCTTGGGCCCTACTCATATCCGTCATATGGGGACTTCTTAAAATGGGGGATCCCCGTCACCATAGGTTTCAATACTAAAATTGGTATAATTTTGGATGATTTAGGGGTACCCCTATTTGAGGAAACCTCCATGTTCGCCCACCATAGCACCCACACAAGCTAGCTTAGACTGAAAAAAACTCTATTCAGTTCTACAAATGATTTGGGTCTGCATGCACACTTGATGAGAAGATATTGCAATGAAATCTGCACTGACTGCAACTGCCAGCCACTCATCAACATCATCAACCAATGAAATCAACATATCAAGAAACATGCACCGCTGCTCCTTGAGATGATTTGTCAAGCCAAGGAGGGGTCAAAACTTGGCCAAGGAGCAGACAAGTTTCAACAAGATGAGTTAGTGCTGTTGGGTACTGAAACCGGAGTTGTGGACATAGGTTGAATCCAATAAGCATTGGACATTGCAGAGTCATGCCACGTCACAGACATCTCAGCATTGCAGACTTGATGAACAGATTTCACAGTTCTGAGTTATATATCTATATATCGTCATTGTCATCCACCGCAGCAAAGAGCAATTACCTTTGTTTCAGAGCCTTTCCTGCCATGCTGGGGCTACACAACCTGAGTGAAGTACTCTTGGCGCACCTGCTGGATCTCTCATCAGATGCCTTAGTGCTCGAGCTTTCCGTGGCTTCTCGTGCCCTGAGGAGTGGAGTTGAAGCATGCAGACAAGTGGCTAGTGAAGGTCCCTGGCACCATGCCCCAGGCACTTGGGAAGCCTGTGGGCTTTGGCGATATCTTGGCTTGGGAGACCTCAAGATGATCCCCGCTGTGACACTATGCTGCGAGACCAAGTTCCAGCATAGGACGGAGCTACTGGCCTTTCTCAAAGCTGTCAAAGCCTTAGCAGCTGAGACGTGTGATGGCTACGTGGCCTTCAACAAGTTTACATTTGATGCGAGGAAAGCAGCGAGCATTTTCTCTAGAGAGGACATGGAAGGTGACGACTTCATGACTGAGTCACACCAGACAGTGGAGGTTGTTTTTCATGGCTGCCGGCTCGATTGCTCCCTGTCACTTGCTGCCCACTCGCAGCCAGAGGACTCAGACGGGGAAATCCCTTGGGTGAATGTCTATGTTGACATCGAAGATGGAACAGTCTTGCGGCAGAATCCTTTGATTTGCTGCAGTAGCGTTCTATTGCCAGATCTCAGGCTCTTTGGCAGTTTCTGCAACATCTACAATGATCATGAGCTTGATGCAGAGTCTCCTTTGACGCAGCTGGTGCGCGCAAACATGCCGCTACCAATGTTGTTTGGTGTGAAGGGGGTGGATGACGGCTTTCTGGCGTCGATAGACTCGTCAGACTCCGAAGGGTCATAGGCCACTCGAGGGGAGGAATGAGTGCCGAATAGAGAGCAAAAGGATGGTTTTCTGAAGCTGGAGTTGTAGGTGATTGATGTTGGTTCAACCTTTTGTTGTTGCAGTAGATGTCATTGACATACTGGCCGTGTTTCATCTGAGATGTATCCTCTTAGTTATGTGGAAACCGGAACGAGATGTTCAATTTCTATAGCTGTGACCATCCCCCAGGCGATCAAAAAGTTGAAAATCAGTTTCATCCCGAAGATGTCTTGATGGACGTGGAGGCAGCGACCTTCCGCACATTCGCTATTCCTAAGGAATCTCTTTCTGGACTCCGAAGACCACCTGCGCATTGGCGATTTTGGCCTAGCCATGAAGCTGAAGAAGGCCACGGAGATTTTCATCGAACAACAGATTGTTGGCACGTGCTGTGGCAAAGCGTGGGACCGTGGGGTGGGGTAATGGGATAGGGCCCTGGCATGGCGGTGTGGGGTGGGTGAGAAGATTTGTACTAGTGAAGACATGTTTATTCTTTCGGGGGATTCACCTTGATTTGGAGGTTCTTTGTTACTAGTCCTGAGCATCTCCGGGCAAGGAATTCTCAAGGGTTCATTCAATCTGCTGTGTGAGCACTGTGTTTTGCATAGGTTTTTCCCCACCTGCAAGGTGAGGGTTGTTAGATTTTATCAGAGCTGCGCGCCGCCACCTCCTCGTCCTTCTCCTTCTCCTCCGCCGCCTCCGCCTCCTCGCCAGCTCCAGATCGCAGTGGGCACTGCCGGACCTCATCTGCCAGCTCCAGATTGCAGTGGGCACTGCCGGACATCAATTGCGAGCTCCAGATCTCACTGGGCACTGCCGGACCTGAACCGCGAGCTCCAGATCGCAGTGGGCACTGCCGGACTTCAACCGCGAGCTCCAGATCGCAGTGGGCACTGCCGGACCCCAACCCCGAGCTCCAGATCGCAGTGTGCACTGCCGGACCTGAACCGCGAGCCCCAGATCCCAGTGGGCAGTGCCGAACCTCAACCGCGAGCTCCAGATCGCAGTGGGCACTACCGGACCTCAATGCCAGGTAGAATGCCCGATAGAATGCCAGATAGAATGCCAGGTAGAATGCCAGATAGAATGCCAGATAGAATGCCAGGTAGAATGCCAGATAGAATGCCAGATATAATGTCAGAAAGAATGTCAGAACATATGTCAGAATATATGTCAGATAGAATGCCAGATAGAATGTCAGATAGAATGCCAGAACATATGTCAGATAGAGTGCCAGACAGACTTGTGTTGTTGAATTGCGCTTGATGTTTACATCTTGAAAAAATGGAGAAATAATGCAAAAAAATGGAAGTGAACAATGCAAGTCTGAGAAATGCAAGCCTGAGAGACGCAAAAATGGCAAGTGCAAAAAAATGCAAATAAAATGCAAATAAAGAGCAAAATGACGGGGACCAATTGGACAAGTATGATTTTGGAAAAGAAATTGCAAAAACCGAGGTAAAAAACAAAAAAAACAGAAAAAATGCGAACTGCGCTTTTGCAATTTGCATTTGTTTTGCATTTTTGATTTGCATTTTTTTTGCATTGCATTTCTGTACTTGCATTTTTTTTGCATTTTTGTTTTGCATTTTTTTTGCATTGCGTTTCTGAACTTGCATTTTTTTTGCATTCTCGATTTGCATTTTTCTTGCATTACATGTTGCATTTTTTCAAGATTGCAGTTTTCTAGAGTAAACCCACAAGGCGCCATCACAAAGATAGACTGTCAGAATATATGTCAGATAGAATGCCAGAACATATGTCAGATAGAATGCCAGATAGAATGTCAGAATATATGTCAGACAGAATGCCAGAACATATATGCCAGATAGAATGTCAGATAGAATGCCAGACAGAATCCCAGATATAATGTCAGCAAGAATGTCAGAATATATGTCACATAGAATGCCAGAACATATGTCAGATAAAATGCCAGATAGAATGTCAGATAGAATGCCAGATAGAATGTCAAAATAAATGCCTTGAAATGCCATGGTGGGGATCACTCGAAGCAACGTATTTTTTTTTATCAGTGTATGCTTAATATTGTTTCACTCCCTCTCAAAATAGAGGACCATCAGAATCCAATCAGTTTCCAAGACCATGACTCCATTTCTATTCCTGTTTTCGGCCTCATGTCATGATAATACAAACCGGGGGAAGAGATTCTTCAGACAAGCATGACAATTGTCTCCTGAAAATGTGTTCCCCATTCTTTTTGGGATTTGCGAGACGATTGCTTTGGAGATGGCTATGAGTCAGAAATGGGAAATGCCAAGAGCGAAAAAAATCGGGTAAATGGGCTGATCATGGAGGATACCCATAAAACCCCGCAAAAATGACAATTCGAACAGAACCTATGATGCTTCACCATGAGATTTTGGGGTACCCTCTTGTCTCCCAGATGTTGAACACTCAACATGACTGAAAGGTGACGCACCCCCAGGTGATTGATATTTGGACCCACACCCAACAGCTGCTATGGTGACACCAAGGCCCTTATACCTCAGCCCGGAGATTTGCGCCAAAGGAATGTGTTTTGACTCAAAATTTTGGATCAGTTGGAAATTCGGGATCCAACACACCAGTCAATCAGGAGATTGACCGACCAATAGTTGGGATAAACACGCAGTGGAAATTCAGGCCTTTAGGAAAAACCATCCTGACTGGGGCCCTTACATTTCGGAACACAATTCGTCTTAAAGTTTTAGTGGGAGCGTGCCTAGCGGTCTGCCAAAAAGTCAAAGCAGAAGGATGTTCCAATGAATGTTAAAGTCTCACACCAGCAAAGCCATCTTGGTGATTTTCGAAGGATTGTCAAACTCAAAACACTTGGATCCTCTCCGGGAAAACTTAAGCTTGTACAGGAGGATTGTGGTATTCTATCATTACATGGAGAAGATAAACTAACAAAGGCGGGGGCCCTTCCTGTAGTTACAATTTGGATCAATTTGGTTTATTACCCATCAGTAATCACCAAGATGGATATGAAGCCAAAGTATAATTTTGGGGCACCACTTTGTGTTAGTGACCCTAGGGAACTCAACCAAGTTAGCGAACAGGGGCACCACCAAGGTACTCCATGGCCAGCGACCTCTGGGCCGTCGGCTGCTCTCTCTTCGAGCTGCTGAGCCTGCAGCTGCCCTTCGAAGCCGCGAATCTGCCGTGTCTCTTGGTGAAGATCACCACGGCCACGGCGGCGCCACGACCCAACTGCAGTAGCCAGGTGGGGGGCCCGGGGAAGCTCCGGTGATGGTGCCCAGGGCCCTGAGATGGACGGGTGGAGTTGGCATGTTGGCCAAGGAGGGCCCAGGAGGTCTTGCGGTCGTTTGGCCTTGTGCTTTGGTCCACTTGCCTTGCACTTGTGGACATGGTTGAAAGGATCACCTTCCATCAATTCTGAATCATAGTGGCAGGGTTGCGAAGTGTCATGACCTGCTGGATGAAACCAGCATTCTACAGTTTACAGTAGTGGCTGCTATTTTAGGAGTTTTGGGCTTGGAAGATCCTGGCCTGAGCCATGGCTTAGGCCATTGTTGGTTACATATTCCTTAAACTGTCCTATCAAATCCCCATAACACATCCCCGTAAGATGTCCCGCAACATGAAGACAATCATCAACCATCCTTTAGCCCACTGAATTCCATAAAATCATTTCATTCTAATTCGCAGATTTCCGCAAGAGATCTCATGAATCCACAAGAAACCAGTTACCCTCTGGTTATTTAACATAGCCATCGAAAATCCCTGAACTAAATGGAGGTTTCGGTCGCTGGGAAAATCCTCCAACATTCACCAGCTTTTCCATGGCTATGTTAGTCATACCCAGAGGGTATCCATAAAATCCTATGAAATCCCATGATATTTATTCACATTCAATCCCTATTAGATCACCATGAAATCCCATGATCCCTCAACTGCCGTCCACTCCAGCGGCTGCTCCAGGAGTTGGCCGAGCTCTGCGTCTGGCTGCTGACGAAGAGTCGTAGGAGTCGACCCAGTGCCGCAGAGGCGCGGAAATCATCTGCTGGCCCTACCCTCTGGTAAACTAACAGTTCGCTATGGAAAATGGCCATAGAAGTCGTGGATTTTCATGGATTTTCCCATTCATAGCATGGTGATTTTCCATAGCTATGTTAGTTTACCAGAGGGTAATTCAGATGATATTTGGAATTTACCCAGAAGAGATTCGTATTTCTAGATATTGAATGATACTGATCTGTTTTATGTATAAATTATTCTAAATTCATATACACATATGTTGCTATGATATAAGAATATTTGTGCATAGATATATACATACATAGATATATAGACATAGGTGTGACACTGTCCATACGAATGGGATGATGATCCGAATGGACTTTCATATTCGGGGTTCAAAGCGCCAGGCTCAGCCGGGTTTTCGTTGACATTTCTGAGCCTTTCGCCTCAAAAAGATCGGGTGACGTGGATGATCATCAATACATGTCATGGGTATATTACATTTATAATATCCATAATGACAGCAAGAGGGACACATATACGGAAGTCTCCAGTGTCCACCAAGTAGATGCTGCATTTGGTGAATTCTGTTGGTGTTGCCTTGCTGGGATTACACCCTGGCATCACCCTTGGCCCCGCCATGTCGACCGGTGCCGTTGGCTACTCCGGAGCAAGGGATCCGCCTGGCCCGGAGGTGATTCAACTTCACGTCCAGTTGTTGACCGGTGAAGGCTTCACGCTGAGGGTCCTCCCTAGCACCTTGGGCTGGGAAGTGCGAAAGCTGGTTTCGGAGCAAGTTGAACGGAAGAAAACTAGGAAGCTCAGCCTGTTCCACAATGCCTCAGCGTTAGTGCCCCGGCAGACTCTGCAACAGCAGGGCATCATGGGCCCGGAAGCAGTTATCAACTGCACTTTCGTGCCAATAGATTTGTATGCTGCTTGGCGTTGCATCAAAGGAATTTCAGTCTCTGACGGAGAGTTTACAATCGATGGGGTGACACGGCTGGCAGGTGCGCCCCCCGGCAAATACTTGCACAACCTTCCGGATTGCATTCAAAGCTTGAGTTTCAGCGACTTCTTCGATGAAAGATTGGATAACAGATGGGACAGATGGACATTCCCTGACAGCCTTCAAACCTTGACCTTTGGTCGCAATTTCAATCAGAATTTCCAAGGTGTGACTTTGCCTGATGGTCTTCAAACCTTGACTTTCGGTGCCTCATTCAACCAGAGGCTGCCAGGCGTATATTTGCCAGATGGTCTTCAAACCCTGACCTTCGGTCACTGTTTCGACCAGAGCCTGGTCGACAAGAGCCTGGAAGGCGTGACTTTGCCAGATGGTCTTCAAACCTTGACCTTCGGTTACTCGTTCAACCAGAGCCTGGAAGGTGTGACTTTGCCTGATGGCCTTCAAACCTTGTCCTTCGGCTACTGCTTCAACCAGAGATTGCAAGGTGTGATTTTGCCGGACAGTCTTCAAACCTTGTCCTTCAATGGCATGTTCAACCAGAGCCTCCGGGGTGTGAGTTTTCCAGATGTCCTTCAAACCTTAACTTTTGGTGACAAGTTCAACCAGAGACTCCAAGGTGTGACTTTGCCTGATGGTCTTCAAACCCTGACCTTCGGTTACTCATTCGACAAGAGCCTGGAAGGTGTGAATTTGCCAGATGGTCTTCAAACATTGACCTTCGGCTACTCATTCGACCAGAGCCTGCAAGGCGTGTATTTGCCAGACAGTCTTCAAACCTTGACTTTCGGTACTTCATTCGACCAGAGCCTGGAAGGCGTGTCGACAAGAGCCTGGAAGGCGTGACTTTGCCAGATGGTCTTCAAACCTTGACCTTCGGTTACTCGTTCAACCAGAGCCTGGAAGGTGTGACTTTGCCTGGCCTTCAAACCTTGTCCTTCGGCTACTGCTTCAACCAGAGATTGCAAGGTGTGAATTTGCCGGACAGTCTTCAAACCTTGTCCTTCAATGGCATGTTCAACCAGAGCCTCCGGGGTGTGAGTTTTCCAGATGTCCTTCAAACCTTAACTTTCGGTGACACGTTCAACCAGAGTCTCCAAGGTGTGACTTTGCCTGATGGTCTTCAAACCCTGACCTTCGGTCGCATGTTCGACCAGCGCCTGCAAGGTGTGAATTTGCCAGATGGTCTTCAAACATTGACCTTCGGCTACTCATTCGACCAGAGCCTGCAAGGCGTGTATTTGCCAGACAGTCTTCAAATCTTGACTTTCGGTACCTCATTCAACCAGAGGCTGCAAGGCGTGTATTTGCCAGATGGTCTTCAAATCTTGACTTTCGGTGCCTCATTCGACCAGAGCCTGGAAGGCGTGACTTTGCCGGAGAGTCTTCAAACCTTGACCTTTGGTGACTCATTCAACCAGAGCCTGGAAGGTGTGACTTTGCCTGATGGCCTTCAAACCTTGACCTTCGGTGGCACGTTTGACCAGAGCCTGCAAGGCATGAATTTGCCGGATGGTCTTCAAACCATGACCTTCGGTTACTCCTTCGACCAGAGCCTGCAAGGCATGAATTTGCCAGATGATCTTCAAACCCTGACCTTTCGTCACTGGTTCAACCAGAAACTGCAAGGTGTGATTTTGCCGGACAGTCTTCAAACCTTGACCTTTGGCCACTCATTCAACCAGAGCCTGGAAGGTGTGACTTTGCCTGATGGCCTTCAAACCTTGATCTTGGGTTGCGGCTTCGATCAAAGCCTGGAGCAAGTCACTCTGCCTAGCACGCTTGTGAACCTCAAATTGCAAGAAGTGCTGGTGAGTTGCGTGTGATTTTTGTCGCCCGGGTACAATTCTCCGGCGCAGCAAAAAGAATGATGGAGGATTTTGGGATCAGTCAACCAACCAGTTTCTGTTGAGTTGGGGGTCTTATGGGCCCCAGTTGAAACTATGTAGCTTAGCCAAGTTCGAGCTTTCTGCCCTCGCGCTTCTGGTTGAGAACAGGTCTTGAGCCATCGATTCCTTCAGCCAGTGGTGAGCGCTCTGGACGAGGCAAGGGTTAAGGTCACATGCCATCCGCGAAAATTGGGGGCAGTGCTGGTGACTACCTTTGACCATCCATGGTTGTTGCAGTGTGCCAAACTTGTAGGAAACACCCCAAATTTTGATCGAAATCCCTCGGTTTCGAACATCATTTTCCCCATCACAGCGCTAGAATTTCGATCTACCCCCCTTTCCTGGTGAAAATGACGCTGCGACAGGGTGGCCGAGTGTCGGCCCGAAAAGTCCAGGTGCTCCGGGACACTGCCACGTATCATTCATCATAGCAACATGCAGCAGTTTGGCAGATCGAACCTGTACATGTATGATATGTAATATATAATTTATATATGTATATAATATAATATACTTGGTTGTGAATTCCAATTCAAGTGTGGTTTGTAGCTTTTTTTTGGGCTAGTGATAAGATAGGACGGGGTATTCACCACTTACGAACTGGGAAACATCAAGTCCGACGCAGCAGGTTGGCAGCGTCTCGCGTCAAGCTTCCAGGGTACGGTGCCTGGGGGGTTGCTTCATCTCCTAAAACATTTCAAAACTCTGAGGGTATCCCTCTGAAGGTCAAATTCACAGGAAAACTCGTGACTTTTGGGGTTGTAATCTTGGGACATGGCCAACAAAGTCTTGGAGACAGCGGTCTCAAGTGTCCGCAGTCTGAGGCATTAGTGAATACCGAAGAGAATCGAAAAGAGAGTGATTGGAATGATGATTATATTTGGTATACCGAGATGATTCCCGAAAATTGTGATTATGAGTGGATTCTACCCTGATTTCCTGAACACAACAACCTGAAAAAGGTGGATTCCTCCACTATATTTGGTTCAGGTGGAAGAACCAAGCAGATCCAAGCAGGTTGATACAGGTTTGTCCGAAAATGGGTTACCTCTAAAATCCAAAATGGTTTATCATCATCTTCCTTCTTAATTTTGATATAGATTCGGAGTAAATCTCCAATTGTTTGGATGAACCCACAGAGCATGTGGCTCGCTGCCTAAGGCCAAGCTCAGCCCATTGGAAGGTGGGGACAGTTGGGCCGGTTTTGGGGTGCCTCGCTCTGGTCGAGGAGTTTGGTGTTTTTTAGAGCCATCAAGTTTCCTTTTTTCAGGTTGTCTCATCTTTCATGGTCAAGTGGCTTAAAAGCATCAAACCCACTTCAGGGGCTTGCACAAAAGGGTTGCTGCCATTATAGCCAATGATAGCCAACTATAGCCAAATGTGAGTGATTTGACAATATTTTACCTATATACCAACATACCCACCATTTGTTCTGCAGGTGGCTACCCGATCCCTCCAGAGCCTTTGCCGTCGCGGCTGCTACGAACTCATGGGGAGCGGCGCGAGGAGGCCGAAGCAAGGGAGTCCTGGTGGTCTTGCTGGTTTCAAAGAAGGGATGCTACCTGGGTTCTTGGAGGATGAATAGTACTAGTAGGAAAATCCTATCAACCAACTACTGAAAAAGATGGGATAGGGCTATTTTCAATGGTTCGATTGTTAGAATGCCCTGGTTCTTTTTTTTCCCGAGTGGCCAAGTCGGATTGAAATCATCATTATCCCTTCGCACGGCCTCTTGTTGGGGGGCTTGTATGTGGGTAGATAGATGGTGCAACTGAAAATCCAATTCCCACGAATGACATAGTTGCTGACACTTCAAACGCCAATCCATACATGTCTCTCTGTGATTCTCTGTGTATCTCTTTGTCTATGTCACATTCTCATTGTTTCTCGCCTAATCTTGGCTATATCACTAAGGTTCGGAACTAAACATCCCTCAAACATACGCTTGGTGCATGGCAGCAGCATGACATGACTTGCAGGTGAGCTTGGGCCTTCGCCTGACTCGCGGCACAGGCCTGAATCTTGAGCCCAAGTGGAACTCTGGGATTTCTGGGCCGAAGTTCGAACAATTATTGTAGCATCACCCAAAAAGATCAAAGAATAGCATTTTGCCAAAATAGTAGTGGTAAACGACTTGTTTTCTGGAGGTTAGTATACTGGTAGCAAGGCCTTGCTTTCGCCTTGCTTTCAAACCGCTGAAGTGGAATCCCCACTGTCAGCAAGCGAGTGGATGTTGGTTCATCCCCTCATGCGCGAGGAAATCATAGCTTTTGACCCACTCCCATTGCTAACCCCACCATTCCCACCGTTCTGTTGATTTAATTTGTATTTTGCTGCTGAATACCCAAAGAAGTTGATTCCATAGCAAGCTTGCTTGATTCAATTGGTTGAATTCTGTTTCTTGTTGATTGAATTCCAATTTTGGCTTGTTAAATGCCATAGTTTTGGGCTGTTTCAGGGCTGGCCGTGGCAGGTGGGGATGGCACCCTGCTGCCTGGCTCAATGAATGCCTCTCTGGGCAAATCCAAGGTGGGAGTGCAAAAACCAGAACTACTATGAGCTACTGATAGTGATAGTGCTGGTGGTGATGATGATGATGAGGAGGAGGAGGATGAGGATGAGGATAGTGAGAATCATCATGTTGATGAAACTGGCAGCCAGATTATTCTTGATTTCCAGCCCCTTTCCAGCCCCTTAGAATATGCTATATCCCAACTGAATTTCCCTGAAGGCTGGCCCCGAACGGTCCATGGAGGCCAAACATCCGCCGCTTGGAAACCGTTGAAGTGATGAGCGATGGCCCAATGAATTGAGATTGATGGGAGAAGCATCATGAAGCCATATTTACACTCAGATCATGGTATGTTCATGACATAACTTATGCACACCAATGGTGTTCCCCCAAAAAGGCCACCGGCAGCAACGAAAAAGCAGCTCATGCGGAGATCGTACAAAAGACACGACATATCAGGTCTGATAGGTGTTGCCTGTGCATACGATGCAACGGCAGCAAGACCCCCAACCCACTTCAGCTGTGCTTAATCTACAGTACCTCTCAACTGCCATGGGTACCAGAATGATTTCTGAAAGTTGCCTGACCCTCCCAGTCCGCCAAGTCGCACCCTCAAATGTTGTTTCTTTGACCCACATATATATTCTTTGACCAATCCGCACCAACTATTCTTTTCATGCACAAACTTGTTGGTTCCAAGCCTGATTCACAGGCAATCCACCTCTCACCTATAAATAAGCGCCCCGCACAGAACCCCCTGGTATACAACTGGATTTGTTCTTTTTTTTTTAGAGTCCCATGAACGATTTTTGCGGGGCGGGAGGAAGAGATTAGAAAACATTGAATGTATCTTATCTTTGTAGATAGTAGCTGATCCAGCCAGATGACTTTTTGAAGTTTCGGCCCCAGGCAGCGATCGGGTGCAGTTGGTTCCCCACAGCATTGGCTCCGACGCAGCAAAAGTGGGAAGCAGGCAGAAGTTGCCATGAGGATGTGGTGCTTCCAGTTCAGTTCAGGAGAATCTACCCAAGTGAAACGAAAGCTAAAAAATCCAACCCATCCAAAAAAATCCAGGCTTCCTTACATCCCTTATTCCAGTCGTTTTTGTGCTTCCAGTTCTCGTCAACTTCCGCTGGATCACTGGATCCACTTGGAGAGCACTAGGAAAGTGGCTGAACATAGGTCACATCTCGCCAAAAAAATTGGGGCCATGGGAGTATCTCACCAAAAGATTTACGTGATCCAGCTATCCAGTGTCAACGAGGAGTTTTGGTATTTCAACAAGAATGGGAATATATGAGAGACAAGAGAATGGGTGTACTCGATGAAGCACGGGTGCAACAGAAGCAACGTAAAGAGAGAACCAGGAAGATTCGGGAATGTGGGGCACAATGTGAGCATATAGCCTATATCATATAGCCAACAAATTAGCCGGACATGTTCTGGACAGTGCTGTTGTCAGGCCCAGTCTAGGACATTGGCCACCCAATCGTCAGGCGCCCCTGGATGAGGATTTGATGCAGTGACTTGGAAACTGTCAAGTGGCTTGGGGTTGGGGGGTTCCCCAAGATTTTTTTGGGCACTGACATGTCTTTCTCAAGCTTTACCCAACCAACATGGTATTACCCTCCGGTAATCAAACATAGCAATTGGAAATCCTCTATAAATGGAGGTTTTACTGGGAACATCTTCCCTATAAATGGTGGATTTTCCATTGCCATGTTTGATTACCAGAGGGTATGCGCTGTTGTTTTTCCGCCAAACACAGAGGGGTTTCTCTTGGGTCCCCAGGTCGCAGCCCACCTTGAAGTTGGTGGAGCCACAGGTGAGTACTCGAGAAGACCATCGCCAGGTCTTGGAAGCCGAGGTGCAGCTGGATGGGGGATCCCCAATAGCTGGTTGGTTTATTTCATGGAAAATCCTAAACAAACATGGATGCTGGAAAGGGCTACCCCCTTGGAAACCTCCCCATCAAGGGGATTTAAGGGGATTCAGTCGGACAGAAATGTGAGATGAGCTTATACTCAGTTCTAATGACTTAAGACTAGTCGGAGATACGTGGCTGTTCCGCTGGTCCCAAGTCATCAAGAAAAGTCCTTTTTTTTTTTGCAAGCCAATTTCCCAAGTCATCAGCCCAAACTCGCTACATCACATGATTTTCGAGCCTCCGAATGAATTGATTTCAAAATATGGCAGAGCCATATGTGATGAATAATGAGGAAACATGGCAGCACATGACATGGGACTTGTAGCTCTCTGCATCGCACTGCTGCTATTATTATCGACCTAAGTCATCGGAGCCAAGTATAGAGGATGGTGTTTGGAGGTTTGACTTTGACCTGATGCCTTGAAGCTTGCGGAGTCAACTCTAGCGCTGTACTGCTGTCACGGTGGGGCAATCTAGGGTTTCCCGAATGTGCACTTTACTCTCCGAGTTGATTTGGCAAAAGTTGTTCATGAAAAATTCTTTGATATTGGGAAGTCTACTGGGAAGCTCACAATCAATATGATCCCATATTATCCCACTTGATTTTCAGTTTTTCTTCATGAATGTCTTTGCTTATTTTGCGGCTACTCCATCTAAAGGAGCTCATTGGCCAACTCTCCATTGCTGTGGCTGTTGCTCCGCATTCGCAATTCCGGTTGATGAAACTCGATCATCATTGGATTGGTTGAAGGGAAAATCTACCCTCTGGTTATTTAACATAGCCATGGAAAATGGCCCATTTATAGATGAATTATGGTGATTTACCTATTAAAGATGGTGGTTTTCCATGGCTACGTTAAATAACCAGAGGGTAAAGGAAACCATGGTTTTCCCCATGAAAGGGGTTTCCTATGGTTTCCTGTAAATTTTCCCTGTAACCAATCCAATGAGATCAAGATCATACTCTATGCTTCCACCCTCAGCTCTCGTTGGGTGCAGTGGTGGTTTATACCACCGTCATCTATGCTGCACATCTGGGGGACCGTTCTCAGAGTATGGAAGGACTACCCCTATTCCCGATGATAGTCGCTCATCTCACCACTTTGGTCATAGCTTCACATCCTAATCATTTGCAACTTTCATCTGCTTTTGCTTGTTGAAATAAATATGACCCTCCGGTTTTGCTCAAACGTGGCAATTGGAAATCCATTATAAAAGGAGGTTTCTGGGAAACTCCCCGAACGAAATGGTGGATTTTCCATTGCCACGTTTGAGTACTGGAGGGTATAATGGAACAAGAAGTCAACATCGCCTTGATCTGCCTTTGGTAACCGCTGCCTTCTGCCTTCGTTGTTCTCCAGGTCCTGTCGCCCAAAGTACTTCCAGGCGGAGATGATGATCGCCTTTTGTTTCAGGGATGATATGAGAGAGAAAATGGGGGTCAGGATGATCACTATACTATAATGGTCTGTCTTCTTGCTGGTTGGCGTTTTCAACTATTTGTTTGTTCTATGTTCCAGTCCGGAATGATGATCCTCACTTGATGGCTCAGTCAGCCACCAACCAGATCGGGACGTTTTAGCACCATCTTGTTTGTGCCTAAGTTTGACTCATACCTCGAATGGCGATAGTTGCAGGACTCAAATTGAGAGTCACAGGTTTGCTTGGAAAATATGGGGTCTTGACTCTGATACTTGACAGGATTAGCTAAGAGTAACTTCAATGGGTCTTGAACTGGACCCTAGAACTTTATGACCCAATAAATCACAGGCTATTGGGCAATTTTCAATCCTTAACCATCCAGTTTCCATCCATTTACCCATCCAGGTACCATCCACTTTCCAGGAGATTTTCTCAATGACTTGGCTCAGGCGTGGTGCCGCCAGCCCGATGGGTGAAGAGGAGCAAATCTTCGGGCGCGCTGGAAGCCAGGAGCGTTTTGGGGATGGATCTTGGTATATACTTTCAACATCTTAGAAAAAACACCACGCTTTCTCCTACCCTCCTCTGTGGAGGGTAAACGAACACTTCGATGTGGGTTTAACCCACCATTTGTAGATCATTTTCCGAAGGGGAAACCATGGCTTGTCCACATGTATGTCAGTTTACCCCAGAGGGTACAGTACTGTATTCCATGATTATTTTGAAACCAATCAGATATCCGCACAGAATTTTCAAATGAACGGTTGAAACCAGCAGGACACCCCGCAGCGCAGCTCCGCCCGCTCCGGGCGGTGCGGGCGGTGCGGCGCTCGCCAAGGTGGTTCCACCACCCTTGAAATTTGGGATGCTGGGCAGCAGCTGAAACCCCCAACTTGCAAAATGGCTATGGAAAAACAGGGGGAAATCATCTTTCAAACTCAATTGTTAAAGGATTGAAGGGTGTAGATCGTGGGTTCCATGTTGGATTTCAGGGGTGTAAGACATGGCCAACGGCCAGTTCCAAAGGTTGATACAACTGGGGCTACAACTTGGGAATGGAGGTCGGGGAGACGTCGGATGCTTGCAGATGATGGGATCCCAGGATCCCCGTTTTTCATTCCAGCCATAGTCATTGATCCCCAAGAATCACATGAGGGTTTCCTAAAATGGGGGTATCCAAAAATGGATGGTTTATAATGGAAAATCCTATTAAAATGGATGATTTGGGGGTACCTCTATTTTAGGAAACCTCCACATCATGCATGGGTTTTGTGGCAGCCCAGGAAGCTTCAACCCTCCAATGGTTCCAAATCTGCGCGTGCTGCGAAGGCCATGCCCAGGTGGGGTGCAACGGGGGGGCCGGTTGTGAAGTGACGGGCATCCCACGCATCCCACTTCGTAAGTGCATCATACAGAAAGCTCTCTCTCTCTCTCTCATATATATATATATATGTATTTATAATATATATATATATATACTGTATCAATCATGTAAACAAGCGAGGTTTTATCCAAGTTCTAAGTGGGTAACCAAACCATGGTTATACACCACATACACCAAGTAGGAGGCACATCCAAGTACCCAACCTGGAGCGATGATCTCAAACAATGCCGGTCCTGATGTTTGGAGTATGCCATCTTCCAGTGACAGACGTATCTCTTAGGATTGTGACAGTGGTGAGAAGTTTCCTCGCCACTATGATCACCCATGTCAACCCTGGAGTGACAAATCCTGGTTTATTGATTGTAGGGGTACCCCCAAAATAGTGATAATCTGATATAATCTGATACTTCCTAATTTTCTATGCGTTTATTAATCCAGGGTTGACATTACTGTACTACCATCACCGTCACCACTATCAGCACCATCATGATCGTTCTTACCACCATCTACAACCTGACTCTTCCAAACTCAAAGTGGCTTTGAAAATAGGATATCCCGCCCCCAAATCCCATGATTTTGCATCCATGTTTCTCCTTCAAGGAGGGCTGCCCAGCCCCGCCCTACCAGGCTGAACTCGGCTCGCTCCATTTACTCCGCGCGCGTCCAACGACCTCCCAGCCGGGCCAAAAGCCCCAGCACTGCGGCAGATGCTCCACGCGTGCGCATGGCCAGCAAGGTGAGGGATGCTCAGTTCAGCAGTTCAGAGGATGAATAATGATCCAATCACCAGGGTGCTTTCTGCGGCAGAGTTCCAGGCACTAGCTTAGAGAATCGAGTCCAATGATGGTCAGATACAGTAGCCCATGATACCAACAGAATGGGGATCAAGATGGGTTGCATATATAAGGATAACCCTCTACATGCCACCAGAGAATCCTTCCATCAGAACAGATACAGTACATTGACCCAGAGAAAGTGCTCTTAATCCCAACCAGCGAGAACAAGATGAAGATGACAGAGCTATCACAACCAACGAATTATAGGGATTAGAAGAGAGAGTTCATGATACTTCACGAACTTTACCACTACCGTTGGGAATATAAACCACAACATCATCGCCTGGTTGAATTTTCAGAGGCAATAGATATCTTCAAGAACCTTCAGAAGTATGGGAAGTGTAAGGGAAGTCCATCAAGAGAATAGGTGTGTCATCAATGATGCTGAATATGAAAGACGAGTCAGATAGGTACACACATAATGTACATTCTATTGTATTTTCAACTTATGTACTTTGACAACATCCCACAAAGAAAGGATGTTTGCTAATAGAAATCCATCCACCATCCTCAACTCCTCCACCCATCTCCATGCCCCTTGAGCTTCCCACAGGATCCCGTTCCCCGCACGCGCAGCCCCGACCCGCCACCGCCGTCGGCGCCCTCCGCGGACGCCCCGGGCAGCCGCGCCCGCGTGAAGTTTGCGCCGCCGGCGGTGCGGCAGAATCCGCTGCGGGCTGCCCTGAAGGCTGGGGGAATTCATCCCCACGTCACCACGACGTCACTAGAAACAGAGATATATTTTGTTCAGGTGGACTTCATTGAAAAACACATCGCAAGATCTTTTTCGCGTGAATATTCCCGTTAAGACCGGACAAATCCAGACCTTTACCTGGTGGAATTCCCTCGCAAATTGACCATATTTTTCAGCTTAAGCATCAGAACATCCACAAGATTTCCTCAAATTTCAAGATCACCATAATTTACAGGTTGACATTCCCACTGTTTTCTGCTCTTTTGATCTCCTTTATCCTATTTTTCAGGTTGAACTTTCTCCAATTTCTCCACCCTTCCGAGGGCGCTGCCGCCTTCCGCGCCGCCGCGCGGCAGCCCTCCGCCCGGCGCTCCGCGCCGCGGCGCTCGGCGTCGGCGACGCCGAAGGGACACGAGGCGAAGGATGCGGCCAAAGAGGTGGGAAGATGGGGAGAACATGGGATTTTCACCAGCAAAAATGGTGTTTTTATTGGGGAAACCATCTTCTTTTCCTGAATATGTCTCTTGTTTTAAAAGGAAACCACACTATTTCCGGTATTTTGCTGGGTTTTGACTAGCAGAAGATGGTGATTGAATCAGCAAACACAAATAGAGGTATCGAATGGGGGCTTTAACAAACCCGGTGGTTTTTCGGGGACCAAAACTTGAGGTTTCTGTTGGCCAACAAAATCAACAGTCAACCAACCGAAGAAAGGACTGCAAGGTTGGTTTTTCGGATATAGTTTGAATGTTGCAGCATCCAGTTTTGCAGAAAGCACAGTCATAAGCCATTGACCCGAAATCACGGTGGGATGCTGCCGGCAGAAACAGGTGGTAACACCAGAACATCTTTATGATGTTGGATAGCGTGACGGAAAATCAAGCCACATTTGGCAGCTTTTTTTGTGCTTTAGGATGGCTTAGGGATGATTTCTGAGGTCAGTTTTTCCAAAGATCTCCAGGTGGTGCAGCCGCTGCTACTTCAGCCAGAGCTGCCCCAGGAGCCACTGGAGTGGTTGAAACCATCAGCGGATGGAGGGTAAGTGCTAAACAAAGGGATGCATTAAAAATATACGGATATATATATATATATATGTATAATTATATATATATATAGCATCTGCTAAACAGGAAATGAATGAAGGCGAGTATAGCATTATATAAATGACTCTGCAGGATTCGGTGCATTTTTGCAGCAGTTGACCCAAGCATCTCCCGGTGCCTGCGGCCACAGGACGGCGTCACCGTGCTGCGACGCAGTCCTTCTGCCCCGCCACCGAGGTGGCTCAGATCAGGGCGGATCAGGGCGGACTTGGCGGTCAAAATAAACAACCATCAAGAATAGTTTTTTTCATGGAATTTGATAGAGGCTAATGGGATTTACTATGATTTTAATAGGGTATGTGATAGTTACCCTCTGGTCATTTAACAGTTTGTTATGGACAATCACCATTTTAAGGAGGTAAAACATCGAACTAAATGGGATAGTGAGCAATTTTCATAGCTAAGTTTAACCACCTGAGGGTAAACGGAGGAATCTACTTCCCAGCTGAACGTTGCCTATAGTACTATTATAGCATATTTGGGAGATTAGCATTCATATATCAGAATTAGATATTTTGGTGTGATCAGAACGGTACTAGGGTTTTGACCCATAGCTATATTATAGGGGTATCTAAGACTTGAATATTAGATTTGCAATGGAAACGTACGTAGATGTCCGACTTTCTATTGATAGAGGTACCCGTCAGAGGTTGTATTGCCAAAACACCACCCCCCAAGAAAAGTAAAAGGGGGATGCTGGGACTGGTTATTTGAGTGTGCCTGGTTCTTTTGGGTTTCTATTATTGATGTTCAATGTATGTTGTTGTTAATGTTTTTGCCATCGGACCCCGCAGATGGGCAGGTCATTCTGAGGAATTGGGCGACCGATCCTGAAGTTTTAGTTCAAGTTATCACAACCCTAATCTAAACACAGCCATTGGATCGCAGCTCCCTTAGCCTGATTTTTCACGCTCCCAGGCTGGTGCAAAACGGTGCCCCGAAAGGTGTGAGCTGAAATTCACTGCACGAGACTGGAGGTGGAAAGAATCAATAGTCAGACCACGGCCCCGGCCATTCAGGTCTGTCGTGCTTTAGTTAGAAGAATCATTTATAGCATGAATAACATGACTTTCAATGAAGGATCATCCATTGCCACGTTGCTGGAAACTAATTTTCCCTTCTAGTGGACATGGCAAATCTTGGCTGGCTTGTTTGGATACATGACCCAGATTTTCCTTGACAGTCCTTGACAGTGTTGTTTGGTCTTTTGAGTCTGTGGCCAGCTGCTTTTACTGGGTTCATTTCATTCCATTTCTTCTTTTCAATTCACTTTTCGTCGAGCTCCTGATTGCCATGCCTGTGGATCTTCCGAAATTTTGCGGACGTGCTCACATGGAATACATGCACACTAGATATCCAGCACATGAACATGAGATTCTCCTTTAAATGTTCATGTCCTAGTGGCATCTAATGGCCATGACTATCTTGTCTGGCCAGTTTCATCATCATCTGTTCAATCATCTCAAGTCCAGTCTAATCACGCCACAGACATCTGATTTTGGCGGAGACTGCTGATCTCTTTTTCACAGACATTTGCCAGAGCTGGACCAGAAAGGAACGGCAGTTTCCCCCAGGATGTTTCGAACACTTGGAGGTGGCGCTTGCAACCGGCAGATCCGAGCAAATCAAATGTGTCCTGGGAGGCGACATCAGACATGTTTCACCAGAAATGGGTGAAGTTGAAGGGAAAATGGTCAAGAATAATATGCCCTTCTGAAAGGTTTCCAGATTGGTTTCCCGCATGCAAAATTCGACCTGAAACCCACCTGGTCTTGTTTGGCCTGGACGCCCCGGCATACCCCCCAAGCTCGGATCCCAGAGCGTCGCCTTCCGCAGATCATCAAGTCGCCCTTCCAGATGGAAGAGGCGATTTGACTGGTCGGATTCAGCCAGTGGCCATTGTTTTGATAAATGGCCATAAGATCAACCAGGAAAAGAAGATATCTGGTTTTTCTCCAGTTGACATCTTGTCCCCTGATATTTTGAGATTTTTTTTTGAGATTCTATGCCAACCACTCTCTGGAGGCTCATCAACAAATTCAATCCAAAAAAACATGGTTTATACTGACTGTATACATATAACATATATCTGTATAATATCACAGAGCAAGATAGAGCAAGTGTTTTCTTCATCAAGTTTTGTTATCTGTTCCAAACTTGAGAACTTGCTCGCCATGACAAGGCTGAGCGAACCAGTTTCATGCCCCAAAAGTAGATAGGACAGGAAGACCAATGGAAAATAGTGAGGCTGTCCTGATTTGCACACCAAAATGGCTGGTCGTTATGGATATTCATCTCTTCCCCACAGAGTATTGACCTGTTTGAGAGGGATCACAGTCCTTGCAAGTGGCTACAAGAGTAGGGAAAACTAAGTAAAAACCCTTGCAGCTGAATCCAGTTGACCGCACCGTTGTAGGTCGTAGGCTCCGAAACCATGAAAGGTTTCGTGGTTTGAGGACTCCCAAATAGGTCAAAGATCCTGGAAGAGTTTCTTCTTGAAAACATGAGGATCATGACATTTTCGAGCCCGCACAAGGCAACTACTATTGAAATCGAAGCAACAACTATTCAGGACACGGTTTTCAGGTACCAGCATACCACTATTGGGTTTTCCTTTCAGTTTTCCATTGAACCAAGTGCTATCGGATTTGCGGCCATTTTGTGAGCCCTCGCGACAATCCTCCCCAGCTGTGTTTAAAAAGGAGAGCACGCAACGTGAGATCTGCAACGGTTGGTGATTTCATGGGGATCTGTCTATCAGGTCCCTGGGCCCGGTGGCGACCAGTCTGGAGGCTGGGTCGACGACTGGAGAATATGGGAGTTTTGGGCCGGGTGACGCCTATCTACCAGGTGAATATGTAAAACTCCTTATCTACATGGTGATTTATGTAGATTTATGGTGATTTATTCTGGTAAATTGGCATAGACCCTGGTAGATAGGGGTTGGAAGAGTAGTGAAACCACTCAAAGTTGCTCATTAAAAGGGTCTATGTGAATTTACCAGAGTGTAACTTGGTTGTATTTTGGTAGGGGAGTTTTCCCCAAGAGAATCCCACAAATTAGATACCCTCCGTTGAAAACTCCCATTCCAAGCAGATAGATTTATATTAAACTGATCTGACAAAAGGATAAACATGGAAGAGATGGATGCGGATGCGACTGATTTGACCCAACAAATCTTGGGGATACCAACAACAGACTGGATAAAGTGGCAAGAATTTGTAGGGAGATATATAAGTAAGCAACTCGTGATGGGAATATTTTCCGATATTTTCCAGAGATTGGACGATCAGAAAGAAATGGATGTGTCCCAAAGATTGGAGACCTCGGAGCGGTGGGTGTGGGAGTCCCAAATCCCAAATTCCTGGACGTAACAAAGTGGTTCGCCCAGTTTTGGACACCCCTCGATGTGATACGACAACTTGGTTGTTGCTTCCAATCGCTTCGACTTTGCTTAAGCTTTGGTGGGTGTTTTCCTTTCGAAACTTACAATCGCACAATGGTGAATTGCAATCTTTTTTTTTTGAGAGTTCGGAGGCGCAAATAACAGGATAGATGATTCTATCATAATATCAGATAGACGGTTTATCTTTTCAAAGCACAGGTCTTTCAAATCCCAATTATATATCAGGATAGATAGAATAGATGAATGGATGATCCATTAATTTGCCTTTCAATACTAGAAAAACACAACTTCAACTCATTTTTTGTTGCCTGGCACTCCACCGTGGTTGAAAACGGCCAGGCACCAAATCCGCTCCGCAGGGCGGATTTGGTGCAATCTCTCTACGCACACATCTGTTGTGCCCCCACCTGGGGCCGGGGAGAGCTGGAGGTTCAGCACGAGATCACCACTGAATGGATGACTATTTGGGTGGCATAACATGATATTTTCAGATATTTTTCACAGATTTTCTATGTGGTTCTAATGGGATGATTGGGATGTACAAACGGGATGATTTTCATAGGGTTTCAAGTATAAGCCTTTTTTGCTATGCATAGAACCACGGGGATTTAAGCAGCAAAGTTATGGGGGATAAAATCAGCCATTTTAATATGGGGGAAGAGCTCGAGGTCGGTGCACAGCCACCTTGGATGTTTATTCTAGTGAGATTGAAAAATGAATTTTGAAATTCAAGCCATCCATCTATACCCAGATGCCCTTCGGTAGTCAACCGTGGCAATTCAATTTTTCACCCATTTAGTTCAATGATGTTCCCATTCAAAATCCCTATACAATGTTGGTATTTAACCACAGCTAATCATCATAACTCATCAACCATGCGCATAACGATTACCCTCTGGTAAACTAACATAGCTATTGAAAATAACCATTGAAATAGTTGATTTTCCCATGAAAAATGGTGATTTTCCATAGTTATGCTAGTTTACCAGAGGGTAACATCCATGGTTTGCCCCATGAAATCCCCACTTCGCACCAGGTACCGCTGCCAGTCCCGTGGCGCAGTGGGCCACCGAATGCCTGGTGAGTCTCCTGGCGCTGTGGTGTCGAACCGAGATGCCCCACATGCAGCAGCCCACCGCCAGTGCTGGAGGCCATCCGGGGGGGGGAAGACATGTTTTTGGAAGGGATCTCCCCGGGGGATGTTGAGAGTGAGTTTTTGAGGGATATTTGTTGAGATGCACCAAATTCTATTTTTGATGTTTTTTTTTGAGATTTTTGGGATGATGTTGGAGAATTTGAGGACGAATTTGAGGTCGTTGAGTGGTTCTGGGACTATGTGGGGTGAACTCTGGGGCATTACAATTCTGAATTGATTTTTGGATCTTTTGAATGATGTTTTCGGGAACTAGCATCCCATGTGTTGGGTCCATTCTTTGAGTTGGTCATTGGTTATATTGTAAGGGACGCCCTTCAATAGCGGTTTGTATGATCCAATGCAAGGAATCTCCGAGACTTTCGGGGGGTACAGTTCCTTAGATTCTACAGCCATAGCAACATCTCATTGTTGGGCACCCAATTTTGGCACATACCTATGACTAGCAATGGATCGAGATCAGCATGGTTTCAAAGCTAAGAGTGAGACCCGCAAAGCTGCTCGGCTCATCTATTGGTCAATGTGTCAGATTCTTAGCTACCCAACTTTGACACGTTGACATGGCTTTAAGTTGGTGTCCAATGGGCCACCAAGAATCTGGTCATTTTGTGAATCCGCAGCCATCCAAGTTTTGAAAGTCTTTGCAATCTGCATGCTGCTATTCTCGTGTGTTGACATGAGCAACTGACAATATGAGACATTTGTATACACCTGTATATACTTCTTCTATCAGTTTGCAGATATTGTCAAGCAACAAATATGCCAATATCATAGCTCGTTCTATCATCTGCATATACTTGGTCTATTGTTCTAGGATTTTGGATATACAACACCCATATCTTGTTGCTTTTGTCGTAACCCACACAGGCGGATTTCCGGCTCCGCCCCATTTTGGCAGGCCGAGGGCTGCTGTCCGGCGGCCCAGATTCACCAAGACCGCCCTCCCTGCCTGCCCTGGGTATGACTTCTCTATATGGGGATTTCCATAAATGGGGGTCTGTGAACGCACCACGTGCAGATGTGACAGTTGGTATCACCACCATGCATGGCAACCGAAGCCCTGGTGCCATAGCAGCGTCGGGCAGCTGCGTGGCGAAAGGCACCACGAAGGGTGCCACGAAGGGTGGAGGCAAAGACCACCCGAGAAGAAGACCGGGTGAGACCCGGCAGCGTAGCCAAGCCTCCATACAGAGAAGGCTTGAGCGAGGAGTGCTGAGGCGCGCCGAGGCCTACCTGGGGGAGAAATACACCAGTGGACCTCAGGTGGAAGCCTTGGAGCCAGAGGAATTGGGGTTCGGCGAGGCCCTGGCTATACAGTCGCAGCCCAGCCAGGCGTCGAGCTCGAGGCACCGGTTCCTGAACGACACAAGTGCAGTCCGTGGAGGACTGAGCAGGGATAGCGAAAACAAAGCGGCAGCAAGGAATTCCAGCTAATACACCCCTCAAACGTGCCCAAACCACCACAGTACAATGGCAAAAAGGAAGAATGGGAGAAATTCAAACACATATTCACGGCCTGGACTTNTCAAACGTGCCCAAACCACCACAGTACAATGGCAAAAAGGAAGAATGGGAGAAATTCAAACACATATTCACGGCCTGGACTTCAACAGTACACAAGGACTTTCCTAAACTGTTGGAGAAAGCCGGACGTGAGGACAAACCTTTGGACATGGAAGTTTACACTCCTGAGGAGGAACGACTGTCCAAGGCAATGTATACGTTTCTGATGCAATACTGTCCGGAGCCTACCATGAATGTGATTGGCCAAGGTTTGACGGACGAAAACGGTTTTGAAATCTNTGTCCAAGGCAATGTATACGTTTCTGATGCAATACTGTCCGGAGCCTACCATGAATGTGATTGGCCAAGGTTTGACGGACGAAAACGGTTTTGAAATCTGGAGAAGATTGACAAAGCTGAGTGAACCTGCCTACCGGACTAAGGCATGGGTTTGGCGACGGCACTTAGCAAATCCCAGTTTTCCCAACGATGTTGCACAATGGTCGTCAGCATTGCACCA
>BGPT01000970.1:135669-147066 GCA_003297045.1 Symbiodinium sp. clade C Y103 | reverse complement strand
GATTTCGAAGCGGATCCCTAATAGTAAGCGCCAGACCTTAATATTAAAAACTATTTTTCCCGATTTCAAAATCAATTTAAAACGCAATTAAAACGCAATGTAAAACTACTTGGATTCAGGGGACCCTAATAATAAACACCCCGGGGTTAACTAGTTTTTATTATTAGGGGGTGAAACCCCCAAATGGTAGGTTTATTTTTAAATTGTTTTTTAAAGGGGATCAATTAAAAGTCAAATTGGCCAACCACAAATTTTCCAAAATTGGAGACGGACCCTTATTTTTAGTATTTGGGGGAGATTTAGTAATAGGGGGAAGGGATTATTAAGTATTATCATCCACTATGATTGCTAGTATTGTTCTTATTTGTACTACACATATACGTGTTGTATTGTTACCCATACCATTACCACTATATACATACACACACAAAAAAAAAGTAGATGTGCATATATTTGTATGTGACTATTTATATCTATCTACACAAGTCTACATACTGTGTATATATATATATATACACAGTGATGATAGATAGATAGATAGATAGATAGATAGATAGATAGATAGATAGATAGATAGATAGATAGATAGATAGATAGATAGATAGATAGATAGATAGATATCCATAGATACGTACGTAAGTCTTGCTCTGTACTCAGCCAATCTCCAGCCTTTCAGGGACTTGGAGCTGCAGATCGAGATCCCTTGGAGATCGGCAGCACGCAGCTCAGGCGGGACGTTGCCGTCGTCGTTGCCTCCTTTGGGAGGACCGTCTTGAGGGTGACTCAAATAGGATTTGTTCAGATTTGGATGAATTGGATGGGATTTTTCATGCGATTAGGGATTTAGCGGTTAGAACTGGGTGAAGATATGAACATGATGGGATTTCTCCTTTCATGGAATTTTCCATGGGATTTAGTGACTATAACTAGGTTAAACTACGTTAAGACATGGATGAACATCCCATGAACATGGCTTCAAATTGTGATACCACCATCCTGGATTATATGGATCAATCAACCATCAACATTTTGGAATATGTAGTTGGATATAATGGATAAATTATGTTTGCTTGATGTTAGTACCAATCTTTACCCATGTATGGAACCCCTGCCGTTTTCAGCACTGGGCCCCTGAAAGTTTCGTTTGACTGGCTGGTGGATTTGAACCAGTGGTGCGGTTTTTTGATGAAGAACGATTTGTCGGAACCCGTCCATGTTTGAAAGGTGAAAACCTGTCGGAACACCAAATCGTTTCTTGGAACATCAAAAAATCGACACCCTTCTTGCGAAAGATTTGTTGAACACCATCCTGAAATGTGTCACAGATCACCCTTCGCTGCAGGCTGGAGAAAGTGGCTGGCGAGGCTGATACTTCGACTTGGCCCGGACAGATGTATATCTGGGTGGAGAATCTACAGAGCACCTGGCAGAACTGCAGGTGCCGGTCATTTGAGCTATGTGGGCACCATGGGTCTAACATTGTTCCAAGTAATCCAAGAATGAACCTCTATTGATTATTGGGGATGCTCTATTACCCCCTGGTAAACTAACATAGCTATTGAAAATAGTGATTTATAGTTAATTTACCTTTTAAAAATTGTGATTTTCCATAGTTATGTTAGTTTACCAGAGGGTATTGGGTTTACGGTTTACCATTATTATTCTGCTGATTCAAGTTCCCAAAATGTTTGGTTTTTAGAGGTCAAACAAGTTAGCTTGGCCATTGGGCCTCCTTACAATCATACGGATTAACCTCCATATTCATGATTTTTCCTTGTGAATTCAACATGATTTGGATTTTATATATGATTTTATACTTTCCAGATCCATTGAGCCAGAGGAAATAAGCAAGGGTACCCTATTGCAAAAATGTCAATTAGAGCATGTCCAAAATAGGACAACCATCCACTGACTTCCCGATTTCCCCTACTCCGGAATACGTGCATTCTGTACTGACCCGCTTGGAGGAGCCGTGGGCCTATCTCACTTGGTTGCAAGGGGGGGGTGCTATATCCCATCCTACCACTCTATAAACAGGTTACAGTGCGTGACTGATTCATGAAGGCCGATCCCATGGCCGGAAAGCTCCAAGGGTATCAACCGTGCCTGTCAACCTTTGAAAACAAACAATAATCCCATCCCCCCAATATTTAACAAACCCAATAAGATACTAAGGGACGGAAAGATTGAAGAGATCCAGGACATTCCACCAGGGTTTATAGATGTTTGTTTCAGGGATATTTCTGGATATTTCACTATGATCTCGGATGGGATTAGACATAGACTGAGACGGTTTACCATCGTTTGACCATCATTTTACCATCATTTACCATCATTTACCATCATTTGACCATCATTTACCATCATTTATATCGCAATTCACCATGATTTCACCCATATTTTGAATGGGATTTGGACCCCCAGGTCTGCCACCCGCAGGTCCTTGGAAACTTCCCTGGGCTCCGGCTCCGTGGTCGAGTCAGCCGTCTGCTGCCACGATGAGCGCGCGGCGGATGCCTTGGTCTTGCGAGATCCGGGGACGGTGAATGCCTTGGTGGTGAACCAGGACTGAAGAACGGGCCTGGCAGTGGCTACAATCCACACCTGGTTGATGATTATAGTCAGTTAATATGTTTTTTTTTTGCAGATTTGAACCATGAACATATGGGAATAAAAGTGGATATGTAATTATAGCCAATAAATGATGATTGGTTGATGATCTTGATGGGCACTTAACCAATATTTATAGGGTTTTAATCATCAATATTATGGGGAAATAGTTGGAATATAAGTGATAAATGATGGTTGATTGATGATTAGTTAGGGGATTTGATTAGACTACCCAATGTATCGGGGATTATTTCAGAATCCAATTTGGGAAATCCCCTTCTTAACAAACCAGTAGAATGGAATGGCAGAGGGATGTTGAATACTGCTCACATGATGTTGGCCAGTGTTTTTTTTCATGTATGGCAATCCCCAACTTGAGATAGAAGTTAGTAAAATACGAATCTCAATTTGTCAGAAAATGATTGTTCTATTTTTTTGGAGATTATATACTATGGACTTTTGTTTGTTTTCATATGTTTTCATATAATGTGGTAAACTTTCAAAAGCAACCATCCCATTAATAGCACACCTCTATAGCGCCGGACAGTTACTTAGAACAAATTTTGGAAAAAATATTTTTTTCAAAACACAAGGAAAAAGCTTCACTTAGAACAAAGTCACTTAGAACAAANTATAGCGCCGGACAGTTACTTAGAACAAATTTTGGAAAAAATATTTTTTTCAAAACACAAGGAAAAAGCTTCACTTAGAACAAAGTCACTTAGAACAAAATGCACACTTAGAACAAAAAACATTTCATGCTTTATATAAGATTTCTGGTGCACACTGCCAGTCAAAGCACATGTTTCATGATGTTTTAGGTAAGTTTTTCAATGTTTTACGGTTTACGTGGTTCTTGGCCCAAGATGCGGACCCGCTGCCTGCAAATATTGAACTTCAAGTACAACCCACAAATCAGAGGCCACAAAGGTATGTCGCTGAAACACAACCCCAGTGGGGAAAACGACACATCGCCGGGATGTGCATCACTTATTTTGCATTGTCGGGAACACCAACAGGGATAACAATTCAGGGTTGTTGGTCTACATTAAGTTTGTTCTAAGTGTGGGTTTCACCAGCTAGGAAGTGTTTGCCATGGATCTCCTGGCAAAGCTTTTTAAGGGCACGCTTTGGAACATTTGGAACAAAAACCTTGTTCTTTATATGTACATATATTTAATATAGATATTTAAACCTGTTGAAACCTGGAGTGTGTTATCATCAGACACCCACTAGCCCACCTATAGTGCAATCCTTTCAGAAACGCCAACGGGGATAACGGGTTAACAAGTCAGGGTTTTTGGTCTACATGCAGTTTGTTCTAAGTGTGGGTTTCGCCAGCAACGGAGTGTTTGCCGTGGATCTCGTGGCATTGTTTTTATGGGCGTGCTTTCGGAACGAAACCTTATTCTTTTTGTATGTATGAAAATATTAACATGTTGCAACCTGCTTTCGGGAACACTAACGGGGATAACAATTCAGGGTTTTTGGTTTCTTTTAAGTTTGTTCTAAGTGTGGGTTTCGCCANACCTGCTTTCGGGAACACTAACGGGGATAACAATTCAGGGTTTTTGGTTTCTTTTAAGTTTGTTCTAAGTGTGGGTTTCGCCAGCTAGGGAGTGTTTGCTGTGGATCTCGTGGCAAAGGTTTTTATGGGCGTGGTTTTGGAACAAAACCTTGTTCTTTTATATTCTATGTATGAAAATACAGACATATTGAAACCTGGANGAATGTGTTATGATGAGCCACCCCATGGCCCACCTATACTATAGCACAATCCTTTCGGGAAGACCAACGGGGATAACAATTTAGAGTTTTTGGTCTATACATGAAGTTTGTTCTAAGTGTGGGTTTCGCCAGCAAGGGGGTGTTTGCCGTGGATGCCGATGCATTGTTTTCATGAGCGTGTTTTCACAACAAAACCTTCTTCATTTTTTGTATGTATGAAAATATTAACATGCCCAAACCTGGAATGTGTTATCATGAGACACCTTGGCCCACCTACAGCACAATCCTTTCGGAAACACCCAACGGGATAACAATTCAGGGGTTTTGGTCACATGAAGTTTGTTCTAAGTGTGGGTTTCGCCAGCAAAGGAGTGTTTGCCGTGGATCTCCTGGCATTGTTTTTATGGGCGCGCTTTGGGAATAAACCCCCCTTCTTTTTGTATGTATATATGAAAATAAAAACATGTTGAAACCTGGAATGGTTTATCATCAGACACCCCATGGCCCACCTGTAGCACAATCCTTTCGGGAACCTTAACGGGTAGAAATGTTCAGCGTTTTTTTGTCTACATTAAGTTTGTTCTAAGTGTGGGTTTCGCCAGCTAGGGAGTGTTTGCCGTGGATCCCCTGGCATTGTTTTTATTGGCGCGCTNGTTCAGGGTTTTTTTGTCTACATTAAGTTTGTTCTAAGTGTGGGTTTCGCCAGCTAGGGAGTGTTTGCCGTGGATCCCCTGGCATTGTTTTTATTGGCGCGCTTTCGGAATAAAACCCCGTTCTTTTTGTATGTATATATGAAAATAAAAACATGTTGAAACCTGGACTGGGTTATCATGAGGCACCCAATGGCCCAACTATAGTACAATCCTTTCTGGAACACCAACGGGGATAACAATTCAGGGTTCTTGGTCTACATGAACTTTGTTCNTTATCATGAGGCACCCAATGGCCCAACTATAGTACAATCCTTTCTGGAACACCAACGGGGATAACAATTCAGGGTTCTTGGTCTACATGAACTTTGTTCCAAGTGTGCATTTCACCAGCTAGGGAGTGTTTGCTATGGATCTCGTGGCAAAGCTTTTTAAGGGCGTGCTCTGGAACAAAAACCTTGTTCTGTATATGTGTGTATATATATATATATATAGATACGTAAACCTGTTGAAACCTGGAGTGTGTTATCATCAGACACACAATGGCCCAGCTATAGTGCAATCCTTTCGGAAACGCCAACGGGGATAACGGGTTAACAATTCAGGGTTTTTGGTCCACATTAAGTTTGTTCTAAGTGTGGGTTTTGCCAGCTAGGGAGTGTTTGCCGTGGATCTCGTGGCAAAGTTTTTTAAGGGCGTGCTTTGGAACAAAAACCTTGTCTTTTTTTGTATACAAATAAATGTGAAAACTTGGAATGGGATCATGAGACACCCCATGGCCCACCTATAGCACAATCCTTTCNTGGAACAAAAACCTTGTCTTTTTTTGTATACAAATAAATGTGAAAACTTGGAATGGGATCATGAGACACCCCATGGCCCACCTATAGCACAATCCTTTCAGGAACACCAATGTGGATAACGGGTTACCAATTCAGGGTTCTTGGTCTACATGAAGTTTGTTCTAAGTGTGGGTCTCGCCAGCAAGGGAGTGTTTGCCGTGGATGCCGATGCATTGTTTTCATGGGCGTGCTTTCGGAACGAAGCCTTGTTCTTTTTTTGTATGTATGAAAATTTTAACATGTTGCAACCTGCTTTCGGGAACACCAACGGGGATAACAATTCAGGGTTTTTGGTCTTCAGTCTACATTAAGTTTGTTCTAAGTGTGGGCTTTGCCAGCATGGGAGTGTTTGCCGTGGATTTCGTGGCATTGATTTTACGGGCGTGCTTTCGGAATAAAACCCTGTTCTTTTATATGCTTGAAATTCAAAAAAGAGTTACAACCTGGAATGGGTTATCATGAGACACCCCATGGCCCACCTATAGCGCAATCCTTTCGGGAACACCCACAGGTATAACAATTCAGGGTTGTTGGTCTACATTAAGTTTGTTCTAANTCGGGAACACCCACAGGTATAACAATTCAGGGTTGTTGGTCTACATTAAGTTTGTTCTAAGTGTGGGTTTCACCAGCTAGGGAGTGTTTGCCGTGGATCTCGTGGCAAAGTTTTTCTATGGGCGTGCTATGGAACAGACCCCTTGTTTTTTNTGTTCTAAGTGTGGGTTTCACCAGCTAGGGAGTGTTTGCCGTGGATCTCGTGGCAAAGTTTTTCTATGGGCGTGCTATGGAACAGACCCCTTGTTTTTTCTTCTTTATAAAATACAAACTTGTTAAAACCTGGCATGGGTTTTCATCAAACACCCCATGGCTCGACTATAGTACATTTTTTTCGGGAACCTTAACGGGTAGAAATATTCAGGGTATTTGTTCTACATATGTCTACATTAAGTTTGTTCTAAGTGTGGGTTTCGCCAGCTAGGGAGTGTTTGCTGTGGATCAAAGCTTTTTAAAGGGCGTGCTTTCGGAACAAAACCCTGTTCTTCTTGTGTGTATGAAAATTACACACGTTGAAACCTGGAATTTGTGATCATCAGACACCCCATGGCCCACCTGTAGCACAATCCTGTCGGGAACCTGAACGGGTAGAAATGTTGAGGGATTTTTTGTCTACATTAAGTTTGTTCTAAGTGTGGGTTTCGCCAGCTAGGGAGTGTTTGCCGTGGATCCCCTGGCATTGTTTTTATTGGCGCGCTTTTGGAACAAAAACCCTGTTCTTTGTATATATGAAAATATCAACATGCCAAAACCTGGAATGTGTTATCATGAGACACCCCATGGCCCACCTGTAGCGCAATCCTTTCGGGAACACCCAACGGGATAACAATTCAGGGTTGTTGGTCTACATCAAGTTTGTTCTAAGTGTGGGTTTCGCCAGCAAGGGAGTGTTTGCCGTGGATCTCGTGGCATTGTTTTTATGGGCGCGCTTTCGGAATAAAACCCCCTTCTTTTTGTATGTATATATGAAAATAAAAACATGTTGAAACCTGGAATTTGTGATCATCAGACACCCCATGGCCCACCTGTANGTTCAGGGTTTTTTTGTCTACATTAAGTTTGTTCTAAGTGTGGGTTTCGCCAGCTAGGGAGTGTTTGCCGTGGATCCCCTGGCATTGTTTTTATTGGCGGGCTTTTGGAGCAAAAACCCTGTTCTTTGTATAAATGAAAATATCAACATGCCAAAACCTGGAATGTGTTCTTATGAGACACCCCATGGCCCACCTGTAGCGCAATCCTTTCGGGAACACCCACAGGTATAACAATTCAGGGTTGTTGTTGGTCTACATCAAGTTTGTTCTAAGTGTGGGTTTCGCCAGCAAGGGAGTGTTTGCCGTGGATCTCGTGGCATTGTTTTTATGGGCGCGCTTTGGGAATAAAACCCCCTTCTTTTTGTATGTATATATGAAAATAAAAACATGTTGAAACCTGGAATTTGTGATCATCAGACACCCCATGGCCCACCTGTAGCACAATCCTTTCGGGAACCTTAACGGGTAGAAATGTTCAGGGTTTTTTTNTTATCATGAGGCACCCAATGGCCCAACTATAGTACAATCCTTTCTGGAACACCAACGGGGATAACAATTCAGGGTTCTTGGTCTACATGAACTTTGTTCTAAGTGTGGGTTTCACCAGCTAGGGAGTGTTTGCTATGGATCTCGTGGCAAAGCTTTTTGAGGGCGTGNCTTTGTTCTAAGTGTGGGTTTCACCAGCTAGGGAGTGTTTGCTATGGATCTCGTGGCAAAGCTTTTTGAGGGCGTGCTCTGGAACAAAAGAACCTTGTTCCGTATATGTATATATATATATATAGATATTTAAACCTGTTGAAACCTGGAGTGTGTTATCATCAGACACCCAATGGCCCAGCTGTAGTGCAATCCTTTCGAAAACGCCAACGGGGATAACGGGTTAACAATTCAGGGTTTTTGGTCTACATTAAGTTTGTTCTAAGTGTGGGTTTTGCTAGCTAGGGAGTGTTTGCCGTGGATCTCGTGGNGGTTTTTGGTCTACATTAAGTTTGTTCTAAGTGTGGGTTTTGCTAGCTAGGGAGTGTTTGCCGTGGATCTCGTGGCAAAGTTTTTTAAGGGCGTGCTTTGGAACAACAACCTTGTCTTTTTTTGTATACAAATAAATGTAAAACCTGGAATGGGTTATCATGAGACACCCCATGGCCCACCTATAGCACAATCCTTTCGGGAACACCAATGGGGATAACGGGTTAGCAATTCAGGGTTCTTGGTCTACATGAAGTTTGTTCTAAGTGTGGGTTTCGCCAGCATGGGAGTGTTTGCCGTGGATTTCGTGGCATTGATTTTATGGGCGTGCTTTCGGAATAAAACCCTGCTCTTTTATATGCTTGAAATTCAAAAAAGAGTTACAACCTGGAATGGGTTATCATGAGACACCCCATGGCCCACCTATAGCGCAATCCTGTCGGGAACACCCACAGGTATAACAATTCAGGGTTGTTGGTCTACATTAAGTTTGTTCTAAGTGNTGTTCTAAGTGTGGGTTTCACCAGCTAGGGAGTGTTTGCCGTGGATCTCGTGGCAAAGTTTTTCTATGGGCGTGCTATGGAACAGACCCCTTGTTTTTTTCTTCTTTATAAAATACAAACTTGTTAAAACCTGGCATGGGTTTTCATCAAACACCCCAGGGCTCAACTATAGTACATGTTTTTCGGGAACCTCAACGGGTAGAAATATTCAGGGTATTTGGTCTACATATGTCTACATTAAGTTTGTTCTAAGTGTGGGTTTCGCCAGCTAGGGAGTGTTTGCCGTGGATCCCCTGGCATTGTTTTTATTGGCGCGCTTTTGGAACAAAAACCCTGTTCTTTGTATATATGAAAATATCAACATGCCAAAACCTGAAATGTGTTATCATGAGACACCAACTGGCCAACCTGTAGCGCAATCCTTTCGGGAACGCCCACAGGTATAACAATTCAGGGTTTTTGGTCCATATTAAGTTTGTTCTAAGTGTGGGTTTCGCCAGCAAGGGAGTGTTTGCCGTGGATCTCGGGGCAAAACTCTTTAAGGGCGTGCTTTCGGAACAAAACCCTNTGTTCTAAGTGTGGGTTTCGCCAGCAAGGGAGTGTTTGCCGTGGATCTCGGGGCAAAACTCTTTAAGGGCGTGCTTTCGGAACAAAACCCTGTTCTTTTAATATGTATGAAAATATGAACATGTTGAAACCTGGAGTGTGTTAGCATCAGACACCAAATGGCCCACCTATAGTACAATCCTTTCGGGAACACCAACGAGGATAACAATATTAAGTTTGTTCTAAGTGTGGGTTTCGCTAGCAANGTTTCGCTAGCAAGGGATTGTTTGCCGTGGATCTCGTGGCATTGAGTTTTTATGGGCGTGCTTTGGAACAAAAACCTTGTTTTTGTTTATGTATAAAAATAGTTTAAATGTTAAAACCTGGAATGGGTTATCATCAGACACCCCATGGCCCAACTATAGTACAATTTGTTCGGGAACCTTAACGGGTAGAAATGTTCAGGGTTCTTGGTCCATATTAAGTTTGTTCTAAGTGTGGGTTTCGCCAGCAAGGGAGTGTTTGCCGTGGATCCCCTGGCATTGTTGTTATTGTCGGGATTTTGAAACAAAAACCCTGTTCTTTGATGTTCTTTGTATATATGAAAATATCNAGTGTTTGCCGTGGATCCCCTGGCATTGTTGTTATTGTCGGGATTTTGAAACAAAAACCCTGTTCTTTGATGTTCTTTGTATATATGAAAATATCAACAGGCCAAAACCTGGAATGTGTTCTCATGAGACACCCCATGGCCCACCTGTAGCGCAATCCTTTCGGGAACACCCACAGGTATAAAAATTCAGGGTTGTTGGTCTACCTTAAGTTTGTTCTAAGTGTGGGTTTCCCAAGCTGGGGAGTGTTTGCCGTGGATCTCGTGGCATTGTTTCTATAGGCGTGCTATGGAACAGACCCCCTGTTTTTTTCTTCTTTTAAAATTAAAAACTTGTTGAAACCTGGAATGGGTTATCATCAGACACCCAACAGCCCACCTAAAGCACAATCCTTTCGGGAACACCAATGGGGATAACAAGTCAGGGTTCTTGGTATANCATCAGACACCCAACAGCCCACCTAAAGCACAATCCTTTCGGGAACACCAATGGGGATAACAAGTCAGGGTTCTTGGTATACCTTAAGTTTGTTCTAAGCGTGGGTTTCGCCAGCAAGGGAGTGTTTGCCGTGGATATCGGGGCGAATCTTTTTAAGGGCGTGCTTTCGGAACAAAACCTTGTTCTTTTATATGTATGAAAATATAAACATGTTGAAACCTGGAAAGCGTTATCATCAGACACCCAACAGCCCACCTAAAGCACAATCCTTTCGGGAACGCCAATGGGGATAACAAGTCAGGGTTCTTGGTACACCTTAAGTTTGTTCTAGGTGTGGGTTTCGCCAGCAAGGGAGTGTTTGCCGTGGATCTCGGGGCGAAACTTTTTGAGGGCGTGCTTTCGGAACAAAACCCTGTTCTTTTTATGTGTATGAAAATATCAACATGTTGAAACCTGGAAGGGGTTATCATCAGACACCCAACAGCCCACCTAAAGCACAATCCTTTCGGGAACACCAATGGGGATAATAATTCAGGGTTTTTGGTCTACCTTAAGTTTGTTCTAAGTGTGGGTTTCACCAGCTGGGGAGTGTTTGCCGTGGATCCCGTGGCAAAGTTTCTTTATGGGCGTGCTTTCGGAACAAAAACCTTGTTTTTGTTCATGTATGAAAATAAAAACATGTTAAAACCTGGAATGGGTTATCATCAGACACCCCATGGCCCAACTATAGTACAATTTGTTCGGGAACCTTAACGGGTAGAAATGTTCAGGGTTTTTGGTCCATATTAAGTTTGTTCTAAGTGTGGGTTTCGCCAGCAAGGGAGTGTTTGCCGTGGATCTCGGGGCGAAACCTTTTAAGGGCGTGCTTTCGGAACAAAACCCTGTTCTTTTTATATGTATGAAAATATAAACATGTT